>JASDDO010000018.1:133146521-133746521 GCA_030015575.1 Agapanthus africanus | reverse complement strand
TAAATTTTGTATGAAACACACTTGATTCTAATATGTAATGGTTCACTTTTGCTAATTAAACCCATTCAAATTTGAAATTTACACTAATTTAGTGTGAAAATAAAGCTTATGTTAATATTTAAAATAATTAATTTAAGAAAAATATTTAATTAAACTAAAAATTTATAAGTGGCTAAATAAACACCATTTACTAGTAATAACATAATTAAAATAGGTATTTTTAAATTTATAGTGAAAAATAATTACGGTTTAGTTTTATTAAAACTACGTTTTACTAAAACTACGTTTTACTTTACCGAAAATTATAAAATTCACTTAAACGATTTTATTTATTTAATTATTTATTTAATTATTTTTAAAATGTTACACAGGGCATCGATACTCCAGAGTAGACTAGTGTATACAGTCGAGACCCCGACGAGGGGTGGTGGCCGGTCTCACAAGCCATTGGTGTTAGTTGGTTCACCTAAGATGTATACAGGTGCTCATTAGGTTATGAGTACACCGGACAGGACTCGCCGGGAACATGCTAGTCGGTATTATACATATCGTCAGATAGTAGTTCCCTGGTGACATGTGTACAGGTTAGTTCATCCACCTGAGGTCGTCATTTGTCTCATGTGAGTTCCAACTATGCTTTGATTTCTATCCTACCACGGCTCAAAGGAGTCGTGCAAACATGTCTTTTTTGGGTACAGTCCCGAGTCACATGGAGGCAAGTGAGCGGATCGGCAGGGGATTCGTCTCTCCCGGTATTGGGGATGAGATCGCGCCGTGTCTAGGAGAGCCATTACACAAAGCCCTCGGCCGAGGCAGGAGATTTACTGGTAGGTACTCTAGTAGTATCTCAGGGTGTTCTGGGCCACTCTCTGACACGACTTATACCGCTAATGGGGGTCTGACGTTACCAGCCCCCTAGGCAGATATGCGATACTCATAGATGAATGGACCGGACTGTATGTATATTGTCACTGTTAGGCTCAGTAGGGTTTATGGATGAGTTCGCTTGTCAGCTTCCCTTCCAATCAATACATAGGCAAACGTTACGTACAACTCGTACCTCTGACGTGCTAGTGGTTATACCCAGTACCAGTATGTTGATGAGTCATTAGAGTCCCCCACAGACAGTTTTCCAAGTTCGGGCGAAACGTTGTAGAGGCCGTATGGTTTTATGGCAGGGTTCGGAAAATGCGCGTGCGTTTTCGCACGTGTCATTTTTCGGGCAGATAATATTGGTCGGCTTTGGTTTAAGCCTGATCCGAGTATTATACTTAGTAGATATAATATTTTTGTCTCAGAGGTATTTGTATTCGGTCGTAATACAAATGCGGGTATGTTTATATCATTACGGGGTTATCCTGAAATTCGTTTCAGGATCACATTTGGAAGTTGCCAGTTTCCAGTTTCTATCAGCCGTATTTAACATTCGGTTAAATGCGGATTTATCTTTTCTTGAGATGAGTGTGGAAGCTTCTAGATGGTGACTAGGATGGTGACTAGAATGGTGAGGTGGCTTAGTGCATTAATGGTCATTTAATGTTTTGGTGACTAAGGGTGATGATTCATTAGTTCTTAAATTTGTTCATACTATGTGTTAAGGTGACTCATTCTTTCATGATAAGTATCATTTACTTGTGGTCACCACTCCCTCCTCCTACACTTATCCCCCTTGCCTATATAGTGGCCGGCCACCCCTTGGTGGAAGCATAAGGTTGTTCATTTGAGGGAAAAGATTATGATAGTGTTTTGGTGTTTGGAAATTAGATAGCTACAATTCTCATTTCACCAGTTTCAAATGGCAACTTCATTAACCGTTCGTCCGTGACTTTGGACGTAACAAGACAAAGTGTTCTACTCATTCTCTACGACATCTTGGTCGTCTCTTTTAGTAAACTTAACGACCGAGTTGCCTCGGTTCAGAGGCGGGAGCCCGTTTAAAGATCCGTCGACGTGGTGCCACCTGGACAAGAAGACTAGAGATTCAGGAGATCGGAGCAGCCGCAACAAAGCGTAGGATGATGGTTGAAGACCGAAGGACTCGGATCGTTCGGTATAACTCTTCTAACCCACTTTGTAGTTTGTTAGTTTAGTTTTAATGGCAGATCCGGGTTATAGTACACGATAGCGCTAGTTGTAAAAGGTTTTTGTTCCGCATTTGGCGTCTGTTAGATGGCCGGGGTGCTACCGTGGACTTACATTTTCAACATTTTTTCATGACTATTAAGATAGGGCTCATGACAACCGAAAAGCTAGTATAGTTTGAAACTATAATTTTCAAAGTGTTTCTTTTACAATTCTAATCTTTACATGTAACTTTCACGGTCGTCCTTTTATTATGGGATTTTGTGGGTGCAATCCACTGAAAACCATCAGGAGACAACACTCCTCCTACTAAGGACACCTAGTGGTTTAAAGGTTTGTTGCACGTGCTCAGTGCAATCGTGTTGCCTATGAAAGTGTGCTAGTTAGTTTTTCTTTTTCTTATATTTTCTCCTTCTCTTGAATAAAACAAGTTTGCTCGAGACGACCAAAATTATGTTTGGGGGAATTTGATCAGTCGAAAATATTGCATTCTTAACACATCAATTTCCCTACTCTTTGTAATCATCTAAAGGTGTTTGGTATAAATATAGCACATATTAGCAATTCATCTGCAAAATATCAAATAAAATGTGTTATACATTATAACCGGCATTATAAGGGAAATTGAGTGCTTATTACTACACGCGTGATCTTTGTATATCAACACTTGTCTCGAGAATGTGTGCAGGAAATTCTCCAGGTAAAAGAGCCGGAACTGCTAAAAGTGCTGATAAAATGCATCAAGTCCAAGACTTGTGATGTGGCAGTAAACAAGAAAGTATAAAAATATTCCAGATATCTGGAAAGTGCCATAAAGGCAACACAAATAAGCACTGGAAGTTTCATGCAGCAACTCCACCAAACGGACACGGATCCGCAGCCGAGCCAGGCCGATCCGCCGCGGATATGCAGCCGAGTTGACTCGTCGGCGGTTGGAACTTTTTGCAGAGGCTTTCTTTTAACGGCCAAACTTCTCCAAGACGCTTCGAATTTTGTACATTTTTCCATAAGCTTCCCTTCTAACAACCAAGCTTCTCATGCAAGCTTCATATAACCTAGCTTCTAGTAGAAGATAAACCAAGTTTCTAAGGGAAGCTAAATGGAAAACTATAAAAAGAGACCTAGGGCTTCATTACAAAGGTTGTTGTTCATCAATTAGGATAAAAATTCTAGGAAAGATCCAAATCAATTCAAACCAAATTAGGTGACACAATTTGAGCCAACTCAAGATTCATAGGGTACGGACTCAAGCAAGCCTTCAACGAGCCTTTGAAGCAACGCCGGTCTTCATCCGAGCAAGAGATCCACGACGATCCATGACTCAAGAAGACCGTAGCGAAGCTAGTTTCGACGATTTAGTTCTTCCTCAAATCTTGTAATCTTTGAGTGAATTGTACCTAAGCGTTGATTAGTTAAAGGTGAAAATTCTTAATCTTGCTTTTTTTTACATTCTTGCATTATGAAGAGTTATAGATTCTTTATTCTTTTCTTTTTCATGATGTTTGAGTGAAAACTCCGCTTGTAGCGGAATCGAGAGAATAGGTAGATGATGATGATGATGAAATTCTTGAACAATTCTTAAGTCTTATGATTTTTGTAAACTTTAGAAGATTGAATCATCGAAAACATAATTTGAGCGAGATCGCTTGAACGTTTGCACTCCAAATTAGAGATCAACGATCGGTGATTTAATTTGCTAGAGGCTAGAATTTGAATGATAATCAATGAAAAGACAAGAAATGATGATGGAGAAACCCTAGTTTCTTCAATAGATCCCTAAACCTCATTGATCGTCATCGATCTAGTAACAAATCTTCAATAGATAAGAATTAGTAATCATTAGTTTTCATCATCACTATCAATTGGATCGATTCCTACAAGCTACTTTACAAATCTTGATAACTAAATTGATCGGGACATTTCTTGATTCTTGATTCTAGATCTTTATTTTCTTTATGTTTTTTGAAATGAAAACTCACAAATCTTGAATCAATTTTCTTGCAATTTCTTCTATCTTTTCATTTCGACTCATCTAAAACAAGATCGATCAAAACACATATCTCAGTGGACGATCCGTATTAATTAACGCGCTACATCGACACTGTTAATTGATTGCGGTATAAATTTCTTTGGTTGTGATCTTAAAACTTTTCCATACACACGAAGAATGATCAATCACTACACTCGGTCAAGCTTCTCTTATCACGAGGATTCTGAATATAAGATCTGGATGATACCTACTACATCTTGTGGATTATGATCTATGGTGATAGATCTAAGTGGATGCCGGGAGTGTCCCAAATCTAGGTACATTAACACCATGCTAAAGGGGTTTAGTATGGAGGATTCTAAGCGTGGTGGTTCGTCCACGTACTCAGAAATCACTCTCTCCAAAAAGATGTCTTCCAAGACTGATTTGGAGAGAGCTCGCATGCAAGGGATAACCTATGCTTCGGTAGTAGGCTCTATCAGAGTATGCGATGTTATGTACCAGACTAGATGTAGATGACTCACTAGGTGTAGTAATCAGGAATCAATCGGATCCCGGGAGAATCACTGGACAGCTATGGAGGACATTCTTAAGTAATTGAGAAGCACTAAAAAAATGTTCTTGGTTCGAGCTTCCAGAGTGATAAGGTCGACTGAAAGTCAGTCACAGGCATTGTCTTTACCGTCAGTTGAGGGACGGTATGTTGGAAGAGTTCCAAGCTAGATACCGTAGAATACTAGACGTTAAAGGATGAATACATTGCTACCAACGATGCTACCAAAGAGGTCGTCTGGACATTTCTTGTTCATGAGATGAACAAGGTTCCTACCATTGAGCATCCAATAAGTGTTATTGTGACAACAATGGAGTTGTGGATTTGGCCAAGGAACACTAGTCCCATCAGCGATCCGGACATATTCTGAGGCAACTATCACCTGATCAGGGACATGGTTGATCTCTAAGAGATCGAGGCAAGGAGAGTTGACACGAAGGATAATACGGCGGATCCACTCACCAAGGCCTGCTTCCCCAAATACTATTTGAGAGATTTTGGGATGGTTGAGTATGGGATACTACAACCACTGCTATATTGTTGGGTATTGGATACTATAACAGATGGCCTTAGTGCATGTGGGAGATTGTTAGTTATATGTATACCCTAAAGGCCATTACTGTACATGTGATGTATATTGTAGTGAATGCTTGGACATATATAGGGATGAATTTCTTGCTCGACATGATAGTATGCTATCTTGTTGCTCTTTATCTTAACATGTTGACTTTTATAAGTGATGTTGTCTTGCTCTCACATGTTGATAAAGCCCTTAGATGTGTACTTGACTAGTAGGACTATGATGGAGATCATACTAGTGGGGCCAAATGTAGTCCACAAGTACACCCTATAATTGTTCCTTGTCGTGGGAGTATCGAGACAGGGCATCGATACTCCAGAGTAGATTAGTGTATACGCATCATGACCCATATGATGGGCGATGGATGATCCCACATCCATTGGTTTTTGACACCAAAGATGGTATACGAGTGCTCAATGGAGACTGGGTACACTGGACGGACTCGCCGAGAAGTCCTCGATAGTATTATACCTATCGTCGGATAGCAGTTCTCTGGTGACACTGGTATAGGTTAGTCTGTCATCCCGAGATCATCATAGAGTCTTGTATGATTCCCACTGTGCTTTGATTACCACCATACCACGGTTAAGAGATCGTACAAAAAGGTGGTTTTTGGGTACAGTCCCGAGTCACATGGAGGTAATGAGCGATAGGAGGGGATTCGTCTCTCCCGGTATTGGGAGCTGATATTGCGCTATGCTCGATTGGCCATAACAGGAAATCCCTGGCCATGGTTGCTGAGATCTACTGGTAAGTGGTATCAGTAGTTTCTCGAACCGTTATGGACCTTGCATCGGCCTGACTTATCAAGCTATTAGGGTCTGACGTTATACCACTCCCAGGCTGTGATATGCGACATATCTGACGAAGAGACCGGACTGTACGGTAGTGTTACTGATTGGATTCGCAGGAGTATGAGAAGGCTTGCTTGTTGATCTTCTAATCGCTCAATACCCGGGTGGCCGTTACGTTTAGCAGACCGCTTGCGGCTTTTGGGTGTTTGATATGATCATCACCTACTACCGGCATATTGACGAGTCTTTAGAGTCCTACACAGAGGTTACCTGGTTCATGCGAAACGGAGTAGGAGCACATATGTGATATGCACGGGACCGAGATTAATGCGCGTATGTGATACCGCATTCTATTCTCATGATATATGATATCGATGGGTTATATGTGATATAGCCGGGTTATCGGATCAAGTGTTTTTTCGATAAGTTGATTCATATGATATTAGTCGGTTGTATGTGACATAGCCTGATTATTAAATCAAGTGTTGATTTGAAAATTTAATGTATAATTATATATTTGATATATTAACTTGCATTAACTAATATTTTCTCACTAAGTATTATTTTTCTCACTTGTGTGCATGTAGTATATATGTGATATATATTAATGTACATTTTATTGTGTGATGCTTGATGATACATGATTTATGGGTCTATGAGACTTACACCATACTTGATATAATATAGCATTTATATTTATCTAAGTAATTCAAAATTGGATGGATATTTGGCATGGCTACATGCTTGTAGAAGCTTGTAGAAAAATTTACCAAGTCCACCATTTTTGTTTCACTTGTAGATATTTATTGACCCAACCATTATATTAACCGTAGTCAAGTTTCTACAAGGGTTAGTGTATGACACTAACTCACCCATGGCTCACATTCTCACCTCATGAGATCATTCTTCATCTCATCACTTGATCTTCTTCTTCATGAGAAAAAAAACTTGCTAGCTTTTTCAAAGGTGATGAAATATTGTGAGAAAAAGAAATCTAAAGAGAGCCCACTTCCTACTTCATCATCCTCTACTATTAGCCATTTAGTTTAGGGTGTTTGCTTCACTAAACCCTAATTTAGTGAAGAGCTAGCATGAGCTTGAGTCTTCTCGATGTAGATCATCTTCGGTCTCGAAGACTTCGAGCAAGTTTGCATCTTTCACCTTGTGAAGCCTCTCAAGAGTTCAAGAGATTATTACTCGCAGTGAAGGGATGTCTACACGGAGCATTTGAAGTGAAGGACAGGTCTACAAAGGTTGTATTCCTCATTCACTTAGTTTGTAAAGTTGTTTACAAGCTTTTTGTTTAAATCTCTAGTTAAGATTCCAAGGTTAGGGTTCTTTAGAACGAAAAAAATTTAAAAACGGCATGGACGATGCCTCCCGAAACCTCGTTGCCGCGCTAAGTAACCCAACAGTCGAGACCGGGTCTCCTAACCCTAGAATTTGCAGGGTTGCTTTCCTCTTTCGTAGGGATGTAGGGATGTGGGTTTGGCTATTCATCACGGCCATGGAATCCATGTTTTTCATTACTGGCTGAATTTAAAATATGGATCTACTAGTATATCCAATATTTCATATGTTAACTTTGGCTGCTTGAGTTCTGTGATATGATCATATAACTGCCTGAGAAAAATGCTATATATATATGATATATATAATAAACGTTGCTTATGTTTTGCACCTGCGCTAGTCTAGCCCCCGCTCTGCCATTAGTTAAGTAACCTAATGGTGCTTGACGGGGCCCCGTGGCGAATGCGGATGGCATAAACGTACGTTCTATTTTCGTTTCTTTTCTGTGATGTTTAGGGAAACATAAATGATGGGACTTCATTAATGAGATTAATGGAAAGAAAAGAAACCTAAAGATGTTGTAGAATCAAATTTTTTAAAAAGGTAGCTCTAGTTCTTGCTTTGCATAGTGGTATTCCTTGATGAATATCCAGCACCTCATTCGATGAGGAAAGAACCGAGATCCCTTCACCGGGAGTGATCTCTTTAGCAAAACTAGCAAATGCTACAACCCACTCGGTTTTGTTTTGATGTGGTATTCCTTGATGAATATCCAGCACCTCATTCGATGAGGAAAGAGCCGAGATCCCTTCACCGGGAGTGACCTCTTTAGTAAAACTAGCAAATGCTACAAAAACACTCCTTTTCAAATCGCTAGATTCTACAACGATATCAAGTTCATTATGAAAGGTTACGCTAGTGCCCCGGCCAACTACCGTGGCCAAATGCGGAACAAATTTTTTTGTAACGATTAGAACATGGCACTAGAATAACCTTTAACCCGGATCCTTCCATAAACCTATCTAACAAAAGAATTAGTGCTATCTATTATGAAAGAAGTCTTACAAAACGATCGAAGTCGTTCGGTGTTCTTTCCTCTTCGTTAGCTCAATTGGCCACCTTGAACATGCTTGATCTTCATTGTTGGCTCCTTTGGTTCTCCGCGATCGATCTTGCTCTCCGGTCCTCCTTTGTCGTAGATGATCCACCCGAGGGATGTGATCCATGGCTTTAGCTCCTAACTAGGTGTCAATAGGAGCAACTAGAGAACTTGGGTTGCTAATCCAAGTTATCTAGGATGTAATGTGAAGATCTAAGTGTTTACTTTCTCTTTCTTGCCTCTTCACTTGCTTCTCAACACATGAGAAGGGTAGTGAAGAGGAAGATGATGAAGGTGGAGAAAACTCAAGAGGAGGGAGGAGGAGATGAAAATCAGTGCTAAAAAAAATGAAGCATGCAAGCGAGAGAAAATCAACACAATGGATTTGTGTATGAATTTCTTGAATAAACAATCTACAACCATACTTCAATAGTAACTACAAATGAATTAAAAATTCATTTGTTAACTATTGAAGCATGGTTATCACCATTCCTCCCTTACCTCACACTTTACACCTCATTTCCATTTATCAAATAAATGGAAAAAGCATAATGAGGCGGCCACCTTCGAGAAGGTAATCTGTAATAAAATACGGATTACAGTCTGCTGTATATACATACCTTCATTCGGATAAAAACATGAATGCTTAAAGAGATAGAATAACACGAAGAACGTAATACTAGAATATACATATCGAAATACATATATGTAAATAATCAAATCAATACCTGATTTAATTATCCGGCTCAAACACGAGCCGGCTAGTATTACCAACTGTCCGATCGAAAGTCCGGATACAAAGTACATCAATCGATCGGAACCCTGCATGTATCCAATACGGTTACTACATCATTTCGCCTGAACCAGGGAAACCCTCTATGTGGGACTCTAAAGACTCGACAGTATGTCGGCAGTGAGTTACTGGATAAATCCATTACCAGAAGCCCGTCTGCAGTACTAGTTGTACGTTACGGCTACCCGGGTACCTGTCGAAAAGGAAGGCCGGTGAGGAAACTCATCCGGATCCCTACTGAGCCTATCTGTGTGAACAAGGAATACAACCTTTGTAACCGGTCCTTCACTTCAAATAGCTCCGTGTTGAGGTCCCTTCATTGCGATCATCAAGTACCCGGACTCTAGAGAGGCTCCATGAAGAGAAAGATGCATCCTTGCTTGAAGACTTCACTAATCCAAGATAATCTACCTTGAAGAATCTCAAACCCAAGCCCTTGCTTCACTAATCAAGTATTAGTAAAGCAAACACCCTAATCTAAGTGGCTAGAATAGATGAGGATGATGAAGTAGGAATTTTGCTCTCTTTTGTTTTCATTTCTCACATTATTTCATCACAACACAAAAAGCAAGAAAGCTTTTATCAAGAGGAAGAAGAAGAAGAATTCTTTTGTGTTGAATAATGAATTATTCTATGAGATTAGAATTGCTACCATGGGTTAAAGATAACATCCTTAACTCTTGTAGAGAATAAACCATGGGTTGAGGTTCGGGTTTGGTTAACAAATATCATCACAAAATATCAAAGGATGAAGACTAAAGTCAAAGCTTCAAGAAGCTTCCACAAAGTTCATCGATAACATTAACCCTAATCCAAACCCTAACATGTTTTATTCTCAAAACCCTAGTTGCAATTTTAACCCTAACATATTACAATATTATATATCACATATATAATATATATATAGTAACAAAAGAAAATAATACAATTAACATATATCGCATATACATTAATGTATTATCCATGTGAGAAAAAGAATCTTTAAGTGAGTTTATAATAGTTAATGTAATGTAATATATCTAATATATAATTATACATTAAATTATCAAATCAACACTTGATCCGATAATCTGGCTATTTCACAAATAACCGAATAATATAATCAGTATCAGTTCATCGAATCAACACTTGATCCGATGACCCGGCTATATCACATATACCCGGCCGATATCACATATCTCGAGAATCTAATACGGTATCGCCTACACGTATTATTCTCGGTCCCGCACATATCACATATGTGCTTCTTCTCCGTTTTGCCTGAGCCAGGAAACCTCTGTGTAGGACTCTAAAGAATCGTCAATATGCCGGCAGTAGGTGATGATCATATCAAACACCCACAAGCTGCAAGCGGTCAGCTAAACGTAACAGTCATCCAGGTATTGAGCAATCAGATGATCAACAAGCAAGCCTGTACATTCTCCTGTGAATCCAACCAGTAACACTCCCGTACAGTCTGCTCTCTTTGTCTGATATGTCGCATATCCAGTCTAGGGGTGGTAAACGTCAGACCCCAGTAACCGATAAGTCGTGTCGATATGAGGTCCATAATAGTTCGAGAAACTACTGATAACACTTACCAGTAAATCTCAGCAACCCTGGCTAGGTATTTGCAGTTATAGCCAGTCAAACACGGCGCAACATCAACTCCCTGTACCGGGAGAGACGAAACCCCTCCCATCGCTCATTGCCTCCATGTGATTCAGGACTGTACCCAAAAGCCACCGTTTTGCACGCCCTGTTAGACGTGGTTAGGTGGAAATCAAAGTACAGTGGGAATCACACAAGACTCTATGACGATCTCGGGTCTACAGACTAAACTGTACCAGTGTCACCAGAGAGCTGCCATCTGACGTGAGGTATAATACCATCTGGGAGTTCTCGGCGAGTCCGTCCAGTTACCCACTCTCCACTGAGCACCCGCATACCTTCTCTGATGTCAAATACCAATGGATATGGGATCATCCATCGCCCATCATATGGGTCGAGAAGCGTATACGCTAGTCTACTCTGGTATATCGATGCCCTGTCTCGATACACCCTCGACTAGGAACAAATGAAGGATGTACTTAACGACTACTCTGTCCCCACTAGTATGATCTGCATCATAGTCCAGATAGTCAAGTACTCATCCTAACGGCTTTATCAACATGTATTATATAGAAAATCAATGTAGATGTTAAGATAAAGAGCAACGAGATAGCATACTATCATGTCGAGCAAGAAAGTCCTCCCTATATATGTCCAAGCATCCACTACAATATACTTCGTATGTACAGTAATGGCCTCTAGGGCATACATATCACTAACAATCTCCCATTTGCACTAGGGCAATCTGTTGTGGTATCGCATACCCAATAATCAGTTGTGGTTGAAGTATCTCATACTCAACCATCCCATAAAAGTCTCTACTGGGAAATAGGCCTTTGTGAGTGGATCCGCGTTGTTGTCCTCTGTGTCTACTCTCCTAATGTCATGACCCGAAATTTGCACGTGACGGCCCTAATACTACACAACGCCTAAAGACGTAACGCAGTAAAAGAAAGCCAAAACCCAGAAATCTAAACCAAATAAAGACAAGAAAAGATAATAGCAGTTTTGAAACATTTGAAATCACAACCCAAATTTTTTAAAAAGTTCAACTTGCTTTCTTAAAAATTTTGGCAGCACCCCCTTTATAAAAACTAACCCCGAAACGGGTACATCAATTAAAGATAAATAAAGCATCCCCAAACGGGAGCAAATGCACGCCCAAAGGCGGAAAACAATCACCACCACAAATATACGACGCCGTAGCGAAGAAATAAAGACAATAGAGAGAAAGCTGTATAAAAGACAACAAATCCACAATTTATACAATATCATCCTCACCAAGTCTCTAAGTCAACAACATAATAGTAGATGGAGAGTACAAGATACAACGAATATACAATACAAATACAGATAACCACCAAAACCCACCTGAACAAAACAGCACACTGTGAGCCGATGCGGTATCTGTAGCAAAAGATGATAGATGAATAGCCAGCCTAGACTACTCTGGGGAACACTCTATAACACCTGTGGCACAACGGGGATGAGTTGCCAACTCATGAATAGTAAATAACATATGCAGGTAATCGCAAGTATGCACGTAAAGCGTGAATCAAAGATATGCAATTAACAGTAATAACATGTCATATGAATGCAGAATAATGGAAAGTACACTAGCAGGTACAACCAATATATAAAGCAATGATGATATGACAATAGTATGCAATAATCATGCAATAGGGATATGAGAATGTAAATGTGCAACCATCATGAAAGGTACACTAACAGGTACTATTAATACATGAAGTAGTGCACAAATAGATAAAGATGAGGTATGGAGTGAAATATGTCATTTCCATGGAATCCTGACATCGTGGTAGGATCACAATCCAGCAAGACAATTTAAATCCCAATTCCTCAAATCAGCCCCCAAATTGGCTCTCATATTATCTAAGTATCATATCTCCTCAATTGCACAATATCAAGTATATCTCATATATCCCGAATGTACAATATCAAGTATATCTCACATATATCGAATGTACAATCATCAAGTATATCTCGTATATATCGAAAGTACAAAATCAAGTGGATCTCACATATCTCGTATGTACAATATCAAGTATATCACACATATCTCGAATGTACAACAGCAAGTAGATCTCATATATCTCGAATGTACAATATCAAGTAGATCTCACATATCTCGTATGTACAATATCAAGTATATCTCACATATCTCGAATGTACAACAGTAAGTAGATCTCATATATCTCGAATATAAAATATCAAGTAGATCTCACATATCTATCCAGTATCCAATCTCAAATGAATCTCTTATATCCCGAGTCAGATCTCCAGCAAAATTCTAACATCCTAAATATAATGGCGTAAATAAATATGATGAGGTCAATACACATATATTAGCGTTCCATTCCACTAATATTGGTGTAAGGGTATATATAACAGTGGATAAATCCCATGTTATATATACAAAGAGTAATTATAAATATCATGAAACCAATGTGCCAAGCATCGACACAGAAATACTGATCTATCATATGCCATCTCCCAGACTAACATCCTGATAGGCACGTATCATACCCTATCCCGAAAGCTCGAGTGCCTAACTCTGACCCTCGCTTCTCGACGTATCCATACGTACATGATTCCTGTCGGTATCCACATGATAGCCGCTGAGTCACTGGTCCTTTCACCGGAAAGTATGGTTCCCCCACTAACTCATCTCCTCACTGAGATTCTTTCCCCGGGGTACCTCCGGGCCCCATCATTTACCCGCACACGGATCCCTCCTTTCCTCTCGTAGGGTATATATATATCTGAACCGATAAATCTCATGGTGGCTGCTGAAATATCATATCAAGGGAAACCGGGTTTTTCAAATAATGCATAATTTCATGAAACTCCACAGTCCCCAAATCCAGAAAACATCATGAAAAATCCATATCTCAATGCGAAAATCCATGAATAAAGTATACGCAATATAAATCTGTAATGCAAGCGTATAATGGAAAAAGCCTCTAATTAACTGCATCAAGTTAATACAAATATCATACGGTTTCTATTTATCCACTTCTAAATAACATCAAGTGATGGTAAACATGTAGCTAAAACTAGATGCACGTGAAATCAATAAGGTATAGCAAGATAATGTGTCTACCTATAAGCAATGATATAGTATACCCTTCGGTATAAGAATAGTATGTGTAAGGTATACCTGTAGCTATGTCAGGGAGTGTGTATGTACCTATCACTAATGGTACAATACTCTATAGGAATACAAGTATGCTAAATGCCATATATGATAAGCAGTATGAATCAATGTCACAATATCCTTAACCAAGCAATATAACATCTATAAGTGGTTAGTGTGTGACATGGCAATTATTGACGGTGTGTGTAGCATACAATCAGTACTCGTTCAATATGAATCGTCAATAATATGTGCAGTGTCCTACTACTACTAGTCCAGGCACAACTACATCTAAGTAATAGGGTAAAGGCGCAATTCTAACAATAACTTAGATTATGCGACAAATAATAAAATCTCTAGCCCTGACGCATAACGCCATGCGGGCGATTCCCCTGTAGATGTTAAATCTACTCACCGATGGTCTCGAGCTATGAAAATCCGGCCATCTGCTTCCCCTTTTCCGCGGCACCCGAAGTCCCTTCTTGCGAACCTAAAATTTCATAAATACAACACATAAGCTAAATATCCTATGATGACAAAAAGACAACGAAATGCGAAGAAAACGCCCGGAAAATTACATTGCGCGCTTGGCGCATCTATCGCGCACGATACCGGCCAAAAACCCTAATTGGGGTCGCTAAACTACAAAACACCAAGACTGGACCCCGATCGTCCCGATCGCGCAACACAACACAAGGATTACGAGGAATACAATTGATATAATCTCGCAACGACCAATCGAACCCACGTCGGAAAAACCACGAAATCTAGTAAGTAACCTATCGCAATAATTCGCACTAGTTTCAAGCTAATGCATATGTAGCGATTACAAACACCATAAAATAGCTTAACTAAGCTATCTAAACCATTCCTATATTTTTAACACTCGCTAATTAAGTTTTAGTAAAAACTAGTAAGCTAATTGCATAATTAAACAAAGTGTTCATTAGCAAAAATTAACACTTTCAACTAGGTTAATCTTCTCCAAAACACAAATTAACACTTCAATTGAACACTAAACACTTAAACAAAATTTAACCCTAACATGAATTTCTTAAACCAAACATAAATGAATTAATCATGCATTAAAAACTAAACTAAACACATAATTAGCTAACTAAATTAGCTAGATTTAATATTAAAGCAAGTATAAAAGGATTAAGGTAAGAATTATACCTCCCCAAGAACACCAAAATGAAGCTTAATCCATCATCTTAGCATCAAAACCCATGCTTGTTGAAGATCCAAGAAGGATTAGTGTTGGAAAAGATGGTTTATTTTCATTTAGGATTTTTGTGGATTTATTTTGGAATTTTTCTTGAAGAATTTTGAAGAAATCATGAAGAAATGAGCTTGGGAAATATTTTGGACAGAAATTTGAGATAAGGGTCGGCCATGGGGAGGTTGGGGGTATTTTTGTGAATTTTGGGTGAAGAAATGCTAGGAAAATGAGTAATAAATGCTAATAAATGCATTTTGCCACCATTCACTCTTTTCTTTTCTATTTTAAACAAATCCTTTTGCACTCCAAAAAATATCTAGATATTTAAAAAGAAGTTTCCAAAATAATCTAGTGACAAAAATAATTTATTCACAAGAGAGAAAAAAATTCCCGATTTACATGCACCAAAAACCGCTTAAAATAATATTTTATTTGGGAAAAATTCTATCTGAACAAAAACCTCCCAAATACCCCTAAAGTTCACGCACAAGATTTATTTTAGCTAAACTAGGTGCCAGCAAGTTTATACGGACGGTTGATCGAAATCGGGTTAAAACGGGAAAAACTGACAATTTTGCCTTAAAACGGGAAAATTCGCAAAACGATTTCTGAAACGTTACAATCTCCGCCCTTATAAAAATTCGTCCCCGAATTTAAAATTTTCACTAAGCGTACCTTCAAAGAGAAGAGTACAAAACTCCCAATTCTCGCTCGCAGCCTCCCAAGTAATCATCTCACTATACGACTACGTCTAAGAAAACTCTCCACAGATAGCAAAACCCTTGACCGAAGTTTCTCCACCTGCCGGGCCATTAACACCAATGGCTGCCGGTGAACGAAACGATCGAATCAAAGCTAAATGGTCTGGTGCTAAATCATGTGGGAAAGTCATGAAGGTATTTGCAAGGTATCAACATAAAGAATGCGGGGTGAAAACTCAATAATCTGGGCGGAAGTTCCAAGTTAAAGGCAACGAAACTAACTCGCTTTAAGGATCTCAAAAGGACCTATAATCCTGGGATAACCTTCCCAAAACTCAATATGTCATTCATCGGAAATTTCCGTAGGAATACATGATCTCCCACTGCGAACTCAAGTCTGCGACCAACATGGTCGGCATAAGACCTCTGTCTGCACTGGGCTACTCTCATCCTGGCCTGAACCAACTGGATCATCTCCGAAGTCTCTAGACTAGCTGAGGTCTAAAAATCCTACTACGCAGAGTCAGAAAAACAGACTGGTGATCGACACGACCTGTCTAAACCTAAAGGTTGCCAATTGGAGTGTCTCCCGATAACAACTATCGAAGGAGAATCCTAACAATGGAGAGTGACGATCCCCAACTGCCAGCAACAATTAACACAAACGCACCACTTAACAAGAACTGTAAATCTGCAGAAGACTGTCACAACAATCAAAACCCACTGCAGGAAGATGTTCATTAAGCTCTGGTGGTCCGTGAAAATCTGACACGACTCTCTGAACAAGTAGTGTCCTCAGATCTTCAACGCACGACCACAACGGCCATCTCCAGATCATGAGTGGAATATCCTGCTAGTACTTCCTCCAACTGTCGGGAAGCAAAAGCAATAACTCTATAGTGTCACCTCAGTACACAGTCGAGTCCACTCAAGAAACATTACAGTTAAACCACAAAGTCGCCCGAACCAAAAGCAAAGAAAGAACGGATGCAATTGTTAACCGAATCTTCGACAGCCGAAAACTCCGCACATATGCCTCAGTCCAAAGAAAGTGTTGGAGATAGTGCCCTCATAGTCAATTATTGGATCGCAGGTACGTGATTGCAATGATTGCGGAGGCCCTATACCAGTAGGACAGTCTTACTCGAAATGATAGTATGCTATCTGGTTTGCCTTTATCAGTCGTGTACATGTTCAGGTGACTGATTACATGTTACATTCTGATAGAGCCCTTAGGATCCTGCTTTACTACCAACAGTATGATGGCGATCATATACGTGAGAGTTGGGTAGTTTATATGCATATCCTTAATTGTGGTCCCTAGTCGTGGGAGTTTCGAGACAGGGCATCGATACTCCGGAGTAGACTAGTGTATACAGTCGAGACCCCGACGAGGGGCAGTGGCCGGTCTCACAAGCCACTGGTGTCAGTTGGATCACCTAAGATGTATACAGGTGCTCATTGGGTTATGAGTACACCGGACAGGACTCGCCGGGAATCTGCTAGTTAGTACTATACCTATCGTCAGATAGCAGTTCCCTGGTGACATGTGTACAGGTTAGTTCATCGACCTGAGGTCGTCATTTGTCTTGTTGGAGTTCCCACTGTGCTTTGATTTCTACCCTACCACGGCTCAAAGGAGTCGTGCAAACAGGTAGTTTTTGGGTACAGTCCCGAGCCATATGGAGGCACGTGAGCGGATCGGCAGGGGATTCGTCTCTCCCGGTATTGGGGGCGAGATCGTGCTGTGTCTAGAAGAGCCATTACACATAGCCCACGGCCTTGGCAGGAGATTTACTGGTAGGTACTCCAGTAGTATCTCAGGGTGTTATTGGGCTACACTCCGACACGACTTATACTACTATTGGGGGTCTGACGTTACTAGCCCCCTAGGCAGATATGCGATACTCATAGACGAACGGACCGGACTGTATATACATTGTCACTGTTAGGCTCAGTAGGGTTTCTGGATGAGTTCGCTCATCAGCCTCCCTTGAGGTCAGTCCATGGGCAGCCGTTACGCATTGCTAGTGCCGCTGACGGTTTGTGGTTAAACCCACTGCCAGGGTACTGGCGAGTCATTAGAGTCCCCCACAGACAGTTTCCCAAGTTCGGGCGAAACGTTGTAGAGGCCGTATGGTTTTATGGCAGGGTTCAGAAAATGCACGTGCGTTTACGCACATGTTATTTTTTGGGCAGATGATACTGGTCGGGTTTGGTTTAAGCCGGATCCGAGTATTATATTGAGTAGGTATAATATCTTTGTCTCTGTTGCATTTGTATTCGGTCGTAATACAAATGCGAGTATATTTATACAGTTTCGGGGTTATCCTGAAAGTTGTTTCAGGATCACTTTTGGAAGTTGCCAGTTTCCAGTTTTCTATCAGCCGTCTTTTAACATTCGGTTAAAGACGGATTTATCTTTTCTTGGATGAGGTGAGTCAGTGTTCTAGAAGTTTCTAGAAGTGATGACAAGGATGGTGACTAGGTTCATGACTCACCTTTGCTTTTATTATATGATGACTAGGTTTTAATGACTCATGCTTTAACATTAATGCATTTTGTTTTAGTTAAGATCTTTTCTTCATGATAAGCTTTGTGCTATGGTCACCACTTCCCTCCTACACTCACCCCCCTCCTTTTAAGTGGCCGGCCCTCTCTCTCCTCCCTCACTCTCTCACTTGAGAAAATTATGGTTGCTAAAAAGAAAAGACTAAAGTTTTGGATGCATGGAAATTTCATAGTTCATTTCTTATTCCATTTCATTTCCATCGGCAACTTCATTTACCGATCGTCCACGGACTTGGACGAAGTGAGACAAAGTCATCTACTCATTCTCTACATCATTCTTGGTTATCTCTTTTAGCAAACTTGACGACCGAGTTGCCTCGAGTCAGAGGCGGGAGCCCGTTTAAAGAATCAGAGACGTGGTGCCACTTGGACGAGGAGATCGGAGATCGACGAGATCAGAGTAGCCGCAACGGAGCGTGGGATGATGGTTAAAGAACGAAGGACTCGGATCGTTCGGTATAACCTTTCTACACTCTTTACAGTTTGTTAGTTTAGCAATAATGGAAGATCCGGGTTAAAGTATACGATAGCGCCAGTTAAAAAGTTTTTGTTCCGCATTTGGCGTCTGTAGACGGCCGGGGCGCTAGCGTAGACTTACAGAAAGAAACCTCCACTCCGGTCAATTCAGTCGACGGTGCAGAACTACACTAACAATCCTGCACGAAACAGCGGTAGAAACCTGCTAAGCCCAAAATCAGGGGACCTCCTTCCTGCACACAAGTTTGGGCCTAAGCTGTATGGCCACGATCTCCATCGGAACCATACAAAACCGTCTCATGTAACTACAAGACCTAGGAGTCAACACAAACAAGCCTTAAGGAACACTCCAAGAATCTAACAAACAGCTGGCACTCTCCCAACATCTGCATAACAAATCCTCAAGTGCTGCTCCTGTTCCTCACGACACATTAAAATAGACCAGTATGTCGTCAATCGCACAACAATAACTGGTCGAGGAACGGCCTGAAGAAATCTGGTTCATCACATCCACGAATGCTGTTAGGGTAGTGGTGAGTCCAACGATACCACCAAAACACACAAAGCCCGTAGCACGCATAAGACAGTCTTCGGAATGTCCTCACTCCGAACCCGCAACGATGATGACCTGATCCACAAACAAACTTAGAAAAAATGTCTCGCACACTAGAGCTGATCGAAGAAATCGTCAATGCGAGGTAAATGATACCTAACCGCACCGTAAGCTGGTTCAATTGACGATCCATTAATACACAACCTCAAACTGCCGTCTTTCTCCTTGACGAACAGAAATAGGAGCTCCCTAATGCGAAACACTCAGACGCACAAGCCCCCCAACAACAACTCTGCAACAGATCCTTAAGCTCCCTATGCTTCGCCGGCTCATCTAGAACAACGTCGGAAAACTCTCGCACGATAAGTACCTGGTCCAACAAACCCACTGTGGCTCCGGTATCTCGAATGAACGCCAAGAATCCACGACATCCTCTCCTCAAAATCCGACTAGCGAAAAATGTTGAATTCAAGCTGTGAGAGGCGGCACCACTGTCCTCCTGCACAACAAGAACTGACTTGCCGGGAAAACAAACCTGACTGTTTTCTCATGGTAGTCCACAGACGCCTAGCACGTAATTAACCAGTCCGTTCCCAGGAGAACGTCAAATCCAACATCTCTAGAAGGATCAAAGTGACGGACAAATCTCCTAACCAATTGGCATACGACTGAAATACGTGTCGCGCAACAAAAGAATCGCTGACAGAAGTTAACACAACAAACGGCTGATCTAGCTAACACGATCCTCGTCCCAACCATATCACAAAGTGTGAAAAGCAAAAAAATACATTAAAAAAACATATGAATTAAGGATACCTGAAAACTATGCATTGAACGCCCGTGCGTCCCGACGAGTAGAAGCAAACTCTCTTGTCTGCCCCCTACCCGCAACTGACTGCTCTCCTCCTCTGAAAGACAGACCCCTCTGAGTGAACCTTTCACGTCCACGGCCTCTCTGAACACGACCCTGACGCGGCGCTAAGGAATAATCCCGGATGAGGTGATGAAGGCTCCCACATCGATAGCATCCAATATAACGCTGCTGACCCTCCTAGGGATAAGAGCTGAACGTCTGTCCACGTCCTAAGCCTCTGCTACTCCCACGATGGTCACGAAATCTATCTCGATGACTAGGCCTCTGTCTCTGGGATGATACACTGGTACGAGTCCTCCACTATTCCAGAACTCTCCGAGTCTTTGGAAAATGTGCCTCGTCCACTGGGGCTGTATCCACTGGTGCTACGTAGGTGACGGACTGCTGCATGCTGATCCCAAGGAACAACTGAGTAACAGGGGTGACAACCTCCTGTCGCTACGCTCGAATGACATCAACCAATGAACTCATCATATGGCGCATGTCCTACATCTCTGCTACAAGCCTAGCGAGCTGATCTGTCGAAGGCGAAACCGTCAGCACCTGTGCAACGAGCGTGCCATCTTGGTCAGTGCTCGTCTCACCCGAGCCAACTCTGACCTCGGCCCTCGCTGCATCATTCTGAGTCCCCATAGTCATCGGCGGCAAGGCTATAAATAGAGATGAGATTTGATAAGGATACAGAAATCGAATCACAGTGATATGAATCATCAAGGAAGGAATTTCAAGCAATTTGTACTTAGGTCACTTTAGGCGAAGTACCGCATCGTGAGCATGCTGCAGACATACACACACTACGTTACTCTACTTAAGCTACCTACTCCATCATACCAAGGACATCCTACTCTCCGAAAGGTAAAACCTAGCGCTCTGATACCAACTTTGTCACGACTCGAAATTTGCACGTGATGGCCCTAAAACTACGCAACGCCTAAAGTAGTAACACAGTAAAAGAAAGCCAAAACCCAGAAATCTAAACTGAATAAAGATAAGAAAAGATAATAACAGTTTTGAAACATTTGAAATCACAACCCAAATTCTTTAAAAAGTTCAACTTGCTTTCTTAAAAATTTTGGCAGCACCCCCTTTATAAAAACTAACCCCGAAACGGATACATGAATTATAGATAAATAAAGCATCCCCAAATGGGAGCAAATGAATGCCCAAAGGCGGAAAAAAATCACCACCACAAATATACGACGCCGTAGCGAAGAAATAAAGACAATAGAGAGAAAGCTGTATGAAAGACAACAAATCCACAATTTATACAATATCGTCCTCACCAAGTCTCTAAGTCAACAACATAATAGTAGATTGAGAGTACAAGATACAACAAATATACAATACAAATACAGATAACCACCAAAACCCACCTGAACAAAACAGCACCCTGTGAGCCGATGCGGTATCTGTAGCAAAAGATGATAGACGAATAGCCAGCCTCGACTACTCTGGGGAACACTCTATAACACCTGTGGCACAACGGGGGTGAGTTGCCAACTCGTGAATAGTAAATAACATATGCAGGTAATCGAAAGTATGCACGTAAAGCGTGAATCAAAGATATGCAATTAACAGTAATAACATGTCATATGAATGCAGAATAATGGAAAGTACACTAGCAGGTACAACCAATATATAAAGCAACGATGATATGACAATAGTATGCAATAATCATGCAATAAGGATAAGAGAATGTAAATGTGCAACCATCATGAAAGGTACACTAACAGGTACTATTAATACATGAAGCAGTGCACAAACAGATAAAGGTGAGGTATGGAGTGAAATATGTCATTTCCACGGAATCCTGACATCGTGGTAGGATCATAATCCAGCAAGACAATTTAAATCCCAATTCCTCAAATCAGCCCCCAAATTGGCTCTCATATTATCTAAGTATCACATCTTCTCAATTGCACAATATCAAGTATATCTCATATATCCCGAATGTACAATATCAAGTATATCTCACATATATCGAATGTACAATCATCAAGTATATCTCGTATATATCGAAAGTACAAAATCAAGTGGATCTCACATATCTTGTATGTACAATATCAAGTATATCTCACATAACTCGAATGTACAACAGCAAGTAGATCTCATATATATCGAATGTATAATATCAAGTAGATCTCACATATCTCGTATGTACAATATCAAGTATATCTCACATATCTCGAATGTACAACAGTAAGTTGATCTAATATATCTCGAATGTACAATATCAAGTAGATCTCACATATCTATCCAGTACCCAATCTCAAATGAATCTCTTATATCCCGAGTCAAATCTCCAGCAAAATTCTAACATCCTAAATATAATGGCATAAATAAATATGATGAGGTCAATACACATATATTAGCGTCCCATTCCACTAATATTGGTGTAAGGGTATATATAACAGCGGATAAATCCCCTGTTATATATACAAAGAGTAATTAGAAATATCATGAAACCAATGTGCCAAGCATCGACACAGAAATACTGATCTATCATATGCCGTCTCCCAGACTAACATCCTGATAGGTACGTATCGTACGCTATCCCGAAAGCTCGAGTGCCTAGCTCTGACCCTCGCCTCTCGACGTATCCATACGTACATGACTCCCGTTGGTATCCACATGATAGCCGCTGAGTCATTAGTCCTGTCACCGGAAAGTATGGTTCCCCCACTAACTCATCTCCTCACTGAGATTCTTGCCCCGGGGTACCTCCGGGCCCCACCATGTACCCGCACACGGATCCCTCCTTTCCTCGCGTAGGGCATATATATATCTGAACCGATAAATCTTATGGTGGCTGCTGAAATATCATATCAAGGGAAACCGGGTTTTTCAAATAATGCATAATTTCATGAAACTCCACGGTCCCCAAATCCAGAAAATATCATGAAAAATCCATATCTTAATGCGAAAATCCATGAATAAAATATACGCAACATAAAACTGTAATGCAAGCGTATAAAGGAAAAAGCCGCTAATTAACTGCATCAAGTTAATACAAATATCATGCGGTTTCTATTTATCTACTTCTAAATAACATCAAGTGAAGGTAAACATGTAGCTAAAACCAGATGTACGTGAAATTAATAAGGTATAGCAAGATAATGTGTCTGCATATAAGCAATGATATAGTATACCCCTGGGTATAAGAATAGTATGTGCAAGGTATACTTGTAGCTATGTCAGGGAGTGTGCATGTACCTATCACTAATGGTACAATACTCTATAGGAATACATGTATGCTAAATGCCATATATGATAAGCAGTATGAATCAATGTCACAATATCCCTAACCAAGCAATATAACATCTATAAGTGGTTAGTGTGTGACATGGCAATTATTGACGGTGTGTGTAGCATACAATCAGTGCTCGTGCAATATAAATCGTCAGTAATATGTGCAGTGTCCTACTACTACTAGTCCAGGCACAACTACATCTAAGTAATAGGGTAAAGGCGCAATTCTAACAATAATGTAGAATATGCGACAAATAATAAAATCTCTAGCCCTGACGCATAAAGCCATGCGGGCGATTCCCCTATAGATGTTAAATCTACTAACCGATGGTCTCGAGCAATGAAAATCCGACCACCTGCTTCCCCTTTTCCGCAGCACCCGAAGTCCCTGCTTGCGAACCTAAAATTTCATAAATACAACACATAAGCTAAATATCCTATGATGACAAAAAGACAACGAAACGCGAAGAAAACGCCCGGAAAATTACACTGCGCGCTTAGCGCATCTATCGCGCACGATACAGGCCAAAAACCCTAATTGGGGTCACTAAACTACAAAACACCAAGACTGGACCCCGATCGTCCCGATCGAGCAACACAACACAAGGATTACGAGGAATACAATAGTGTTGGAGATAGTGCCCTCAGAGTCGATTATTGGGTCACAGGCACGTGATTGCAATGATTGAGGGAGGACCTATCCCGGTAGGACAGTCTTACTCGAGATGATAGTATGCTATCTGGTTTACCTTTATCATCGTGTACTGCTTTAAGTGACCTGACATATCGCTATTACACGTTGATAGAGCCCCTAGGATTCTTGCTTGACCACCAGCAGTATGAGGGCGATCATATAAGTGGGAGCTGGGGGTCTACAAGCATATCCTTAAAAGGTCCCTAGTCGTGGGAGTTTCGAGACCGGGCATCGATACTCCATTAGTAGACTAGTGTATACAGTCGAGACCCCGACGAGGGGCGGTGGCCGGTCTCACAAGCCACTGGTGTCAGTTGGATCACCTAAGATGTATACAGGTGCTCATTGGGTTATGAGTACACCGGACAGGACTCGCCGGGAACATGTTAGTTGGTCATATACCAGACGTCAGATGGCAGTTCCCTGGTGACATGTGTGCAGGTTAGTTCATCGACCTGGGGATCGTCATTTGTCTCGTGTGAGTTCCCACTGTACTTTGATTACTACCCTACCACGGCTCAAAGGAGTCGTGCAAACAGGTTTTAGTTGGGTACAGTCCCGAGCCACATGGAGGCAGTGAGCGTATCTTCAGGGGTTCGTCTCTCCCGGTATTGGGGGTGAGGTCGTGCTGTGTCTAGGAGAGCCATTACACAAAGTCCTTGGCCAAGGCAAGGAGATTTACTGGTAGGTATTCCAGTAGTATCTCAGGGTGTTCTGGGCTACACTCCGACACGACTTGTACCGCTTTTGGGGGTCTGACTTTTACCAACCCCCTAGGCCCGCCATGCGATACTCATAGACGAACGGACCGGACTGCACGGATATTGTCACTGACAGGCTCAGTAGGGTGTCAGGATGAGTTCGCTCATCGACGTCCCTTTTTAGTCAATAGCTGGTGGCCCGTTACGTATTGGCTTATACCTCTGACGGGCTAGTGGTTAAATCCACAGCCATAGTATTGACGAGTCTTTAGAGTCTACCACACTTTCAGTTACTCAAGTTTCGGGCGAAACGCTGTAGAGGCCGTATGGAGATATGGCAGGGTCCGATCAGATACGTGCGGTATTGCACGGATCGGGATCGGACGGTTTGTACTAGTTGCCGTATAGATATATGGCAGGGTTCGATCAGATACGTGCGGTATTGCACGGATCAGGATCGGACGGATATTACTAGCCGGCTTTGGTTTAAGCCGGTCCTAGTTTAGTACAGTGTAGATTTTGTCTCTCTGCATTTGTATCCGGACGGAATACAGATGCGGGTGTGTATGCACAGTATCGGGGTTTTCCTGTAATTTATTACGGGACCAGTTTTCTGGAGTTGCCAGTTTGCATTCCGTTCCGGCCGGTTTTCCTTTGTTCTTTCCCGGCCGGACTTTTCCGATGGAGGGGGTAATTTGCAGTTTTGCAAATTACTTTTGTGGAGGGGGTTTCTTGTAAAAGATTGATTATGATAGCTTTCA
This sequence comes from Agapanthus africanus, assembly GCA_030015575.1. NCBI lineage: Eukaryota > Viridiplantae > Streptophyta > Magnoliopsida > Asparagales > Amaryllidaceae > Agapanthus > Agapanthus africanus. The sequence goes on along the minus strand of JASDDO010000018.1, from coordinate 133,720,790 downwards.
TTTCTTTTCCACCATGCTTTTGCTTTATGAGATTTGATTGTGATAAAGTGAGGGTATGGGTTTAATAGTATGAAGCATGGTGTATGTTTCTTTGTCTCTTGATGTGGTCACCCTTTCTACATCTCCTACACTCACCTCCCTTCTTACTTGATAATCTTTCCTCCACCATTTTCAATGAGAGAGGTTTTTCATTAGAAAAGTGAGAAGAAGAAAAGAGAAGGAGAGAGCTTCATCTTTGAGATTGATTCATTTTGTGTATATCATTCTTCATCTCATTCCATTGCTAGAAAATTGAAAGCACCAATTTTCTATACACCATTCCTCCATCTATGGCAACCAACCCCAAAGAGACAAGTAGCCTCTACACTACACTTCCTACAGCAAATCTTGGACGCGTCGATTCGCCAGCTTCGCGCCCGAGTTGCCTCGGTATTGAGGTGGGAGCCCGTAAAAGCTACAGGCGATGTGGTGCCCTTTCCGACGAGGAGGAGACGGACGGAGATCCCGCGAGGAGATCGGAGTGGAGATGAAGACCGGAGGACTCGGATCAGTCGGTACATCTCTTCCCTTTCTTGTTTGTAGCTTAGACTTGTTAATGGTTACGATCCGGAGTTTAGTGCGCGGTGGTGCCGGTTTGCAAAGTCCGCAAAAATTAAAGTTTATCACCGCTTCCGCATTCCGGCGTCGGATTGACGGCCGGGGCGCCGCCGTGCACTTACAAATAGATATAACCTCGCAACGACCAATCGAACCACGTCGGAAAAAGCCCGAAATCTAGTAAGCAACCTATCGCAATAATTCGCACTAGTTTCAAGCTAATGCATATCTAGCGATTACAAACACCATAAAATAGCTTAACTAAGCTATCTAAACCATTCCTATATTTTTAACACTCGTTAATTATGTTTTAGCAAAAACCTAGTAAGCTAATTGCATAATTAAACAAAGTGTTCATTAGCAAAAATTAACATTTTCAACTAGGTTAATTTTCTCCAAAACACAAATTAACACTTCAATTGAATACTAAACACTTAAACAAAATTTAACCCTAACATGAATTTCTTAAACCAAACATAAATGAATTAATCATGAATTAAAAACTAAACTAAACACATAATTAGCTAACTAAATTAGCTAGATTTATGATTAAAGCAAGTATAAAAGGATTAAGGTATGTATTATACCTCCCCAAGAACACCAAAATGAAGCTTAATCCATCATCTTAGCATCCATGCTTGTTGAAGATCAAAGAAGGATTAGTGAAGGAAAAGATGGTTTTATTTTTATTTAGGATTTTTGTGAATTTATTTTGGAATTTTTCTTGAAGAATTTTGAAGAAATCATGAAGAAATGAGCTTGGGAAATATTTTGGACAGAAATTTGAGATAAGGGTCGGCCATGGGGAGGTTGGGGGTATTTTTGTGAATTTTGGGTGAAGAAATGCTAGGAAAATGAGTAATAAATGCTAATAAATGCATTTTGCCACCTTTCACTCTTTTCTTTTCTATTTTAAACAATTCCTTTTGAACTCCAAAAAATATCTAGATATTTAAAAAGAAGTTTCCAAAATAATTTATTCACAAAAGAAAAAAAAATTCCCGATTTACGTGCACCAAAAACCGCTTAAAATAATATTTTATTTTGGAAAAATTCTATCTGAACCAAAACCTCCAAAATACCCCTAAAGTTCGCACACAAGCTTTATTTTAGCTAAACTAGGTGCCAGCAAGCTTATACGGACGTTTGATCGAAATCGGGTTAAAACGGGAAAAACTGACAATTTTGCCTTAAAACGGGAAAATTCGCAAAACGATTTCTGAAACGTTACACCTAACCTCGATCTCCCTAGAGATCAACTATCTCTATGATCAGGTGATATTGCCTAAGAATATGTCTGGATCATTGATAGGACGGGGGTTCCTAGGCATAAGCCACAACTCCATTGTCACACAATGGTAGGAACGAAATTCATCTCATGAACTCATATATATCCAGACTGCCTCTTTGGTAGCATCCTTGGTAACATTGTATCTAGCCTTTAATCGTCTAGTATGTCACGGTATTTATCTTGGAACTCATCCAACATACCGTCCCTCCACTGAGGGTAAAGACAATGCCTGTGACTGACATTCAGTCGTCCTTACCACCCTGGAACCTTTCCAATGATTTTTTGCAGGATCGATTGATACCATCTCACTGCACTTAGTGAGAATCCTAACATCCAATTAGATCAATCTCATAGATCTGAAACCCAGGATTTAGCAGGTATCATCTTGATCCTTTTTGGAGAATCCTTGTGATAAGAGGAGATTGACCGAGCGTAGTATAGGAAACTCCTTTCCTATCAAGAGTATGTCATCCACGTACAATACGAGGATCATCACCATACTCCCTACTACCTTTTGTATATACAAGGTTCATCTACCATTTTGATGACGTCAAACTCTTTGACTACCATATCAAAACAGACGTTCTAACTCTGTGATGCCTGATTTATCGCATAAAACAACTTGCACACGTTTTCGCTGCTCCCACTGTCTACGAAGCCCTCTGGCTGTGTACTTATAGACGCTCTCTTCTAAATCATTATTTAGAAAAGCTGTCATGACACCCAACCGCCCGAAATCGTAGTTATAATATGTAGCAATGGCAAAAAGGATCTGGATGGACTTAAGCATAGCTTTGAAAGTCTCAACTTTTCCATGTACACCAAGTAATCTTTCAAGATATACTTGCTCCTGATGGGGATTTAACCCTTCAGATAAAGCAACCAAAGTCCATACTTTGTTGGTGTATAAGGATTCCATCTTAGATTAGTAAGCATCTAGCCATTCTTACAGAGTCCCACTCTTGATGGCCTGCTCAAAACTAGTTGGGTCATCATTTCATGATGCAATCCTCGCTCCTACTGTCATAGTGAAAAACGAAGTATCTCTCAGGTGGGTGAGAAACACTACAAGATCGGTGGAGAGGCTAAGATTCGTTAGAAACTATTGAATCCTCCGGTTCTATTAAATCATCAGCTGCAGTTTGTATAGCTGGAACTCCTTCCAGTTCTATCTCATGACCACTAATTTCTTCATAAGAAAATCCTTTTCTAAAAAGGTGGCATGCCGAGAAATAAAACACCTTTTGTTCCTCGATGTGGTAGAAGATATTCCCTTGTGAATGCTTAGGATATCCAACAAACTTCCACAGAACTGACCTTGCCTCGAGCTTGTCCGGAATTTGCTTTTAGACATAGGCCGAACAACCCCAAATCTTAACATCCTTAAGAGATGGGCTCTTCCCATACCATATCACATATGGAGTGGTAGGCATCTGATTTGATTGGAACCTTATTCAATAGGTATGCAACTTCATAAGTGCATAACCCCCAAAAGGAAATAGACAACTCAGTAGTACTCATTATAGAGCATACCATATCACATAGGGTGCGATTGCTCCGCCCCGATATACCAACGTACTGTAGTGTATACGGAGGAGTAATGCTAAGAGAGAATCTCATTCTCCTTTAGAATAGACCAGGAATATCGTGCTCAAGTATTTTCCTCCCTGATCACATCATAGGACATAATACTTATATCTGTTTTTGTTCTCTACTTGTAACTTATATTCTGTGAATGTCTCAAAAGCTTCGGACTTGTGTTTCAACTGGAACATATGTCTGAATCTTGAGAGATCATCAGTGAATGTAATAAAGTATAAAGAACCGGTCCTGGCATGTGTAGACAGGGGACTTTCATACATCGGCATGTATCAATCCCAAGAGTTCAGTAAATCTTTCTCGGTTTTCAATAAACGGAGCTATGGTCATCTTATCTTTGTGACATGACTGGTAAGTTTCACAAGTTGTAAATTCAAACTGATTTAAATACAAATCTTTATGTAACTTAGCTAGTCGTGTCGCATCGATATGACCTAGTCTACAATACCTCAAGAAGGATTCGTTCATTTCTGAACTCTTCCTCTTGTGTGTGTTCTGTATGTTAAGAACTGTGGTTTGATTTAGAACATCTATGCTTTTAGATAACGTGCCTGAACTGATCAACTCTTGATAAAGGAAATGTTCAAAACATTATCCAACAATACAAAATTATATCCTTCTTTATCTCAATAAAGAGACAGATATGATGTTGTATATCAGGTTCGGTATCTAATAACATTCGTTCAGAATCACGGTATTTGGTAATACAGGGTGATAACTGCCAACTGCTTGGCTTGCAACAATTGCACCGTTTCCAACTCTTGAAACTTATCACCTGTTCTCAGTTCTCTACCTATCTGCAGCCCATGTAACATATTACATATCTGGGATCCTGATCCGGTATCACATACCCAGGACGTAGAGAATACTGCGAAACAGTTCTCGGTAATGAACACAACCGAAGAAGATGCATCAGCATGCACTTTCTTCTGTAAGTCCACGTTGCCCACCCCGGTACTTGCGGGGAGGCGGAAAACGGAATAAAAATTTAAGTTTTTATGAGCTTAGGCAACATGGACTTGACAAAGAAGGATCTTTGCTAAACAAAAACAAGCTAAAGCTAACTAGAAACTAGCTAAGTGCTAGAAAGGTTATACCTTGGGCTTTATGTCCTTCTCTCCTTGCTCCTTGGAGTGGTGGAAGGAGGTCACCTTAGTCGTCTTCTCACGTCGAAGAAAGATCCACCCGAAAGCCTCGATCTTTGGCTTCAACTCCAAGCTAGAAGTAACTAGGGTGCAAGAAGTGCTAATCCTTGAACCCTAGATGAGAGTAGAGATTATCAAGAGAGGGTTTTTCTCAAGCTCAAGTGTTTCTCAACACATGAGAGGGGAGAGCTTGAGGGAGAGGAAGAACAAGAGAGAGAATGTGAATAATAGAATGAGAGAAAAATAAACCATTCTCACATATATGTGTGAATTATTGTAATTAGATAATTAGCTAGATAATTGTCATGGTTAATCAAGACATGACCATTATCATTTCATTTTTAATGCAATTTGTAAGGATCAAAGAGTATTTTCCAAATGAAATGATGATGGTCAAAGTGTCAACCTAGGTCAACAAGTCAAAGAGGTCAAATGGTCAACAACCATAACCATGCACAATTATTTAAACTAATATCAATTAACAATAATACACACACAAGCATTAGGGTTAATAAAATGACAATAGTCATTAACCCTAATCAAAGTCCTCTCCCTCTGTCTCAAGCAACTGTGCATACGCACCCGTATTCGTGATCCGAGGAACACGAATACAATGAGAAAAACCAATCCGAAATCATATACTAGGATCCGGCTTAAACCAAAGCCCGCTAGTATAAGCTGTCCGGACAGCAAACGTGCACAAGTGCGCGGATGTGAACGAACACTGTCGCAAAACCATGCGACCTCTACTCATTTTGCCTAAAGGCGAATAGCTCTCTGTGTGGGACTCTAAAGACACGACACTACGCTGGCAGTGGGTTTAACCACAGACCGCAAGCGGCACTAGCTGTACGTAACGGTCCCCAGGTAGATGTCGATAAGAAGACTGACGAGGTGAACCCCATCTGAACTCCTACTGAGCCTGTATGTGACAATCTCCGTACAGTCCGGTCTGTTCGTCTGATACATCGAATGGCGGGCCTAGGGGGCGGTGAACGTCAGTCCCCTAATAGCGGTACAAGTCGTGTCGGAGTGTATCCCAGAACACCCTGAGATAACACTGGAAACCGACCAGTATATCTCGCTTGCCCTGGCCAGGGACTACTCGTGTAATGGCTCTCCTAGACACAGCGCGATGTCAACCCCCAATACCGGGAGAGACGAATCCTGTCTAACCGTCACTGCCTCCAAGTGCTTCGGGACTGTACCCAAAAACTACCTGTTTGCACGACTCCTTTGAGCCGTGGTAGGGTAGTAATCAAAGTGCAGTGGGAACACACTCGAGGCGAAGTGACAGTGTCAAGTCAACGGACTAAGCTGTACTCATGTCACCTGGGAACTGATAACTGACGATAGGTATAATACCAACCAACAGTTCCTGACGAGTCCTGTCCAGTGTACTCGTAACCTAACGACACCCGCATACTATCTCAAGTACGACGTACTGACGGCTGTGGGACAGACCGTCTTCCACACTGGGATGAGAAGCGCATACGCTAGTCTACTCCGGAGTATCGATAGTCCAACGACTAGGGACATGTATAAGGATGTGCTTATAGATCACCCAGCTCCCACGAGTGTGAGCGCCATCACAACGCTGGTAATCAAGCAAAGATCCTAAGGGCTCTACTAATATGTATATCAGCGATATGTTAAAAGAAACACATGCATATATTAAAGCAGAGACAAACCAAGTAGCATACTACCATTTCGAGCAAGATTGTATATATACAACTGTGAATATCCCAAGCTTCCATCAAGTAATATACAAACTAGTATGATACAGTAATGGCCTCTAGGGCATATACACTAACAATCTCCCACTTGCACTAAGGCCATGTACTGGCGTATCGAAGACCTATCATCTCGATCAGCCGCTCGAACTGAGTCTGGGATAGGGCCTTCGTGAGTGGATCTGCAGTGTTGTTCTCCGTATTTACTCTCTTCACCTCGATCTCCTGGCGATCTATGATCTCCCTGATCAGGTGGTACCGCCTCAAAATGTGCCTGGACTTCTGATGGGACCTGGGTTCCTTCGCTAAAGCTATAGCTCCGTTGTTGTCGCAATACAGCGGTATTGGATCAACAATGGTAGGAACCACCTGAAGCTCCGTGAGGAACTTCTTCATCCAGACAGCTTCCTTTGCGGCATCGCAAGCAGCTATGTACTCCGCTTCCATAGTTGAGTCAGCAACGGTCTCCTGCTTGGAACTCTTCCAGCAAACCGCCCCTCCATTGAGGGTAAAGACATAACCCGACATGGACTTGGAGTCATCCTTGTCACTCTGGAAGCTGGAGTCAGCAAAGGCCTCGAGCTGGAGGTCTTTTCCGCCATACACCAAGAACATCTCCTTAGTCCTTCTCAAGTACTTGAGAATGTTCTTTACCGCTATCCAGTGTTTCTTCCCTGGGTTTGACTGATACCGGATTACAACGCTCAATGCGTATGCTACATCTGGTCTGGTACACAACATCGCATACATTATAGAGCCTACCGCAGAAGCGTAGGGTATAATAGACATGCGATCCCTCTCCAAATCAGTCTTGGGAGACATCTCTTTGGAGAGGGTGATCCCGTGACAAGCCGGTAGATTACCGCGCTTGGAATCTTCCATACTGAATCTTTTCAGTATGGTGTCGATGTACCTTGACTGTGAAAGTCCCAACATCCTCTTAGATCTATCACGATAGATCTGGATCCCCAGAATGTAGTTGGCATCGCCCAGGTCCTTCATGGAGATCCTCTGCGACAAGAATCCTTTGACTGACTGTAGCATAGGAATATCATTTCCTATTAGGAGAATGTCATCCACGTACAAGACGAGGAAAACTATAGTTCTCCCTACAATCTTACTGTAAATGAATGGTTCATCTGGGTTTTTGATAAAGTCGAATTCTTTGACAGTATCATCAAAGCAGATGTTCCAACTCTGCGATGCCTGCTTAAGTCCATAGATGGACTTTAGCAACTTGCACACTCTACCGCTGCTCCCACTCTGATTGAATCCCTTCGGCTGATCCATATAGACGCACTCTTCCAAATTTCCATTTAGGAAAGCCGTCTTTACGTCCATCTGCCAGATTTCATTATCGTGGAAGGCAGCAATGACAAGAAGGATCCGAATGGATTTCAGCATAGTCACTTGGAGAAAAGGTCTCGTCATAGTCCAAGCCAGGTCTTTGACGAAAATCCTTTGCAACAAGTCTATCTTTATAGGTCTCAACCTGCCCATCTACACCAATCTTCTTTCTGAAGATCCATTTGCAGCCTACGGGTTTTACCCCTTCTTGAGCAAAGTCCAAAGTCCAAACTTTGTTGGTGTACAAGGACTCCATCTCGGCCCGCATTGCATCTAGCCATTTTACCGAGTCGCCGCTCTGGATGGCTTGCTGGAAGCTAGTAGGCTCACCATAATCCATGGTGCAATCCTCTCTATCCCCGTCTATGAGAAAACCGTAGTATCTCTCAGGCGGATGAGACTGCCTACTACTCCTGCGGAGTGGCGCTGGGATGTCCGGTTCTCTTGAGACTTCTGGTTCATCCAAGCTTTCAGTAATAGCTTGTGGTTCTGGAATTTCTTCCAGTTCTATAGCGCTCCCACTCATCTGATTTTCTAAAAATTCAGTTTCCAAGAAGTGGGCATGCTGAGAAACAAAAACCTTTTGTTCCTATGCGGAATAGAAAAGATACCACCTGGAGTTCTTTGGGTATCCCACAAACTTACACAGTACTGAACGTGCCTCGAGCTTGTCCGCATGTTGCTTTTTTACAAAAGCTGGACATCCCCATGTCTTAAGGTACTTAAGACAGGGTTTCTTCCCACTCCACATCTGATATGGGGTGGTAGGCACAGTCTTGGTTGGAGCCTTGTTCAAGAGATATGCAGCTGTTTCTAGCGCATAACCCCAGAAGGATCGCGGCAACTCAGCCCTACTCATCATGGAACGAACCATATCTAATAGGGTTCGATTCCGTCTTTCCGATACACCGTTGTGTTATGGTGTGTATGGAGGAGTAAGCTGAGAGAGAATTCCATTCTCTTTTAAGTAGCCCAGAAACTCGGCACTCAAGTATTCACTACCTCGATCAGATCTCAGTGTCTTGATACTTTTGCCTATTTGTTTTTCAACTTCATTCTTGTATTCTTGAAATTTCTCAAAGGCCTCGGATTTGTGTTTCATCAAGAAGACATGCCCATACCTAGAGAAATCATCTGTGAAAGTAATGAAGTATGAATAACCACTTCGCGCATGTATAGACATTGGACCACACACATCACTGTGTATGAGTCCCAAGAGCTCGCTCGCTCTTTCTCCGTGTCCAGTGAACGGAGTCTTTGTCATCTTTCCCATGAGACAAGATTCACAAGTGGCATAAGACTGATACTCAAACGGATTCAAGTATCCCTCTTTATGTAACTTTGTTAACCGTGTCTCATTAATGTGACCCAGTCTACAATGCCATAAGAAAGCCTGATTTATTTCCGGAGACTTTCTTTTAAGTGTGTTCTGGACACTGAAGATCTGAGCTTGATTCAATACGTATATCCCGTTTTGTAATGTACCTGACCCAATCAGAACTTGATTTATGTGGATGTTAACTACATCGCTTACAAAAGTGAAATCATATCCTTCCTTAGAAATTAAGGATACAGATATGATATTACAAGTCACACCTGGTACATAAAAACAGTTACACAGAATCAATATCTGCCCAGTTGTCAGTCCTAGATGATATTCCCCTACGGATTCAGCATACATGGTCATTCCGTTAGCAACCCTGAGAGTCATATCACCTTTCCTGATAACCCTACGGTTTCTCAGAGCCTGTAACGAATTACAGATATGAGATCCTAATCCGGAATCCAATACCCAGGAAGTAGGATTAACTGACATACAGTTCTCTATTACAAACACACCTGAAGCCGAAGCCACAACATGCTTCGAATTCTGGCTACTGGCTTTGCAAGCCCTGCAATCCTTCTGTCCATGTTCATTCCCGCAACAATAGTAACATCCCTCTTTTACTGCATCCATTCCCGAAACTTCTGCCCTTCTCTTTCTTTCTACTTCCCTGGTTTCCTTCAGGGTAGTAGGTAGAGACTGTTGAACTAAGTCAGCATCTGACCCGTTCTTCAACGTGGTCTTCAGGTTCGAGAGCTCAAAAGAGCTGGTCTCTGTAAGGACGTTGTCCCCTACAGATGACCCGATAGCCCACCTCGCTGGAAGCAATTCGTTCGAGGTCTCATATCTTGCGATACGAGATTGCTCTCCATATAAAACTTTGTTATGGAGGAAGATAGAAGCTGAGTCCATCTTCTCATGCAGCCTCTGGTATATACCATCAACTGAGGCAAACACGAAGCACTTGGCTTTCGCACAGTCTTCTTCCGATGTCCTACGGATATCAACATCCGTGACAGGGGAAACTGGACCTGAGACGGCAGGGGTTGGATCAGTCAAGAGGTGTCCCAGCTTATCCTGGGCAATGGACATCTGGACAGACCCTTGCCAGTCAAAACAGTCAGATTCAGTCATTTTATTATCTAGATGCAACCTAGGTGCGGTCATTGGGTCGCTGCAATTAAGAGAGAGAGAAGAAAACACTTAGCATGATTCTCTTGCAAGTTTAGATTGGTTTTTAATTTATCTAAACAGGATGGCTCCCACTGTCTCTCGAATCCCTCCTCAAACCATAAAGGAAGGATTAGTCAGGATCAATCTCACCGTACAATACTTGCTTAACCGTTCAGCCAGGCCAGTGTCGGTACTTCGAGGGAGGTTTTCCAACACTTTCGCGAAGTTCCTTAATTATGTAACCTCTTTTCCCTGTGGGCGTAGCCCCGCTAACACCTTTCTAGACACCTACTAGGTTTATAGCATTGATTGTTAAGTGAGAGTTTTCCCGAAGAGTAGCATATACTCACAGTAGGATCGGGATCCAAATATCATCGCGTGATAAAACCGAAGGAATCCTACCAGAATCATCACACTCCAAATGGTATGCTGCGCTAGCAAGTTTCAGTACTTATGAAACTCCCGATGTCGATTTTTGCCCCATGCTCTTATGACCTTGACGAAGGTCAACAAATCATAAGTCACATGTCAAGTTCTACCCGTCATTATCCAGGTTAATTTGAACCCACCCGTACATACCCTTGATGAAGGTCAACAAGGCAGTACGACTGTCCCAAACCAACGCATTTATCTATGCTACATATGAACACCCAACAGCTACCAATCACTATGCCTTGACGAAGGTCAACAAACATAGCTTGAATACTATTGAATATCCATACGAAACGACGGAGAGTTACGAATGGTTTTGGCGAAACCGTGAACGTAGTGAACTTGATATAATCGATGGAACGAGATAGCTTTTAAAAGGAGTGGTTCAAGCTCCGCGTTTAAAAGTTTAGTTTTGAAAAGAACCGAGTGGTTTTCAAAGTGTTCCAATCGACTTTTACTTGGTTTATTTTCTTGCATTAGTTCTTTTAATGCGTCCCATCATTTAATCCTACCATTGCAGAAAACAACCAAAATATGACGTACGCTTATGCCATTCGCATTCGCAATGGGGCCCCGTCATCACCCGTTAGGTTACTTAACTAACGACAGAGCGGGGGCTGGGCTAGCGCGGCTGTAAAACATAAGCAACGTCTAAATAGTTATCATATATAAATCTATAGCAATGATAGACATTACAGATCACAAATGAATACATTGGATATACTAGGAATCCGCAACCCGTTCGAGCCTTCAACGAAAAGCGGATTACACGGTCGCGGTGAATAGCCAATACCCTACCCAAGACCCCTACGGGTGCGGCAAACTACCCACCAAGTACCCGAAGCGAAGCAACCTCCCTCACCACCGTGAGTAGGCCACTCGGCACTTCGAGATACCCGGTAGTTTGTGCACCCCCTCCATGGGTCTATCCTAGGAGCAAAAACAGTAAAAAGAATTATACAATGACGGCTACAACCCCGACCCGGTTGTGCGGCCAAACAAATAATAATTTTACATCAATTTACATGTTACAATGAATGAAAGAAAAAGCAACACTCATCTCACATCCACCCCGGCTATTCATCCGCGACAACCCAACCCATTCATATATACATACCATCATCAATCACAGATCACAGATATGTATAACCCCGACTAATCGACATATAGCGATTAGCCGACGTTCAATACATATAAACATCACAGATATAACCTTTTTGTATTGAAGTTCGGAAAAAATACGGATTTATAGACCCCAAAAACAAATTTCTATTCTGGAAAATCTGGGCACATATAAACCATCTTAAAAATCCTTAAACCAAGCCAGAAATACACTGCACCAAACTCGACCCAGAGAAGAGCCAAGATGGCCACGGTTGCGCGGCAATAGCTTGCTATTGCCGCGGAACCGCGGCTCTTTGGTCGAATCTTTGGATTATTTTTGGTGGCTTTCTTCACAAAACCCTGAGATGATTTTTGGAGACCAATTTATTTTGTTTTGAACAGAAAAAAAATTTAACAGAAACTTAGGGTTTTGAAAACTCGGTTTTTCGATTTTTCCGATTCGAACTTCGATACACACTGCTACCTAGCTATTTTATGTTTAGTTAGGCTCTGATACCACTGTAAGTTCACGTTGCCCACCCCGGTACTTGCGGAGAGGCGGAAAACGGAATAAAAATTTAAGTTTTTATGAGCTTAGGCAACATGGACTTGACAAAGAAGGATTTTTGCTAAACAAAAACAAGCTAAAGCTAACTAGAAACTAGCTAAGTGCTAGAAAGGTTATACCTTGGGCTTTATGTCCTTCTCTCCTTGCTCCTTGGAGTGGTGGAAGGAGGTCACCTTAGTCGTCTTCTCACGTCGAAGAAAGATCCACCCGAAAGCCTCGACCTTTGGCTTCAACTCCAAGCTAGAAGTAACTAGGGTGCAAGAAGTGCTAATCCTTGAACCCTAGATGAGAGTAGAGATTATCAAGAGAGGGTTTTTCTCAAGCTCAAGTGTTTCTCAACACATGAGAGGGGAGAGCTTGAGGGAGAGGAAGAACAAGAGAGAGTATGTGAATAATAGAATGAGAGAAAAATAAACCATTCTCACATATATGTGTGAATTATTGTAATTAGATAATTAGCTAGATAATTGTCATGGTTAATCAAGACATGACCATTATCATTTCATTTTTAATGCAATTTGCAAGGATCAAAGAGCATCTTCCAAATGAAATGATGATGGTCAAAGTGTCAACCTAGGTCAACAAGTCAAAAAGGTCAAATGGTCAACAACCATAACCATGCACAATTATTTAAACTAATATCAATTAACAATAATACACACACAAGCATTAGGGTTAATAAAATGACAATAGTCATTAACCCTAATCAAAGTCCTCTCCCTCTGTCTCAAGCAACTGTGCATACGCACCCGAATTCGTGATCCGAGGAACACGAATACAATGAGAAAAACCAATCCCAAATCATATACTAGGATCCGGCTTAAACCAAAGCCCTCTAGTATAAGCTGTCCGGACAGCAAACGTGCACAAGTGCGCGGATGCGAACGAACCCTGTCGCAAAACCATGCGACCTCTACTCATTTTGCCTAAAGGCGAATAGCTCTCTGTGTGGGATTCTAAAGACTCGACACTACGCTGGCAGTGGGTTTAACCACAGACCGCAAGCGGCACTAGCTGTACGTAACGGTCCCCAGGTAGATGTCGATAAGAAGACTGACGAGGTGAACCCAATCTGAACTCCTACTGAGCCTGTATGTGACAATCTCCGTACAGTCCGGTCTGTTCGTCTGATACATCGCATGGCGGGCCTTGGGGGGCGGTGAACGTCAGTCCCCTAATAGCGGTACAAGTCGTGTCGGAGTGTAGCCCAGAACACCCTGAGATAACACTGGAAACCTAGCAGTATATCTCGCTTGCCCTGGCCAGGGACTACTCGTGTAATGGCTCTCCTAGACACAGCGCGATGTCAACCCCCAATACCGGGAGAGACGAATCCTGTCAAACCGTCACTGCCTCCAAGTACTTCGGGACTGTACCCAAAAACTACCTGTTTGCACTACTCCTTTGAGCCGTGGTAGGGTAGTAATCAAAGTGCAGTGGGAACACACTCGAGGCGAAGTGACAGTGTCAAGTCAACGGACTAAGCTGTACTCATGTCACCTGGGAACTGATAACTGACGATAGGTATAATACCAACAAACAGTTCCCGACGAGTCCTGTCCAGTGTACTCGTAACCTAACGAGCACCCGCATACTATCTCAAATACGACGTACTGACGGCTGTGGGACAGACCGTCTCCCACACTGGGATGAAAAGCGCATACGCTAGTCTACTCCGGAGTATCGATGCCCTGTCTCAATAGTCCAATGACTAGGGACCTGTATAAGGATGTGCTTATAGATCAACCAGCTCCCACGAGTGTGAGCGCCATCACAACGCTGGTAATCAAGCAAAGATCCTAAGGGCTCTACTTATATGTATATCAGCGATATGCTAAAAGAAACACATGCACATATTAAAGCAGAGACAAACCAAGTAGCATACTACCATTTCGAGCAAGATTGTATATATACAACTGTAAATATCCCAAGCTTCCATCAAGTAATATACAAACTAGTATGATACAGTAATGGCCTCTAGGGCATATACACTAACATCTTCATTTGGGAGGAACGGGAATTATGGTAATCCCCTATTTCCTGCTCGGTCTTATAACAATTATAAGTTGGAGCAGGACCAACGTTCTCCAGCGCAGTATAACAAACGGGTTCGGTCAATACATCCGTATTATTATCTTGATTAAGGCGTGATATGGTCGCTACCTGGAGGGAGAGAAAAGAAAACACTCAGCGTATGCTCTTGCAAGATTAGATTGGTTATTAATATATCTAATCAGGATGTCTCCCACTGTTTTAGTCAAATTTTCCTTCAAACCCTAAAAGGTAAGACTAGCAGGGATTAATTACACTCTACAAGTTCGCCAATCATTCAGCCAGGCCAGTGTCGGTACTTTGAGGGAGGTTCCCCGTGCTTTTGCACGGACCTAATTAAAATAAACCTCGTTTTCCCAGGGGCTTAACCCCGTTAACACCTTTCTAGACACCTACTCGATCGGGTAATTGTAATGTGTAAAATTCTCCGAGGCGTAACTCTTACTCGCAGTGGGTATCAGGATCCAACTTTCTCATAGAAGGTATGCAATCTCATTGCAAATTTCAACACTTGAAATTCTCGATAATATTTTACCCCTAGCATCCTATGACCTTGAATAAAGCCAACAAACCATAGGCTGCTAGTAAAGTTCAACCCGTATATTTCCCGATTGAATTAAACCCACCCGTATGACCTTCAACTATGGTCGACATAATCACATGACTGTCCTAATTAATCACATTATATGCTGTGTAGGAAGACATCACATAGCTACCGTACATTACGCCTCAACTATAGTAGACATACGCAGCATGAATACTAAGTACTCTACTTCCTAAAATGACGGAGGTTTACGACAGGTTTTTAAGAAAACATTTTGCGTAATGAACATGATATCGTTGTAGAATCGAGTGATTTTTGAAAAGGAGTGGTTTTGAGGCTTTTACTAGTTTTTCTAAAGAGGTCACTCCCGGTTAAGGGATCTCGGCTCTTTCCTTATCGAATAAGGTGCTGGATATTCTACAAGGAATACCGCTGTGCAAAGCAAGAACTACAAAAAGCAATCAAAAGACAAACCGAATTTTTGGCATCTGCTAGTTTTGCTAAAGAGGTCACTCCCGGTGAAGGGATCTCGGCTCTTTCCTTATTGAATAAGGTGCTGGATATTCTATAAGGAATACCGCTATGCAAAGCAAGAACTAGAGCTACCTGTTTTCAAAACAAGTTTCTACAACATCGTTAGGTTTCTTTTATTTCATTAAGCTTATTAATGAAGTCACATTTTATTATGCTTCACAAGCATCACATTTGAAACGAAATCAACAATATACAATATATATCTTATATATATAATATAAATATTCGTCTCAGGCAGTAATATGATCTCATCACAGAACATTGCAGCAGTAGAACATATATGAAATATTGGATATACTAGGAGGTCCGTGTTTCAATGTGAGCCTGTATAAAACACGAATTCCACGGTTGCGATGAATAGCCAATCCCACAACCTTAGACCCCTACGAGAGCGGCAAGCAACCCTACCAATTCTAGAGTTAGGAGACGCGGTCTCGACTCCTCGATATAGTCTCCCACTGGACCCTAGAACCCGGTTACTTGTGCTCCCCGCCTTGGGCCTATCCTAATGCAGAAAAGTAAATAATATACAATGGCGACATCATCTTCAACCCGGAAGTGCCCCAATAAAAGAATATTACATACAAGCTTTTATATGAATGAAAATGAAAAACTCTCATCTCACATAAAAAACACCCGGCTATTCAAAACGCGACGATCCAATATAACATATCACAGCAACGCATAACAACACATGTCATCAAAGTGTATCCCAGTTGTCGTTGACATATAGTACCGAAGCCGGCGATACACCACATATTACACTTACGGTCACAGAAAAGAAAGTGAAAAACTACAACATTTGGAATCTACAATCACTTTAGACATCTTAAATTCGAAATATCACATGCTTCGCATTTCATGCCTAACTATATGAATTCCACATATTGTATCACATTGCAGATAAATAGACAATGTTAAACTTTCCGATCGAATAAACAAACACCCAAGATTTCCCAAATAGCTCAACACTTGAGCGGAGTTCAAAAAAGTCGCAGAACATGTCAAAGCCACTATGAACCAGCCGTAGAAGGGTCAAACCAACTCCTCACATGTGGCAACGATAAACTACCACAAACCATATGGTTCAATGGCGGTTTTGACGGTCACATAATCGAGTTAAGGTTACGTTCTTCTAGACGGTCCACAGATTCGCTTGCATGATTTTCTAAAAGTTTTAAACTCAGAAAAAATCCAACACTTGAAAGTTTTCCGACAGGGGAAAAAGTGAGTTATTGATATCCGTTCGAACCTTTTAACACGTTCTAAATTACCCGGAAAAACTTAAACGAAGTTAAACTTCCCGATCGAATCAACGAGTTCCCAATATTTCCTAGAATGCTCAACACTTGAGTAGAATTAAAAAAATTCCCAAAAGCATGAAAAAGTACCCAAGAATAAACCCCTGAAGTATTAGCCCCCAAGTCCCAAAGTTGGCCGCGGAACCGCCGCCAAATGCATGGTTTGGCCGCGGTTCCGCGGTCCCTTGAGTGATTTATGGCTTCACACTTCACAGTAATCCTTAGAATTCCCTGCATGATTTTCTGAGTATTTTTAATATGAAAAATTTCAACTTTTGAAAAAATTTCCAGAAAGTGGGATTTATCGGGGTTTCGGAGTTCGATCGGACTTCAAACTTCGTTTAGACAACGCCTAATGCTCTAGCTTGGCTCTGATACCACTGTTGGTCAGGCAGCCATCCCATCCAATGGGGTCACCATGGCATCAACGGGTCCCTCAGCAGCTACTTTTTACGCATGCCCCCTCGCGAGGACTACAACCCGCCGGAACACCTTCCGGTCTCGGGACACCCTGGGGGTAAGAGTTTATGCTTCGCCACACTGTCACACAGTGAGAACCCCTATAGGTCGACATCCAATGCCAAGTAGCTCTGATACCACTGTAGGGTTAGCTTAGAACCTTAGCAAGATTTTGGCAAGCATCAATCATGCTACTTTAAAATTTTTGGGGTGCTAAACAAACCCTAACCAAGATCTTAACTAGAGACTTAGGGTTAAACATGATATGTAAACTCTTTACATCTAAGTGAACAAGGAATACAACCTTTGTAGAACGGTCCTTCACTTCAAATAGCTCCGTGTTGAGGTCCCTTCGCTGCGATCATCAAGTATCCGGACTCTAGAGAGGCTCCATGAAGAGAAAGATGCATCTTTGCTTGAAGACTTCACTAATACAAGATGATCTACCTTGAAGAATCTCAAAACCAAGCTCTTTCTTCACTAAACAAGTATTAGTAAAGCAAACACCCTAATCTAAGTGGCTAAAATAGATGAGGATGATGAAGTAGGAATTTTTCTCTTTTGTTTTCAATTTCTCACATTATTTTAACACAACATAAAAAGCTAGAAGGTTTTTTTCAAGAGGAAGAAGAAGAAGAATTTCTTTTATGTTGAATAATGAATTATTCTATGAGGTTAGAATTGCAACCATGGATTAAAAATAACATCCTTAACTCTTGTAGAGAATAAACCTTGGATTGAGGTTTGGGTTGGGTTAACAAATATCTTCACAAAATATCAAAGGATGAAGACTAAAGTCAAAGCTTCAAGAAGCTTCCACAAAGTTCATCCATAACATTAACCCTAATCCAAACCCTAACATGTTTTATTCTCAAAACCTTAGTTGCAAATTTAACCCTAACATATTACAATATTATATATCACATATATAATATATATAGTAACAAAAGAAAATAATACAATTAACATATATCACATATACATCAATGTATTATCCATGTGAGAAAAAGAATCTTTAAGTGAGCTTATATTAGTTAATGTAATGTAATTTATCAAATATACAATTATACATTAAATTATCAAATCAACACTTGATCCGATAATTCGGCTATTTCACAAATAACCGACTAATATAATAAGTATCAGTTCATCGAATCAACACATGAACCGATAACCCGGCTATATCACATATACCCGGCCGATATCACATATCTCGAGAATCTAATACTGTATCGCATACACGTATTATTCTCGGTCCCGCACATATCACATATGTGCTCCTACTCCGTTTTGCCTGAGCCAGGAAACCTCTGTGTAGGACTCTAAAGAATCGTCAATACGCCGGCAGTAGGTGATGATCATATCAAACACCCACAAGCTGCAAGCGGTCAGCTAAACGTAATAGCCACCCAGGTATTGAGCAATCAGAAGATCAACAAGTAAGCCTGTTCATTCTCCTTTGAATCCAACCAGTAACACACCTGTACAGTCCGGTCTCTTCATCTGATATGTCGCATATCCAGTCTAGGGGTGGTAAACGTCAGACCCCAGTAACCGATAAGTCGTGTCGATATGAGGTCCATAACAGATTGAGAAACTACAGATAACACTTACCAGTAAATCTCAGTAACCCTGGCCAGAGATTTCCAGTTATAGCCAATCGAACACAGCGCCACATCAACTCCCTATACCGGGAGAGACGAAACCCCTCCTATCGCTCATTGCCTCCATGTGATTCGGGACTATACCCAAAAGCCACCGTTTTGCTCACCCTGTTGGATGTGGTTAGGTGTAAACCAAAGTACAGTGGGAATCACACAAGACTCTATGATGATCTCGGGTCTGCAGACTAACCTGTACCAATGTCACCAGAGAACTGCCATCTGGCGTGAGGTATAATACCATCTGGGAGTTCTCGACGAGTCTGTCCTGTGTACCCAGTCTCCACTGAGCACCCGCATACCTTCTCTGATGTCAAACACCAATGGATATGGGATCATCCATCGCCCATCATATGGGTCGAGAAGCGTATACGCTAGTCTACTCTGGTATATCGATGCCCTATCTCGATATACCCTCGACTAGGAACATATGAAGGATGTACTTAACGACTACTCTGTCCCCACTAGTATGATCTGCATCATAGTCCTGGTAGTCAAGTACTCATCCTAAGGGCTTTATCAACATGTATTATAGAGACAATCAATGCACATGTTAAGATAAAGAGCAACCAGATTGCATACTATCATGTCGAGCAAGAAAGTCCTCCCAATATATATCCAAGCATCCACTACAATATACATCGTATGTACAGTAATGGCCTCTAAGGCATACATATCACTAACATCAACATGTGTAAAAGATATGTAATAGCAAGTAAAACATACACATATTAAGATAAAGATAAACCAGATAGCATACTATCATATCGAGCAAGACTGTCATGTACATATATATATGTCCAAGCATCCATATGTATACATATACAATAATGGCTTCTAGGGCATACATATCCAACACATTACGTTAATGGTTTTTTACAAAACCAGTCGTAGCCCTCCGTCATTTCAGATAAGTGCTATTTAGTATTCGTGCTGCATTTGTTGGCCTTCGCCAAGGCGTAGTATACGGTAGTTGATTAGTGTTTATCTGTCGTATATGATGCGATTGGATTAGGGTAGTCATACGACCTTGTTGGCCTGCGTCAAGGGTCGTGCGGGTTGGTTTAATTCAATCACGAAATGAATGGGTTGAACTTGACTAGCAGCCTATGGTTTGTTGTCCTTCGTCAGGGTTATAGGTCGTTAGGGGTAAAAATAGATATTGGGTATTTCAAGTGTTGAAATTTGCATTGAGATTGCATACCTTCTATGAGATAGTTGGATCCCGATACACACAGCGAGTAAGTGTTACTCCTCGTAGAGTTTTTCACTTTACAATTAGCTGATCCAGTAGGTGTCTAAGAACCCCTGCGGAAACGAGATTATTTAATTAGTTCCATACGAAATCATGGGAAGACTCCCTCGGAGTACCAATACCTGCTTGGCTGACCGATTGGCGAACTTGTAAGGTGTAATTAATCCTGGCTAATCTTACCTTCTATGATTTGAAGGAAGATTTGATAAAAAAAGTGGGAGCCATCCTGATTAGATATGATAATAACCAATCTAATCTTGCAAAGAGCGCACGCTAAAGCGTTTCCTTCTCTCTTTCTCTTAAGGTTGCGACCATGACACGCCTTAATCATGATAAAAATATGGATGTATTGACCGAACCCGCTTATTATACTGAGCTGGGGAACGTTGGTTCCTCTTTTTCTTATGATTGTCATAAGTTTGACTAATGAATATGGGAATACCCGGATTTCCAAGCCACCCGAACGAAGAAGGACTATGCTAATGCATCTTCTTTGGGTGTGTTCATTACCGGGAACTATTTCTCAGTTTGCACTACATCCTGGGTATTGGATACCGGAGCAGGATCGAACATTTGTAATTTGTCACATGGGCTAAGAAGAGGTAAAGAACTGAGAAAGGATGATATGTCTCTCAAAGTTGGGAACGGTGCAATTATTGCAGCCAAAGCAGTTGGCGAATATCATCTAGTATTACCAAATGGTAATACATTGATTCTGAACGACTGTTATTACGTACCAAATATGATGTGCAATATTATATCAGTTTCTTTGTCGCATAAAGAAGGATATAACTTTGTAATGTTATGAACATTTTCTTAAATCATGTGTTAATTGGGTTTTGTACGTTATGTAACGGTATATACGTTCTAAATCAAACTACAGTTCTAAATGTACAAAACATACACAAGAGAAAAAGTTCAGAAATGAACGAAGCCTTCTTGTGGCATTGTAGACTAGGTCATATCAATGCGAAAAGAATAACTATGTTGCATAAAGAAGGATATTTAAATCAGTTCAAATTTACATCTTATGAATCTTGTGAGTCATGTCTCAAAGGGAAGACGACCAAAACTCCGTTTACTGTACACGGAGAAAGAGCTACTGAACTCTTGAGATTGATACATAGTGATGTATGCGGTCCTATGTTTACACATGCCAGGAGTGGTTTCTCATACGTGTAGGGTTCCTAGGCACACTAGTGAGGTCTCACAAGGCATCGAACATGCCAAATTCAAAAAATCTAGGTGCCGAGAGACCCGACTACGGATCGTTGGCTAGAATTCTAGGCGAAAAAACTAACTAGTTAACACTTAACTAAGAGATACGGAAATACCACCTTTGTAGATCCGGTGCTCCACCTCCATAGCTCCGCAACGAAGTCGTCTCCGCTGTCCAAAAGGAATCCGGGCTCTAGAGTCGGCTTCGTCGGAGAAAAAGCAAGCTAGGTCGTCGATGTCCATGCCGAAGATGATCTACGTCGAGGCATCGCTAAATCAAGCTCCGACTTCACCAAGTCAAGAAACTTGTGAAGAAAACACACTCTACTACTTGGCAAGAGGTAGAGGATGAAGAAATAGGAAGTGGGTTAATTTTAGAATTGGATTTCTCACTCAAAAACATCAATCACCATTGATGAGGTAAGCTTTTCTTCACTTGAAGCAAGGAAGAAGAAGAAGAATAATATGATAAGAATAATTATAATTGGAAAAGAAAATGAATACTTATCATATTAGAACCATGGTCAAGTGTAGAGAATTAACTAAGGTTAGATTAATGGTTAGGGTTAAAGATGAAGACAAGAATGGTTACAAAGTCAAAGCTTCATGAAGCTTCAACTAAACTCCAAAATTAGCAACCATTCTTTTCTTATCTATTCAAAATAAATAATTAAATAAGTAAGAATAGAAAACCCTAATCATTAGTTTAACCATGGCTTAATCCATTACACTTAACTATAGTTAAACATGTATCATCAAACATGATACAATCAAGTGCACAAAAGTATATCACATATACAATGTGTACAATCCGAGTGAGAAAATCCATTTAAAGCGAACCAATACTAGTTAATGTAAAGTAATATATCAAATATATAATTATGCATTAAATCATTAAATCAACACTTGATTTAACGATCCGGTCATATCGCATATAACCGACTAGTATTCTATGTATCGGCTTATCGAACCAACCCTTGATTCGATAACTAGGTTATATCGCATACAACCTTTCGATACATTCATCGCGAGAATGGAATACGGTATCACATACACGCATTATTCTCGGTCCCGCACATATCTCATATGCGCTCATATTTCGTTTCGCTTGAGCCAGGAAACCTCTGTGTAGGACTCTAAAGACACGTCAATGCGCCGGCAGCAGGTGATGATCATATCAAGCACCCACAAGCCGCAAGCGGTCTGCTAAACGTAACGGCCACCCGGGTATTGAGCGATCTGAAGATCGACGAGCAAGCCCGCTCACACTCCAGTGAATCCGACCAGTAACACTACCGTACAGTCCAGTCTGATCGTCTGATATGTCGCATATCTCGCCTAGGGGTGGTAAACGTCAGACCCCAATAGTTCGATAAGTCGTGTCGATATGAGGCTCATAACGGGTCGAGAAACTACTGGTAACACTTACCAGCAATTCTCTGAGCAGCCCTGGCCAGGGACTTCCTGTTATAGCCAATCGAACACTGTGCAACATCAACTCCCTATACCGGGAGAGACGAATCCCCTCCTATCGCTCATTGCCTCCATGTGACTCGGGACTGTACCCAAAAACCACCGTTTTGCACGCCCTCTTGGACGTGGTAAGATGGAAATCAAAGCACAGTGGGAACCACACAAGACTCTATGACGATCTCGGGTCAACAGACTACTCTGTACCAGTGTCACCAAAGAACTGCCATCTGACGTGAGGTATAATACCATCTGGGAGTTCTCGGCGAGTCCGTCCAGTGTACCCAGTCTCTACTGAGCACCCGTATATCATCTCTGATGTCAAACACCGATGGATATGGGATCATCCATCGCCCATCTGTATGGGTCGAGAAGGTATACGCTAGTCTACTCTGGTATATCGATGCCCCGTCTCGATACACCCACGACTAGGGACTTTGAAGGATGTACTTATGGACTACCATGTCCCCACTAGTATGATCCGCATCATAGTCCAGGTAGTCAAGCACACATCCTAAGGGATTTACCAACATGTAACAGAGAGACAATCAGTATACACGTTAAGGTAAAGTTCAACCAGATAGCATACTATCATGTCGAGCAAGAAAGTCCTCCCTATATATGTCCCAGCATCCACTACAATATACATCCTATGTACAGTAATGGCCTCTAGGGCATACATATAACTAACAATCTCCCACTTGCACTAGGGCCATTTGATAGCAGTGGTTGCAGTATCTCATACTCAACCATCCCATAAAAGTCTCTCTCTGGGAACAGGCCTTTGTGAGTGGATCCGCTGTGTTGTCCTCTGAGTCTACTCTCCTAACCTCGATCTCCCTGGAGATCAACCATCACCATGATCAAGTGATACTGCCTTAGAATATGTCTGGATCACTGATGGGATCGGCATTCCTTGGCAAAAGCCACAACTCCATTGTCACACAATGGTAGGAACATAGTTCATCTCATGAACCAATATACACCCAGACAGCCTCTTTGGTAGCATCTTAAATAGCGATGTATCAAGCCTTTATCGTCTAGTATGCCACGGTATCTAGCTTGGAACTCTTCCAACATACCGTCCCTCGATTGAGGGTAAAGACAATGCCTGCGACTGACATTCAGGCGTCTTTATCACCCTGGAACCCTTCCAGTGATTCTCCCCTGGGTCGATTGATACCTTCTCACTACAACTAGTGAGAATCCTAACATCCATTTAGATCTATCTCATAGATCCAAAACCTAGGATTTAGTAGGTATCACTTTGATCCTATATGGAGAATCATTGTGATAAGCGGAGATTGATCGAGCGTAGCATAGGAAACTCCTTCCCTATCAAGAGTATGCCATCCACGTGCTCTACAAGGATCACCACCATACTCCCTACTATCTTTTTGTATATACAAGGTTCATCTACCATTTTGATGATGTCAAACTATTTGACTAATCCATCAAAACAGATGTTCCAACTCCGCGATGCCTGCTTTATCCTATAAAGCATCTTGCACACGTTTCCGCTGCTCCCACTGTCTACGAAGCCCTCTGGCTGTGTACTTATAGATGCTCTCTTCCAAAATATCATTTAGAAAAGCAGTCATGACACCCAACCACCAGATATCGTAGTCATGGTATGTAGCCGTTGTAAGTAGGATCTGGATGGACTTAAGCATAGCTACTTGAAATAGGTTTCATCATTATCCACACCTGGTCAATGATGCACACTTTTATCAAGTCTAGCTTTGAAAGTCTCAACTTTTCCATCTACACCAAGTAATCTTCTCAAGATATACTTGCTCCTGATGGGGATTTAACCCTTCAGATATAGCAACTAAAGTCCATACTTTGTTGGTGTATAAGGATTCCATCTCAGATCGCTAAGCATCCAGCCATTCTTACAGAGTCTCACTCCTGATGGCCAGCTCGAAACTAGTTGGGTCATCATCTCATGATGCAGTCCTCGCTCCCACTGTCATAGAGAAACCGAAGTATCTCTCAGGTGGGTGAGGAACCCTACTAGATCGGCGGAGAGGCTGAGGTTCGTTGGTAACTATTGAATCATTTGGTTTTACCAAATCATCTGCCGTAGTTTGTATAGCTGGAACCTCTCCAGTTCTACAAAACAGACCTTGCCTCGAGCTTGTCCGGATTTTGCTTTTAGACATAGGCCGGACAACCCCAAATCTTAACTATCTTAAGAGATGGGCTCTTCCCTTTCCATATCACATATGAAGCGGTAGGCATCTGATTTGATTAGAACCCTATTCAATAGGTATGCAGCTTCTCAAGTGCATAACTCCCAAAAGAAAATAGGTAACTCAGTAGTACTCATCATAGAGCACACCTTATCATATAGGGTGTTATTGCTCCGCCCCGATATACCATCGTGCTATGGTGTATACGGAGGAGTAATGCTGAGAGAGAATCTCATTCTCCTTTAGAATAGTTCAGGAATTCCGTGCTCAAGTATTCTCCTCCTTGATCTCATCAAAGGACATAATACTTATACCCGTATCGGTTCTCTACTTCTAACTTATATTCTGTGAATATCTCAAAAGGTTCGGACTTGTGTTTCAACAGGAACATATGTCTGAATCTTGAGAGATTATCAGAGAATATAATGAAGTATAAAGAACCGGTCTTGGCATGTGTAGACAGGGGACCTACATACATCAACATGTATCATCCCAAGAGTTCACTAACTCTTTCTCTGTTTCCACTAAACGGAGCTATGGTCATCTTATCTTTGTGACATGACTGGCAAGTTTCACAAGATGTAAATTCAAACTGATTTAAATATGCATCTACATGTAACTTCAGCTAGTCGGGTCACATTGATCTGACCTAGTCTACAATACCTTAAGAAGAATCCGTTCATTTCTGAACTCTTCCTCTTATGTGTGATCCGTATACTAAGAACTGTAGTTTGATTTAGAACATTAATGCTTTTAGATAACGTGCCTGAACCGATCAACTTTTGATATAGGAAATGTTCAAAACATTATCCAACAATACAAAATTTTACCGTTTCTTTACTAATTAAGAGACAGATATGATTTTGTATATCAGGTTCGGTATCTAATAACATTCGTTCAGAATCAATGTATTTGTAATACAGGGTGACAGTGACCAACAGACTTGGCTGCAACACTTGCCCCGTTTTCTGCCTCATGAAACTTATCACCCGTTCTCAGTTCTCTACCTTTCTGCAGCCCTATGTAACAGATTACATATCTGGGATCCTGATCTGGTATCACATACCCAGGACGTAAAGGATACTGAGAAACAGTTCTGTATAATGAACACACCCGAAGATGATGCATCAGCATGCACTCTCTTCGTTTGGGCAGCACGGGAATTCTGGTAATCCCCAATTTCCTGCTCTGTCTTATAACAATTATAAGTTGGAGCGGGACCAACGTTCCCCAGCTCAGTATAACAAGCGGGTTCGGTCAATATTCCGTATTATTATCTTGATTAAGGCGTGATATGGTCGCTACCTGGAGAGAGAGAGAAGAAAACACTCAGCGTGCGCTCTGTCAAGAATAGATTGGTTATTATTTTATCTAATCAGGATGGCTCCCACTGCTTTTTATCAAATCTTCCTTCAAACCCTAAAAGGAAAGACTAGCCGGGATTAATTACACACTACAAGTTCGCCAATCTTTCAGCCAGGCCAGTGTCGGTACTTTGAGGGAGGTCCCCCGTGCTTTCGCACGAACCTAATTAATGTAAACCTCGTTTTCCCAGAGGCGTAACCTCGTTAACACCTTTCTAGACACCTACTTGATCGGCTAATTGTAATATGTAAAACTCTCCCAGGAGTAACTCTTACTCGCAGCGGGTATCGGGATCCAACTATCTCATAGAAGGTATGCAATCTCATTGCAAATTTCAACACTTGAAATTCCCGATAATATTTTGCCCCTAGCTCGCTATGACCTTGACGCAGGCCAACAAACCATAGTCCGCTAGTCAAGTTCAACCCGTCATTTCCTGATTGAATTAAACCCACCCGCACGACCCTTGACGCAGGCCAACAAAGTCGCACAACTACCCTAATCCAATCACATCATATACTTATACAGATAAGCACCAGTTAGCTACCGCACACTACGCCTTGACGCAGGCCAACAAACGTAGCACGAATACTAACTACTACTTATCTGAAATGACGGAGGGCTACGACAGGTTTTTCTGAAAACCTATTGCGTAATGAACTTGATATCGTTGTAGAATCAAATGATTTTAAAAATGGAGTGCTTTTGAGGCTTTTCTAGTTTTGCTAAAGGAGTCACTCCCGGTGAAGGGATCGTCGGTCCTTTCCTAGTCGAATGAGGTGCGGGATATATCGTATATATCACTGTGCAAAGCAAAAACACTTAAAAGCAATCAAAAGACAAACCGAGTGTGTAGCATCTGCCAGTCATTGCTAAAGGAGTCACTCCCGGTGAAGGGATCTCGGTCCTTTCCTTATCGAATAAGGTGCAGGATATATCATATATACCTCTGTGCAAAGCAAGAACTGTAGCTACCTGTTTTATTTTGAAATTCGATTCTAAAACATCTTAGGTTTCTTTTATTTCATTAATCACATTAATGAAGTCCCATCATTTAAGTACCTAAACATCACAGATAAATACGACGTACACTTATGCCATCCGCATTCGCCTCGATGTCCCCTCGTGCACCGTTAGGTTAGGTAACTAACGGCAGAGCGGGGCAGGGCTAGCGCGAGTGTAAAACATAAGTAACGCCTATATAATATATCATATATACTATATACTGTATCTATCACAGAACATCACATGATCACATCACAGATATCGCAGCAGAAGAATCATATGAAATATTGGATATACTAGGACGTCCGTGTTTTCAATACGAGCCAGTATAAAACACGGATTCCACGGTCGTGATGAATAGCCAAACCCACACCCCTAGACCCCTACGAGAGCGGCAAGCAACCCTACCAATTCTAGAGTTAGGAGACCCAGACTCGACTCCTCGAGTTGGTCTCCCACTGGACTCCAGAACCCGGTTACTTGTGCCCTCCTCCTTGGGTCTATCCTAGTGCAGAAAAGTAAATAATATACAAACGGTGACATCTTCCGCTACCTGGAAGTGCCCCAATAAAAGAATATTACATACAGGTTTTTACATGAATGAAAAAGAAAAACACTCATCTCACATAAAAACCCTCCGGCTATTCAAACACGACGATCCAATATAACATATCCAGCAACACATAACATCACATGTCATCAACGTAAGTAAATATGTCCATCCCAATTGTCGTTGACATATAGCAACGAAACCGGCGATATCACATATTACACTTACGGTCACAGAAAAGAAAGTGTAAAACTACAACAGTTGGAATCCGCAACCTCCTCAGACATCGCATGCCTGACCAAATGAATTACTTAGATATCGCATGTCTAACAATTATAAACCCCGCATTTTAGTCTCAAAATTGAAAACACTTTTCAATACCAAGTCGGGCAATTCAACAAGATTCCCGAAAAACTGATCGAATGCTCGTCGCAAACTTTAGTAGGCAGTAGCACCCCTGATACCGTCGACAAAGTGCACCAAGGCGGAACACCGCTACCGCGAGCACCCGAACGGATGCTTTCGGCGACGGGGTTCTCCTACAGTCACTTGGTCGGGGCTATGGAGTGAGGCTGTCTATTAAGTTTACCCGGCGAGTATCCGCGTACGCTACGTGATTGCAACGGACTTTTGATCACATCAAAATTCCGTGGCAACCGATCAAGAGAGACTAAACTGCTACGTTTATAACATTCATTCAGTTATCTCATAACTTATTGTGAATTCCAATTATTGTATCCCATTCCGGATAAATAGAAAATGTTAAACTTTCCGATCGAACAATCGAACACCCAAGTTTTCCCGCAACATCAACACATGAAATAAGTCTAACAACATTCAGTTCGTGCCTCAGTACCAACGGTCCAGCCGTAGAAGGGTCAAGCCAACGCCTCACATGTGGCACGCCGTACTGCCCCAAACCCGAAGGTTCAAAGGGCAGTTCAAGACGGTCACATAATCGAGTTAAGGTTTGTTGTCTTCTAGAGGGACCATCGCGTTACTTGCACTACTTAGAACGTCGTTAAACTAGGGAAAAATCCAACACTTGGAAATTTCCCGACAGGGGAAAAATTGGGTATTTATATCCGGTCGAACTTTTTAACATATTCTAAAATTTATCCGGAAAGCCAAATAGACAAAATTTGATACCCCGATCGAACAATCGAATCCCCCAAAACAAGCCCAGAAAATGCAACTCTGGAATAAATTTTAAAAATTCCCAGAAAACTCAGAAGAATTTATCAGGAATTACTGTGCAGAAATGAGGAGCTGACGTCATCATGGGACCGCTGAACCGCCGCATAAGCAGGGCTTATGCCGCGGTTCCGCCGCAAGTTTTACTGTTCACCTCTCAATTTTTGCATCGTAATTCATAATTTTCTATGCTGAATTTTTTAGCAATTTTTAATTCACAAAAACCCAGATATTTCAAAAATGTCCAGAGAGCATTCTCGGGTGTGGGTTTCGGGTTCGTTCGGGTTTCAAATTCCGTCTGGACTTCGCCTAAGGCTCTAGCTAGGCTCTGATACCACTGTAGGGTTCCTAGGCACACTAGTGAGGTCTCACAAGGCATCGAACATGCCAAATTCAAAAAATCTAGGTGCCGAGAGACCCGACTACGGATCGTTGGCTAGAATTCTAGGCGAAAAAACTAACTAGTTAACACTTAACTAAGAGATACAGAAATACAACCTTTGTAGATCCGGTGCTCCGCCTCCATAGCTCCGCAACGAAGTCGTCTCCGCTGTCCAAAAGGAATCCGGGCTCTAGAGTCGGCTTCGTCGGAGAAAAAGCGAGCTAGGTCGTCGATGTCCATGCCGAAGATGATCTACGTCGAGGCATCGCTAAATCAAGCTCCGACTTCACCAAGTCAAGAAACTTGTGAAGAAAACACACTCTACTACTTGGCAAGAGGTAGAGGATGAAGAAATAGGAAGTGGGTTAACTTTAGAATTGGATTTCTCACTCAAAAACATCAATCACCATTGATGAGGTAAGCTTTTCTTCACTTGAAGCAAGGAAGAAGAAGAAGAATAATATGATAAGAATAATTATAATTGGAAAAGAAAATGAATACTTATCATATTAGAACCATGGTCAAGTGTAGAGAATTAACTAAGGTTAGATTAATGGTTAGGGTTAAAGATGAAGACAAGAATGGTTACAAAGTCAAAGCTTCATGAAGCTTCAACTAAACTCCAAAATTAGCAACCATTCTTTTCTTATCTATTCAAAATAAATAAATAAATAAATAAGTAAGAATAGAAAACCCTAATCATTAGTTTAACCATGGCTTAATCCATTACACTTAACTATAGTTAAACATGTATCATCAAACATGATACAATCAAGTGCACAAAAGTATATCACATATACAATGTGTACAATCCGAGTGAGAAAATCCATTTAAAGCGAACCAATACTAGTTAATGTAAAGTAATATATCAAATATATAATTATGCATTAAATCATTAAATCAACACTTGATTTAACGATCCGGTCATATCGCATATAACCGACTAGTATTCAATGTATCGGCTTATCGAACCAACCCTTGATTCGATAACTAGGTTATATCGCATACAACCTTTCGATACATTCATCGCGAGAATGGAATACGGTATCACATACACGCATTATTCTCGGTCCCGCACATATCTCATATGCGCTCCTATTTCGTTTCGCTTGAGCCAGGAAACCTCTGTGTAGGACTCTAAAGACTCGTCAATACGCCGGCAGCAGGTGATGATCATATCAAGCACCCACAAGCCGCAAGCGGTCTGCTAAACGTAACGGCCACCCGGGTATTGAGCGATCTGAAGATCGACGAGCAAGCCCGCTCACACTCCAGTGAATCCGACCAGTAACACTACCGTACAGTCCGGTCTGATCGTCTGATATGTCGCATATCTCGCCTAGGGTTGGTAAACGTCAGACCCCAATTGTTCGATAAGTCGTGTCGATATGAGGCTCATAACGGGTCGAGAAACTACTGGTAACACTTACCAGCAATTCTCTGAGCAGCCCTGGCCAGGGACTTCCTGTTATAGCCAATCGAACACTGTGCAACATCAACTCCCTATACCGGGAGAGACGAATCCCCTCCTATCGCTCATTGCCTCCATGTGACTCGGGACTGTACCCAAAAACCACCGTTTTGCACGCCCTCTTAGACGTGGTAAGATGGAAATCAAAGCACAGTGGGAACCACACAAAACTCTATGACGATCTCGGGTCAACAGACTACTCTGTACCAGTGTCACCAAAGAACTGCCATCTGACGTGAGGTATAATACCATCTGGGAGTTCTCGGCGAGTCCGTCCAGTGTACCCAGTCTCTACTGAGCACCCGTATATCATCTCTGATGTCAAACACCGATGGATATGGGATCATCCATCGCCCATCTGTATAGGTCGAGAAGGTATACGCTAGTCTACTCTGGTATATCGATGCCCCGTCTCGATACACCCACGACTAGGGACTTTGAAGGATGTACTTATGGACTACCATGTCCCCACTAGTATGATCCGCATCATAGTCCAGGTAGTCAAGCACACATCCTAAGGGCTTTACCAACATGTAACAGAGAGACAATCAGTATACACGTTAAGGTAAAGTTCAACCAGATAGCATACTATCATGTCGAGCAAGAAAGTCCTCCCTATATATGTCCCAGCATCCACTACAATATACATCCTATGTACAGTAATGGCCTCTAGGGCATACATATAACTAACAATACGTCATTACGTTCACCGATGATCTCTCATGATACAGACATATGTTCATGATGAAACACAAATCTGAACCTTTTGAGAAGTTCAAGGAATAAAAGTGCGAAGTAGGGAACCAAATGGGTAAAAGTATTAAAATCCTACGATTAGATCGGGGATGAAAATACTTAAACACGGAATCCCGAGACTATTTAAATGAGAATGGGATTATCTCTTAGCTTACTCCTCCGTATACACCACAGCACAATGGAGTTTTGGAGCGGAGAAATCGCACCCTATTAGATATGGTGCGCTCTACGGTGAGTGTTGCTGAGTTACCTATTTCCTTTTAGGGATACGCATTTGAGACAACTGCATACATATTGAATATGGTTCCCACCAAATCCGTGCCTACCACTCTATATGAGATATGGAAAGGGAAGAGACCATGTCTTAATTTTATTAAGATATGGGGTTGCGCGGCTTATGTGAAAACACAAAATTCGGATAAGCTCGAGGCAAGGTCAGTTCTGTGCAAGTTTGTAGGATATCCCAAACATTCACGAGGGTATATTTTCTACCGCACCGAGGAACAAAAGGTGTTTGTTTCTCGATATGCCACCTTTTTAGAAAAGGATTTTTTTGTGAAAGAAATTAGTGGTAAGAGCTAGAACTGGAAGAAGTCCAGCTACACAAACTGTTACTGACAATTTGGTAGAACCGGAGGATTCGATAGTCCCTAACGAACCTCAGCCTCTCCAAAGATCTAGTAGGGTTTCTCATCCACCTAAGAGATACTACGGTTTTCTCATAGACGGTGAGAGCGAGAATTGCATCATGGAAGTTGATGACATAACTAGTTTCGAGCAGGCTATCACAAGTGGAGACTCTGTGGAATGGCTGGATGCTATGCGATCTGAGATGGAATTCATGTACACCAACAAAGTGTAGACTTTGGAAGTTGCTCCTGAAGGGGTAAAACCCATTGGGTGCAAGTGGATCTTCAAGAAGAAAATTAGTGTAGATGGAAAATTTGAGACTTTCAAAACTAGACTTGTTGCAAAAGGTTTTCGTCAACGACCAGGTGTCGACTGTGATGAAACCTTTTCTCCAGTGGCTATGCTTAAGTCCTTCAGGATCTTACTTTCCATTACTGCATACCATGACTATGAAATCTGGCAGATGGACGTCAAGACCGCTTTTCTAAATGGTGATTTAGAAGAGAGCGTGTACATGACACAGCCAGAGCGCTTCATAGACAGTGGGAGCGGCGGAAGCGTGTGCAAGCTGCTTAAATCAATCTACGGATTAAAGCAGGCATCGTGGAGCTGGAACATCTGTTTTGATGAAACTATCAAAGAGTTTGACTTCATCAAAAATGTAGATGAACCATGTGTATACAAGAAGGTTGTAGAGAGTAAGATTGTCTTCCTCATATTATATATGGATGACATACTCTTGATAGGAAATGATGTTCCTATGCTACACTCGGTCAAGCTCTTCTTATCACATAAGTTCTTCATGAAAGATCTGGGTGATGCCTCCTACATCTTTTGGATTAAGATCTAAGATAAATCTAAAAGGATGTTGGGATTGTCCCAATCTAGGTACATTGACACCATACTAAAGAGGTTTAGTATGGAAGATTCTAAGCGTGGTAATTTATCCACTTATTCAGCAATCACTCTCTCCAAAGAGATGTCTCCCAAGACTGATTTGGAGAGAGCTCGCATGCAAGCGGTACATTATGCTTCAGCAGTAGGGTCAATCATGTATGCGATGTTATATACCAGACCGGATGTAGCTTACTCATTAGGTGAAGTGAGTAGGTGCTGGGTTCCTTAGCACCCTCACTATGTTTTCTAAGGCATCGGGCATCCAATTTTAAAAAACCTAAAGTGGTAAGAAGCCTGGACCAAGGATCTAACTAGAGAATTAGGGTTACACTAAGAAAGTTAACATTTTTACTCTAAGTGAAGAAGGAATACAACCTTTGTAGACCGGTCCTTCACTTCTAAAGCTCCGTGTAATAGTTCCTTCGCTCAAAGTAGTGGTGTCACGGACTCTCCTTAGGCTCTACTAGGCGAAAAGAACGAGCTTGCTTAAAGATCTTCGAGGCCAAAGATGATCTACGTCGAGGAATCTCCAACCCAAGCTACCACTTCACTAATTGAGAATTAGTGAAGCAAACAACCTATACTAAATGGCTAGTCTAGTGTAAATTGATGAAGTAGGAATTTTTCTCACTTTAGAAAAAAATTTCTCACTCTCTTTCTTCACCTCACTCAAAGCTAGTGAGCAAGAAGGAGATGAAGAAGAAACTCAAGAATGGGATGAGAGTGAATGACAACCATGGGTGAGAAAATATCATATATTAACTCATGTAGAGACTTAACCAAGGCTAAAGATAATGGTTAGGTTAATAAATATCTTGAGTAAAACAAAATTAGTGGACTAAGTCAATGGTTAACACAAGCTTCTCCAAGCTTCTTCAACCATGAGATTTTCCACCTAATTTTGTATTTCCATTAATAATTAACTACCCTAATAATCTTTAGTATGGTATGAGTCTCATACACCCATGTACTGTAGGGTTCCTAGGCACCCTAGTGAGGTCTCACAAGGCATCAACCATGCCAATTTCAAATTTTACGGTGCCTACAAACCCTAAACTACGGATCGTCGGCTAGATGTCTAGGCGAAAAACTAACTAGTTAACACTTAAGTAAAAGTTTAACGGAAATACAACCTTTGTAGATCCGGTGCTCCACCTCCATAGCTCCGCAACGAGGTCCTCTTCGCTGTCCAAATCAAATCCGGGCTCTAGAGTCGGCTTCGTCGGAGAAAAAGGGAGCTAGGTCGTCGATGTCCATGCCGAAGATGATCTACGTCGAGGCATCGCTAGATCAAGCTCACAACTTCACCAAGTCAAGAAACTTGTGAAGTAAACACACTCTACTACTTGGCAAGAGGTAGAGGATGAAGAAATAGGAAGTGGGTAGACTTTAGTTTTGGATTTCTCACTCTTTTCCAACAATCACCATTGATGGAGCTTGGTTTTCTTCACTTGAAGAATGAAGAAGAAGAAGGAAAATAGTTATGATAAGTTAATTAGAAAAAGAAAAGAATAATCAAAACTTATCATAATCTAAACCATGGTCAAGTGTAGAGATTGAACTAGGGTTAAATCAAATGGTTAGGTTAAGCATGAGATAAGAATGGTGGACAAAGTCAAAGGTTCATGAATCTTCAACTACAATCCAAAGAAAGCCACCATTCTTCTCATTTCTTTTTCCAAAAAGAAAATAAATAAATAAATAAATAGATATGAAAAACAAAACCCTAACTATTTAAATAACCATGGTTTAATCTTTACACAAAAACCCTAGCATAACATGTATCATCAAACATGATACAATCAAGTGCACAAAAAGTATATCACATATACAATGTGCACTCCCGAGTGAGAATATCCGTCTTAAGTAAACCGATACTAGTTGATGCAAACTAATATATCAAATATATAATTATGCATTAAATCATTAAATCAACACTTGATTTAACGATCCGGTCATATCGTATATAACCGACTAGTATGCAATGCATCGGTTTATCGAATCAACCCTTGATTCGATAACTAGGGTATATCGCATATAACCTAATCGATACATTCATCGCGAGAATAGAATACGGTATCACATACACGCATTATTCTCGGTCCCGCACATATCTCATATGCGCTCCTATTTCGTTTCGCTTGAGCCAGGAAACCTCTGTGTAGGACTCTAAAGACTCGTCAATACGCCGGCAGCGGATGATGATCATATCAAACATCCACAAGCCGCAAGCAGTCTGCCAAACGTAACGGCCACCCGGGTATTGAGCGATCTGAAGATCGACGAGCAAGCCCGCTCACACTCCAGTGAATCCGACCAGTAACACTACCGTACAGTCCGGTCTGATCGTCTGATATGTCGCATATCTTGCCTAGGGGTGGTAAACGTCAGACCCAAATAGCTCAATAAGTCGTGTCGATATGAGGTCTATAACTATTCAAGAAACTACTGGTAACACTTACCAGTAAATCTCAGCAACCCTGGCCAGGGATTTCCTGTTATAGCCAATCGAACACAGCGCAACATCAACCCCCTATACCGGGAGAGACGAATCCCCTCCTATCGCTCATTGCCTCCATGTGACTCGGGACTATACCCAAAAACCACCGTTTTGCACGCCCTCTTGGACGTGGTAAGATGGAAATCAAAGCACAGTGGGAACCACACAAGACTCTATGACGATCTCGGGTCAACAGACTACTCTGTACCAGTGTCCCCAGAGAACTGCCATCTGACGTGAGGTATAATACCATCTGGGAGTTCTCGGCGAGTCCGTCCAGTGTACCCAGTCTCTACTGAGCACCCGTATATCATCTCCGATGTCAAACACCAATGGATATGGGATCATCCATCGCCCATCTGTATGGGTCGAGAAGGTACATGCTAGTCTACTATGGTATATCGATGCCCCATCTCGATACACCCACGACTAGGGACTTTGAAGGATGTACTTATAGACTACCATGTCCCCACTAGTATGATCCGCATCATAGTCCAGGTAGTCAAGTACAGATCCTAAGGGCTTTACCAACATGTAACAGAGAGACAAACAGTATACACGTTAAGGTAAAGATCAACCAGATAGCATACTATCATGTCGAGCAAGAAAGTCCTTCCTATATACATCCCAGCATCCACTACAATATACATCCTATGTATAGTAATGGCCTCTAGGGCATACATATAACTAACATGTACAATGTATCATCAAACATGACACTAAGAAAATAATACATTAATATATATCACATATATATTAAATGTACATTGAGAAAAAGAAATTCTTAAGTGAGCTAATATTAGTTAATATATATTAATATATCAAATATATAATTATATATTAAATTATTAAATCAAGACTCGATTTAATAATCTAGTTATATCACATATAACCGACTAATATCATATGTATCAACTTATCGAATCAACAATTGATTCAATAACCCGGCTATATCACATATAACCGACCGATATCACATATCGCGAGATTAGAAAACGGTATCACATATACGTATTAATCTCGGTCCCGCACATATCACAAATGTGCCCTACTTCATTTCGCTCGAGCCAGGAAAGCTCTGTGTAAGACTCTAAAGACCCGTCAATACGCCGGAAGTAGGTAATGATCATATCAGTTACCCACAAGCCGTCAGCGGTATTAACTAGACGTAACGGCTACCCGGGTATTGAGCGATCAGAATATCAACAAGAAAGCTTACTCATACTCCCGTGAATCCAATAAGTAACACTACCGTACAGTTTGGTCTCTTCGTCTGATATGTTGCATATCTAGTCAAGGGGTGTAAACGTCAGACCCTAATAACTTGATAAGTCATGCCGATGTGAGGTTCATAACGGGTCGGGAAACTACTGATAACACTTACCAGTAAATCTCAGAATCATCCCTGGCCAAGGACTTCCTGTTATAGCCAATCGACCACAGCGCAACATCAACACCCAATACCGAGAGAGACGAAACCCCTTCTATCGCTCATTTCCTTCATATGATTCGGGACTGTACACAAGCACCACCGTTTTGCACGTTCTCTTGAACGTTGTAAGGTGGAAAACAAAGCACAGTGGGAATCACACAAGACACTATGACGATCTTGGGTCTACAGACTAACCTGTATCAGTGTCACCAGAGAACTGCTATCTGACGTTTGGTATAATACCATCTAGGAGTCCTCGGTGAGTCCTGTTCAGTGTACCCAGTCTCCACTGAGCACCCGTATACCATCTTTGATTTCAAAGACCAATGAATATGGGATCATCCATCGCCCATCACATGGGTCAAAAAGGGTATTGTGAGTATAATATGCCATAGAGGCCATTATTGTATAGTGTTGGGTTACGACAGCGCCCCGGCCATCAAACCATGGCCAAATGCAGAACAAAAATTTTCTAAACTGGCGCTACCATTACCCGATGCCCAGATCTACCTTAAACCCTAAACTAGTGTTGGGAATTCACCCGCGCGCGGAAACGCGTATGTTTTGGAAACGGATATGATTTTAAGAAAATGTAATGCGCACGCGAGATCGCTATCGTTTTAAAATTTATAAACCGCAAGCGCATGGCGCGTTGTAGCAAGCCGGCAGGTATGAGTCGATCCGCAGGGAATTGTGTATTTGGTCGTGTGATTTAAGGTTCAACAAATAACGAATGGTTTGGTTTGTCACAAAAATATGAAAGAATACGAAAACAATGAAAAACAAGCAAAGAAGCTATGAGAGAAGTGGTTGTGGCTTTGGCTCGGAAGGTCGAATCGTGACGATTCCTTCGATGCTCCTTTGATCATGAGTTGTCCGTTCTTACGTCGATCCCAGTTTGAAGCATGATTTTTCAAGAAGGTTGTGGAGCACAAATCATCAAATTTCGATATACGCCATAAAACACGAAACGAATCCATTACGTTCTTATTTACCATCTTTTTGTCCAGGCATGATGTATCAATACTAAGCATACGGGTTAGCAAGCATACAACATCAATAAACATCAATTTGCAAATAAGAAGTAAAAGTAGATATTATAGTTACCAAGTAGGTTGGTGAGAGCATATGGTATTTTCTTGAATGAAAGGTGTCAAGAAACATAAGTAACATATCATGTCTCAACTACCTAGTAAGTTTAACACACAATTGATTCTAAGCTTAACCTTACAAATGGTGATATGAAGGAATAGGATATGAGATAAAGGTTATAAATAACCATCAAAATCATCATATCATATCGAACACTTCAATTTAGCAATCTTATGCTTATAATCAAAATTAAGCACTTTAAATAATCATAAGAGGAGTAGGAGGCAAAGCTTTCATCTCATTTCCTCACCATTACCCGACCAAAGGTATTAGTTAAACAACATAATGAAAAGAAAAGCAAAGCAAGTAAAGAAAGGAAAGCAAGTAAACAAAGCAATATATTAACACTTGAAGTTGAGTTACAAGATATTGGTAACTTGTTCAACCTCCATAATGAAGCTCTTAAGAGAAAGCTTCAAGAGGGAAGAAGAAGAAGAAACCAAGTGATAGCCTACTCACTCTCAAGCCTAAACCAAAAAAAAAAGAAACTATCAAAATGTATACACTTTATGAGAGTATGAGAGAGAGCCCTTCCCTTGCTCACTGATCTGTCTTTCATAATCACCAAAAAAGATTAAACAAGTAATAAGAATGAAGTGATGTAACTTCAAGGAAGGGACAGGGAAAAGATGGGGACAAATGGGGCAAGGGGGCGGCGGGCTCGGATTCCATTAGGGTGTGGCCGGTCCAAATCCGAGCTCATGGTCTCGTCTTGGCAAGGTAGTCTTGTGTGCTCTCCACAATCACTCTGAAGCTGTTTGTTTTATCTGTTGAAACCTAGTTTGTATTCAGAGACATGGAGGGAAACTTGATGCCAATATTACATCAAAACTTTTTGCATTTATTGCCCATCACACTCACATGTGCCCACTAGTTACAGAATTCATCATTTGTGTATGCCAAGGCAGCCCCACCATGGTCCAAGCCGTCAAAGTGTCATGTGCACACTTGTATGAGTTGGACCAAAATTGTGTACGCATATTTTCTGTTCTGTTTGCAGTGACTTCTCCCAAACGCTATATCCGTGATATTGAATTTGTTTCGGGTATTTAATCACGAACACCTGTAATCTGTAATTACTGAGCAGATACTGGTTAATAGCATCGATATATAACAAAATAAATAATGAATGTGCGGTATTAAAATGCAGTTTTCTGAGATGAACAACTAGCAAGCTAATAAAAGAGATAGGAATGGTTATACCGAGT
This sequence comes from Agapanthus africanus, assembly GCA_030015575.1. Lineage (NCBI taxonomy): Eukaryota > Viridiplantae > Streptophyta > Magnoliopsida > Asparagales > Amaryllidaceae > Agapanthus > Agapanthus africanus. The sequence continues at coordinate 133,681,246 of JASDDO010000018.1, read as the reverse complement.
TGATCCGTGTCCTTCGGTCTTCAACCATCATCCCCAACCTCCTAGTAGCTCCTTGATCGAGTTTGGTTGCCGGTCTTCCTCCATCTACGATGATCCACCTGAGGGAAACGGCGCAAGCTTCAGCCCCGCGAAGCGATGCAACCGACGCTCCAAGTTTGCTAGCAATGGAGAGTGGAGGTGTAAGAATGTGTCACTATAATTTTCTCTCATCACAATGCTCAAAAGAGCAAATCAAGAAGATGAAGGAGGGGAGGAAACATGTGGCATGAGCAACTCAAGAAAGTGCTAAGTGTTTTCTCCAAGTGAGAAATGAGTGAGTGAAGTCAAGAGAGCAAGTGAAGAAAACCAACTTAAGAAAAGAAAATGAGCAAGCCCCTCAAGAAGTGGCTTAGCTTGTTTTGTAGCTTCATATCTCCGCGAAAAATCCGTTTTAATAGAAAACTCATCTCTGCCAAGATTATTCTCCCACAAAGAACCGTGAGGAATTTTAATTCGCAGAGAACACTTGCTTAGCTTGTTTTTTTGGCGATTGGAAACTTAGCGAGCTTTAGGTCAATAACTCTCAAACCAGATGGTTTTAAGGCATTAGGTGTGGAGACACCCCAAGGACTTAATTACGCAAGTTACCAAGGCCACGAAACAAAAGGCTCATTTTATTTTAAAAAATCTGAAATCAGTGAAAACGGAGATATAGCCAGCATTTCTTTAAATCTAAAGACGTTACATGTGGATAAGGTGTGTAAATACTCTAACTGTGTCCAGATGGGTTATTTTTCAGACTTATAGCTTCTATTAAAACAGCAATAAAATTCTTCATATCTACTTCAGTTTATGAACTATTCTTGATATTTGCTTAACTCAGAACAAAGCTGCTTGATCCTAACGATATTTATCAATTTTTAAAAGTTTTTCAGACATATCAGACATTTATCAAATTCTCAAAACACATATGACACATGTGTGTTATAAAAGACGTATATCAGATGTGGTTAAACACAAAGGAGGGTTATTTTTTGGGTTATCGGTCTCATAAAAAGGATTTAGTTATTTCAACTTATCTACCGAACCATCAGACTTTGAATCTATGTTCTCCGCTAGCTAACATGACAAATTTTTATATTTTTGAAGAATTTTTTCAATTGTTATAAGTTTTTCAATACAATGCAATACAAAAGCAGATATGAAATGCGACTACATGCAAAAGAAAAGAAAAATACAAAATGTAAGTGCTGGAATGCAGGAAATATGCACATGCAAACATATGCAGATACAAAATACAACCAAAATAGCTCCACCCCCAAACTAAATATGATGATGTCATCATCGTCGCTTGACTTTGCCCTTGGCTCTTTTGCTTTCGCATGCTTCTTCTTGGTTTGCTAAGATCTAGCTGAGCTGTTCTTTTATTTCTTTATTCTCCCTGATCAAAGTCTTGATGCCACAGACCTCCATCCTGTGTAATTCATAGGGATCTGTCGGAACGTCCTCTCCCAAGTAAATCTCTGATGATGTCTCCGGTGCCACATGCTCGCTGGGGTCAGTAGGTGACCAAATCTGCTGCTCACTCCTACCGTCTGTATAGCCTGGTGAGATCCTCTCTATCTCCACTGGGACGGTGTCATACATCGTGAGGCAGGCCGCGAAATCATTGTCCTCCATATAGTTGCGACAAATCCGGGTAACGAGGACGGGAAGTAAAGATTTGTGCACAGCGACTCTTTCCTTGACTGTGGCAAATAGCATGCTCGACATGCAAAATTGATAATCATTGGTCATTAAACAATGAACCATGTGCCCCACAATCGCTGGAAAAGATGAAACTCGAGCGATCCCCCTGACGTTACGGTAAGCCCAGCGGCAAGCCGTATAGACGTTTCTATAAATCTGCTGCGCTTTTAGCCCAGTATCTCGTAACTCGCACATGTCCCCCATAATCCTCCTATACTGGGCCAGCTCTAATGGTCTTTGAAAACCAGGTCAGATAGGGATGTTGGTGACGTTGGATATTATATCAGCTGAAAATACCCTTCGTCAACCCTGAAAGTGAAATCTAATGCGATCCTGGAGTATCTCACCATTTCTAAGCGCGTCAAAGAACTCATCTACTAAGTGTTCGCAAGCACATAACCCTTCTTCCCCATACAACAAAAATTCCCACCCCAACTGTTGGATAGCATCATGGAAATAGCTCCCGAACACCTCATGGGTGAATACATCGACAAAATTTCGCTCTAATTCGAAAGGGGCCATGATCTGTGGGTTGGTGAAATTTGCAGAAAATTTAAACAGTGCAGGAGAGGGGGGAAGAGAAAATCTTATAGCTCTATCAAAGCCAAACGACGATCGGGGACAACGAGACCGGCCTTGCTGGATTTTTTGATGAAGTCGCCGGTCAGATTTCGAGGAGATGGGCTAGGGTTTTGGAGGAGGGTGCGGGGACAGAAAAGAAAGGAGGTGGAGCTGTTTGAGAACTGAGAATAAAGGGGTCAGGTCAGGGATGTTATTACTATATAAAGAACATTTTACAACCCCCCCCCAAGAAAAAGAAAACCCCATTTTTTACAATTTTATTCAAACAAGAAGTTAAATCAGTCCCCGAACTTCAGCACTCACCACCTAACATGTGAGATCTTATTTCCAAAAACAAAAACTACGAAAAACAATGATTAATTATAGTATTCACAACCTAAACGACATTGTTAGTCCAGAAATTAATACCAGCCACAAATTTTTTTTATCGATATAATGTAGGGGCTGATATAAGAATATGTGTATAAAAAAGAAAAAGAAAAAGAATGTGTTTGTTGTTTTTGAAAGGCATGGGTGTGTATGAGTAGCGATAAGAAGACGTTGAAAGTGAAAATGATGTTTTGAAGAGGTCAATGAATTGTTGCCCGGCTGACTTGAATGTTCAAAAAGCACATTTCGATTTTCAGAGTCAATCTCGTTTAAAAATTGGATTTCATCCGCAAAAAATTTAGAGAAGGAAAGGTTCATGGGATGTTCCCTAATTGATCCTGACTCAAACTCACCGAGGATATCCTGTTCATCCGCAAATAATTCTTCAAAACTCTGTATGAAAGACTGGTTTTCAAGGCTGTCTTCCTCCTTATAATTCTGCACAATCCTATACTCACTGCTATAGCTCAAAATTCCGAAAGCACGTTCTTCTTCATCACATTCATATCTGGGTATGTTCATGTCATTTAAAAAGGTAGGTTCCCACCCTAACGTTTCTTCCGAAAAAATATCACTAGGTGATACAAAAATCGTGGGTTCCTGATCATTGATCTCTTCTAATAATCTATCCAAAACATACCCGTCAAAATCACAAGATTTCTCCTCTAAAATTGGAATGCAAAAATCAGTCGGTGGTCTATCTTGTGTGTCCTGATAACACTTAGTCAATTCAGTTACATCGTCATCCATGAAATCATCAAAATTCAATTGATCGTTTATCTTACTTGGGTGACGTCCTAGATGGCAGATATCAACACTATATGGTTCTAATTGACTGTGTTCACTCTTTAGAATCGCTACAGCTACATGCTCTTCAATTCTAGCCAAAGATTGAGCTTGAGCATGAAACAATTACTCAGACTGTTGTGTACACAGGGCTAGCATTGCAGCTGTTTGATTCTCGACCGCAATCATCACTTCAATAACTTTCTCTAAAGCGGTCAACCTAGCATCTATCTCACCATCATTCCCTAAGGATGTGTCAGTCGTTTCAGGAAGAAAGGGTTGTAACGGTGGTGATGCTAAAGCAGTCAATCTGTCGACCTCTTTCTCTAAATCTTTAATCATTAGGTCTCTAATTGATGTGGGACTTGGTTCAAGAGTGTTGGGTGGGTGACCATTATCGAAAATCTGGGACGGTTGGTCACCCCCTAGAAAAGGACAATTTTCGTGAATGTGGGAGAATCGTGGCAATTTGAACAAAAGAGTTAGGACTGAGTATAAACAAAAGAATAAGAATTGTGAGAAATTGAATTAAATCGTGTATCACCCATATCAACAAGAATTCACAAATATCACAAAAATAAAGAATATCACACCCCTAGCAGTGTATGGTATGCTAGTCAACTAGACCTGCTCAAGAACCAAATTGTCGAAGTAAAACTGTGTCGAGAAAAATGCTCAAGATATACAGATCATGAAGCCAGGTAAGTGCAAGAGATAAGGGGAGGTTTTCCAACGCTTTCACGAAGTTCCTTAATTAGATAACCCTTTCGATTGAACACTTGCCTAGACACCCCGTGAACGATATACCGTTAAGCGGTGTTCTAAACGGTCAACTTCTCCTAATGTCACGACCCGAATATTTTGACTCGTGAACGGCACTTAACCCCGCTACGTCTACAGGCGTAACGCGACTAAGTAAGCCGAACCCAGAAATCAAAACCCTATATAAGTAGCGAGTGTTGAAAACATTTAGTTAAAACATTTAGAAAACCATAAATAATTCAATAAGTTCTTTTAAAGTTACGTCACCATTTAAATAATTTTGGCAGCATTTCCTTTGTAAAAGTAACCCCGAGACCGGGTATAAAACAGGATATGAGTGAAAATGAGATATAATGAAACAAAACATTCCCAAACGGGAGTAATCACGCCCAACAGCGGAAACTATCATCACAAGAGTAATATACGACGCCGTAGCGAAGAATGAGCAATAAGTAAACATCACAGAAATATAAACTGCATATAAAAACAGTTGGCTCCCACGAGCTCGACACCAGAATACAAAATATACATCATCGTCCTCACACAGTATCTAAGTCCAGTACATAAATGGTAGATGGAGAATACTAGATACAAAAAGGGGTACAATAAAAGTAATCAGATACCACAACCCACCTAAAAGCAAAACAGCTCTCGCACCAACTGTAGTGGTATCTGTAGCCAAAAGATGCAAAAGGCAGACTGCCGCGACTACTCTGAAGGGCAACCTGCAAATACTGTGGCACAACGGGGGTGAGTTGCCAACTCGTGAATAGAGATAACATATAAAGGTAATCGCGAGCATGCACGTACTGCGCTACTCTATCATATGCCAGCAAGTAAGATCTATATGCGACATGCAGTAGGTGCAATAATCATGCAAATGATCTGTCTGGTAAAACGGCTACATGATGAAATGCATGATAAACAATGCTGAGCATGAGATAAACAACATCTACATGGAAATATCAACCTGGAAAAATAATCGGTGCCCTAAACTGCACACAAATCCCAAATAAACTCAGGCGCCGGCACTCTCTTCGGCCCTCAAATCCTGTAAATCTCTGAGAATCACGAGTGCCCAACATCGACACTCAAATTATCATAAAATACTCGTGTCCAGCATCGACACGCAAATCCTCAATATATTGGGCTCCGTCAGTCCGGATCAGCCCACGGGCTCCGTCTGCGGTATCGGCCCTCGGCCCCGGCAGTTCGGATCATCCCGTATCCATCTCTCGACTCTGGTTAGTATCCTCCGGATAACCGCCAGGTCCAACCAATCACCGGTAGGTAGTAGTCCCTCTGCCAGGCTTACCGTCTACTGCACAGCGAAACCGTTCTCGCCCCGGGTACCATACCAGGTCCACCACGAACCCGCAAACGGATCATCCAACTCCTCGAATCGGGTTTCAAGCACACGTCTCAGCACCGAGAGAACGCGTGGTGGACGCACCAAAATATCATATCACGAGGAACCGGGTTTTCAAATAGTGCATCTTTTCTTTAATTAATTCCACGGTCCTCAAAACAAGAAATCACATAGAAATCCAACACCAATGAGTAAATCAAATGCGATGTGCTATGTACATCAAGTCATAATGTAGGTACAAGGGAGAACCGCTTTTTAAAATAGTTTCAGTTTTCAAAGTCATCTTGCGGCTCCCAATTTCGATGAAATCATAACGAATCATATATGAAATGAACTACAGCAATATAATCATGGCAATTCTACAGTGAGTGTGTCATAGCAATTACTAACGGTGTGCGTGTAACATGCAGATTAGTGCTCGTGCAACATTAACCGTTAGTAATAGTGCGGTGTTCTATCAATTCTAAGTTTACATACATATGGCAGGGAATGCAGTATGCAAGAATAGTATACATGACAGTCAATGTTGGTAAATGCAATATATAACTATAAGGTCCTATCAGCCCTATCGCATAACGCCATGCGGGCGATATCCCCGTAGATGTTAAATCTACTCACCGAAGTCTCGCGCTAAGTGTAGCCGACGACTTGCATTCCCTTCTTCGCCGCGTCCGTCTCACTCGCCTGCGAACCTAGAATCACACAATATATCACATATAAGCTAAAATCCACAAAAACGTGATATTAAGGTCAAACTAGAAACCCGCGTCGCAAACCAAGAGTGCGTGTGTGCGATACGCTAAAACGTGTGATTACGTGCCTGAAACTACCCCGATGCGTCGCGATACGCAGAAACCCCAAACCACATGCGTATCACGCGTGTCGCGAATGTTTAAAATACGAGAAATAGGGTAATTAGCTCCAGATTTCCCTACAGCAAGAATCACACAAAATTAAACATGCCATGAGTCTAATGGTAGGAGCAGACACCAATAGAGACAAACCCCAACCCAAACCCTCCCCATCTGGCCGCAATTTGCGGCCAGATCCAATTTTCCGGCGGCCTGAACAAGTCATATTGGGGTCGGGTTCTACCTGGGGGATCAGCACCTAACCACTATACTGTAGTCATCTCAAAATTATTCTGATCCCACTAGGTCGATAGCAGTTAACAGAAGTTCAAAATTTGCTTAAAAACGATGAATTTGCATCAAATAGGGATCTGGGGGTATTTTAGTGCAATGGGGGGGTTAAGCTAGGTTAACAGGACCCTAACAACACTCCATCAACCTACTAAAACCAATTCATACATCACTTGATCAAAGTTCCCACTAACCACCACATATCGCACTAAAACGCACCAATAACCACTAATCGAAGCTAAGCTACACTAATTAAGCAAACTAGGGAGTAAGTTCAGGAAGTATACCCCACACTCGACCCTAGGGAGCTGGAGGAAGAAGAAGAAGTGGAGGGAAGGAGCTGCAGCTGGAGTTCCGGCTGTTGTTGCTGCTAATTGCTGCTACTGCTGCTCACTGGTGCTGCTGCTGTGATGCTTGCTGTTGCTGCTGAGATGGTTGCTGCTGCTGCTGTGGATGCTTGCTGCTGCTGCTATGGGTTCTTGCCGCTGCTGCTGAGATGGTGTTGGTGTGTGAGTGTGTGAGTGGGGTTGAGAGAAAAGAACATAAGAATGAGAGGGAATCATAACTCCAAATGTCAACCCCTCCACTCTCTATCTTCATTAAATGCAAGCATGGCTTTTGCCATGATACATTCTCTCTCTGTTATTCTCACCAAGTCAACACTCAAAAGGGAAATTCAAATTAAAGCAACCAACAAATAACTAATTAAACTTAATTAAAACCCAAAAGACTTAATCCCCGTGATTAAACCCACCAAGGTTGCTAATCATGGTATTACCTCATTTTAAAACCCTAGTTTACATGCACATGTGTGTGCAAGCCTAAGAAAGTTCTAGAAAAATATTTATTAAATTGGGAAAAATATTTGAAATTCAATTTGGTAAAATTTTTATTAAAAACCCTTTATTTAAATATAAATAGCCACTAAACACATCCTAAGGTGTTACAATCTCTCCCCCTTAAAGAAATTCGTCCCCGAATTTCAAAATCTAATTACACGTACCTTCGAAAAGATGGGGGTACTTCTTCCTCATCTTTCTTTCGGTCTCCCAAGTGACCTCCTCGCTGCTCGGGCCACGCCAAAGTACCCTGACTGATGGAATGTCTTTCGATCTCAATTTCTTCACTTGTCGATCCAAGATCATTACGGGCTGCTCTGCATAGGAAAGGTCGCGCTCAAGCTGGATCGTCGGGTGCTGAATCGCATGCGAAGGATCATGAAGATATCTACAAAGCATCAAAACGTGAAATACGGGGTGCACATCTGGAAAACTGGGCGGAAGGGCTAACCGGTATGCAACTGCAACAACACACTCGAGGATCTCGAAGGGGCCCACATATCTGGGACTGAGCTTCCCCTTCTTCCCAAACCTCATCACACCTTTCATTGGGGAGACCCTCAAGAAAACATGATCACCAACAGAAAACTCAAGTCTGCACCGCCGACGGCCCGCATAAGATCTCTGCCTACTCTGGGCTGCTCTAATCCTATCGCGAATCAACTGGATCTTCGCGGTCGTCTCCTCAACAATCTGTGGCCTTAAGATACTGCTCTCAATGAGCTCTGTCCAACAGGCGGGCGATCTGCATCTCCTCCCATAAAGAGCCTCAATGGTGCCATCTGAATGGTCTCCAAGTAGCTGTTATTGTAGGAGAACTCTACTAAGGGTAAGTGATGATCCCAGCTACCTCCGAAATCTAATACACCCGCTCTGAGCATGTCCTCGAGAGTCTGAATAGTCCGCTCTGACTGTCCGTCGGTCTGCGGATGAAATGCTGTGCTGAAACTCAAGCGAGTGCCCAAAGCCTCCTGAAGCCTCTGCCATAGTCGACTGGTAAACTGGGTGCCTCTGTCGGACACGATACATGTCGGGACTCCGTGCAGTCGTACTATCTCGTCGATGTAAATCTGGGCGTACTGAGCAAATCCGAAAGTCGTCTTCACTGGCAGGAAGTGGGCCGCTTTCGTCAAACGATCTAAGATCACCCAAATGGAGTCATACCCTCGCCTAGTCCTGGGTAGACCCACAACGAAATCCATCAAAATCTGCTCCCATTTACACTCCGGAATGGGTAACGGCTGTAGCTCTCCCGCGGGCCTCTGGTGCTCGACCTTGACTTGCTGATAAGTCAGGCATCTGGATACGAAATCTGCGATGTCCCTCTTCATTCCGTCCCACCAGTAAACATCTCTCATATCATGATACATCTTGGTGGAACCGGGATGGACGTTATACACCGATCGATGTGCCTCCTCGAGAATATCACGCCGTAGCCCCTCAGCATCTGGTATGCACAGTCTAGTCCCAAATCTCAGCATCCCCAGATCATCGATCACGAACTCAGAAAATCTGCCTTGTCCAATCTGCGTCCTGATCTCTGAACATCGGTCATCACTGTGCTGTGCCTCATGTACACGGTCAAGCAACTATGGGTGTGCATGAACATGCGCGATCTGTCCTCCAATCGGCGTGAACTCGAACTGTATCTGGCTGTCGCATAATATCTGCCAATCTGCCGACGACTGCCCTTGTACTGCGCTCAAACAAGAAAGACTACTCTCGGGCCGCCTACTCAAAGCATCCGCCACCACATTCGCCTTGCTCGGGTGATACAAGATCTCGCAGTCGTAATCCTTCACTAACTCCATCCATCGGCGCTGTCTGAAGTTCAGATATCGCTACTGAAATATATACTTTAAGCCCTTGTGATCAGTGCATATCTGGCACGACTCGCCGTATAGGTAATGTCGCCAGATCTTAAGTGCAAAGACCACTGCAGCCATCTCCAAATCATGAGTGGGGTAGTTCTGTTCATGTTTCTTCAATTGTCGCGAAGCATACGCGATCACCCTGTCATGCTGCATCAATACGCACCCTAGCCCCACTCGAGAGGCATCACAATAGACCACAAATCCGCCTGATCCTGAAGGTAATGATAATACCAGTGCCGTAGTCAGCCGAGTCCGTAGCTGCTGAAAACTGTGCTCGCACTCCTCCGTCCAATCGAAAGGAACTCCCTCCTGGGTCAACCCGGTCAAAGGTGTAGCAATACTGGAGAAATCCTGCACAAATCGCCTGTAGTAACCGGCCAACCCCAAAAAGCTGCGAATCTCCGTAACCGATGTTGGTCTGGGCCAACGCTGAACGGTCTCGATCTTCCTCGGGTCTACACATATAATGTCTCGTGAAATCACATGCCCCAAGAAGTCTACGCTGTCCAGCCAGAAAGCACACTTGGAGAATTTCGCGTAAAGTTGGTGCTCCCTCAATGTCTGCAGTGTAATCCGCAGGTGCTGCTCGTGCTCCTCACTACTCCGGGAATACACCAAGATATCGTCAATGAACACTATGATGAACAGATCCAAATATGGCCGGAAAATATGGTTCATCAAGTCCATGAATGCTGCTAGCGCATTGGTGAGTCCGAACGACATCACCAAAAACCCATAATGGCCGTAGCGCGTACGGAAAGCTGTCCTAGGAATGTCCTCCTGTCGAACCCGCAGCTGATGATAGCCCGATCGTAAATCGATCCTCGAAAAGTATCCTGCCCCCTGAAGCTGGTCGAACAAATTGTCGATTCGTGGCAAGGGATATCTGTTCCGCACTGTCACCCTGTTCAGCTGGCGGTAATCGATACACAGACGCAAACCGCCGTCCTTCTTCTTGACGAACAAGACTGGAGCACCCCAAGGAGAAACACTGGGTCGAATAAGTCCCTTATCCAGCAAATCTTGCAACTGACCCTTCAACTCTCGAAGTTCCACTGGGGCCATCCTATAAAGCGGTATGGAAATAGGCCCCGTGCCTGGAACCAGATCAATATAGAAAGAAATGTCGCGCTCGGGCGGTATCCCAGGAAGCTCATCAGGGAACACATCAGGAAACTCGCTAACAACCGGAACCTGATCCAATGGAACCTCCGTAGCGCTAGCATCGCAAACATAGGCGAGAAATCCCTGACATCCCTTCCTCAAAAGCTGTCCAGCGTGAAGAGAAGAAATCACACCGTGAGGGGCGGCACCACGGTCCCCCAACACAACAAAAACCGACTCACCGGGGAAACATAATCTAACTGTCTTCTCACGGCAGTCCACAGAAGCATAGCACGTGGCTAACCAATACATGCCTAAAAGGACGTCGAAGTCCAACATCTCAAGAAGGATCAAGTCGATAGGCAACTCTCTCTCGCCAATACAGACGGTACAAGATCGGAACATGTGCCTAGCAACAAACAACTCTCCCACAGGAGTGGTCACAACAAGCGGCTGATCAAGCAAACCGGACACTCTACCCAAACTCGGCACAAAGTGTGTGGATACGTTCGAGTGCATGGATCCGGGATCAAACAACACGTGTGCATCAACAGAACATGCGTCCCGATGCGAAAAAGAAAATACCCGCGCATGTCCCCCACCGGTGACTGACTGCCCTCTGCCTCGGTCATCTCGCCCTCTCGGAGCAACTCCTCCATGCCCACAACCTCTCTTATTATGAGTCTGACGCGGAACAACGGTAGGTACAATAGGCAACGCCCTTTGGGGTGGTGAAGGTGGTAAAGTAACATGCGGTGCTGCCGCCTCCCTCCGGTGTATCTCAGGACAATCTTGCACACGATGATAAGAACTCCCGCAACGGAAACATCCCGATGACGGTCGCTGACCCTCCTGGGGATAGGAGCTGAACAACCGGCCTCGCCTCGAATCTCTGCCACCTGCAAGGTGCCTTTCACGGCGCCGAAAAGGCTGTCTCTGCAACGATGTATCTGCACGAACTCTTTTCGGCTCTGGGACTGCCGAAGTCTCAGCAAGGCGCTCCTCAACCAATAAGGCTGCATCTACAGCTGCTGCGTAGGTCTCGTAGTGCTGCGCGCAGATTGCAAGGAACAGTGGTGTAAGCAAGCCTCGAACAAATCTCTTGACTCGCAACTCCTCGGTAGCCACTAAATACGCGGCATAAACTGCTAGCTCTGTAAACAGCACGTCATACTCTGCCACGGTCATCTCTGGCGTCTGGCGCAAGGACTCAAATCTGCATGCTCGGGCATACCTAACACTCTGGGAAGGAAACAGGCTAAAAATACTGTCACAAACTCCGTCCAGGTCATAGGAGGAAGACCTGCCGCTCTGCCCTTCTCAACTGAATCACACCACTTCTGCGCAAGACCTTCCAGGCGAAAGCTCGCGAACTCAACCTATCTCGTATCTGCGCATCTTAGGGAACGGCATATCCGGGCCATCCTATCAATGAAAGACTGTGGGTCCTCGGCTGTATCGGGGCCTGTAAAGAGCGGAGGCTTCAACCTCATGAACTCTGATAGCGATACTGTAATCACCTCCATGGCTGCAGGGGCAACTGGCTGTGCGGTAGGTACCATCGCAGTCTCTGGAACGGGTGGAGCTACCTCTGGTCGCTGCGCTCGAAGTGTCTCAACTAGCGATCCTATCATCTGGCGCATCTCCTGCATGCTGGATCCCACCGTCTGGCGCATCTCCTGCATACCAGCCCCTAGCGTGGTGATCTGATCTGTCATAGGAGGAACAGTCTGCTCGGGTACAACGGGTGCACTACCCGGATCAGTCCTCGTCTCGGATGAGTCAACTCGAATCTCGGCCCTCGCGGCCGCTCTCTGCGCCCTCGTAGTCTTTGTCGGCATAATGGCGGAAAGGAAATTAGGATTCGATAAGAATACGGAAATTGAATCACAAGAATATATATACTCAAGAAGGAATTTAAATTAATAAGTCCTAAGGTCGCCTTGGCGGAGTACCGTGTCGTGAGTATGCCGCGGAACATACACACGCTATGCCACTCTGCTTCAGCTACCTACTCCATCATACCAAGATCATCCTACACTCCGAAAGATAAAACCTACGCTCTGATACCAACTTTGTCACGACCCGAATATTTCGACTTGTCACCGGCACTTAACCCCGCTACGTCTACAGGCGTAACGCGACTAAGTAAGCCGAACCCAGAAATCAAAACCCTATATAAGTAGCGAGTGTTGAAAACATTTAGAAAACCTTAAATAATTCAATAAGTTCTTTTAAAGTTACGTCATCATTTAAATAATCTTGGCAGCATTTCCTTCGTAAAAGTAACCCCGAGACTAGGTATAAAACAGGATATGAGTGAAAATGAGATATAATGAAACAAAACATTCCCAAACGGGAGCAATCACGCCCAACGGCGGAAACCATCATCACAAGAGTAATATACGACGCAGTAGCGAAGAATGAGCAATAAGTAAACATCACAGAAATATAAACTGCATATAAAAACAGTTGGCTCCCACGAGCTCGACACTAGAATACAAAATATATATCATCGTCCTCACATAGTATCTAAGTCCAGTACATAAATGGTAGATGGAGAATACTAGATACAAAAAGGGGTACAATAAAAGTAATCAGATACCACAACCTACCTAAAAGTAAAACAGCTCTCGCACCAACTATAGTGGTATCTGTAGCCGGCCGCGACTACTCTGAAGGGCAACCTGCAAATACTGTGGCACAACGGGGGTGAGTTGCCAACTCGTGAATAGAGATAACATATAAAGGTAATCGCGAGCATGCACGTACTACGCTACTCTATCATATGCCAGCAAGTAAGATCTATATGCGACATGCAGTAGGTGCAATAATCATGCAAATGCTCTGTCTGGTAAAACGGCTACAGGATGAAATGCATGATAAACAATGCTAAGCATGAGATAAACAACATCTACATAGAAATATCAACATGGAAAAATAATCGGTGGCCCAAACTGCACCCAAATCCCAAATAAACACAGGCGCCGGCACTCTCCTCGGCCCTCAAATCCTGTAAATCTCTGAGAATCACGAGTGCCCAACATCGGCACTCAAAATATCATAAAATACTCATGTCCAGCATTGACACGTAAATCCTCAATATATCGGACTCCGTCAGTCCGGATCAGCCCACGGGCTCCGTCTGCGGTATCGGCCCTTGGCCCCGGCAGTTCGGATCATCCAGCATCCATCTCTCGACTCTGGTCAGTATCCTCCGGATAACCGCCAGGTCCAACCAATCACCGGTAGGTAGTAGTCCCTCTGCCAGGCTCACGGTCTACTGCACATCGAAACCGTTCTCGCCCCGGGTACCATACCGGGTCCACCACGAACCCGCAAACGGAACATCCAACTCCTCGAATCGGGTTTCAAGCACACGTCTCAGCACCGAGAAAACGCGTGGTGGACGCACCAAAATATCATATCACGAGGAACCGGGTTTTTAAATAGTGCTTCTTTTCTTTAATTAATTCCACGGTCCTCAAAACCAGAAATCACATGGAAATCCAACACCAATGAGTAAATCAAATGCGATGTGCTATGTAGATCAAGTCATAATGTAGGTACAAGGGAGAACCACTTTTTAAAATAGTTTCAGTTTTCAAAGACATCTTGCGGCTCCCAATTTCTATGAAATCATAACGAATCATATATGAAATGAACTACAGCAATATAATCATGGCAATTCTACAGTGAGTGTGTCATGACAATTACTAATGGTGTGTGTGTAACATGCAGATTAGTGCTCGTGCAACATGAACCATTAGTAATAGTGCGGTGTTCTATCAATTCTAATTTTACATACATATGGCAGGGAATGCAGTATGCAACAATAGTATACATGACTGTCAATGTACGTAAATGCAATATACAACTATAAGGTCCTATCAGCCCTGACGCATAACGCCATGCGGGCGATATCCCCGTAGATGTTAAATCTACTTACCGAAGTCTCGCGCTAAGTGTAGCCGACGACTTGCTTTCCCTTCTTCCCCGCGTCCGTCTCACTCGCCTGCGAACCTAGAATCACACAATATATCACATATAAGCTCAAATCCACAAAAACGTGATATTAAGGTAAAAATAGAAACCCGCGTCGCAAACCAAGCGCGCGTGTGCGCGATACGCTAAAACATGTGATTACGCGCCTGAAACTACCCCGACGCGTCGCGATACGCAGAAACCCCAAACCACATTCGTATCACGCGTGTCGCGAAGGTTTAAATACGAGAAATAGGGTAATTAGCTCCAGATTTCCCTACAGCAAGAATCACACAAAATTATACATGCCATGAGTCTAATGGTAGCAGCAGACACCAATAGAGACAAACCCAAACCCAAACCCTCCCCATCTGGCCGCAATTTGCGGCCAGATCCAATTTTCCGGCGGCCTGAACAAGTCATATTGGGGTCGGGTTCTACCTGGGGGATCAGCACCTAACTACTATACTGTAGTCATCTCAAAATTATTCTGAACCCACTGGGTCGATAGAAGTTAACAGAAGGTCAAAATTTGCTTAAAAATGATGAATTTGCATCAAATAGGGATCTGGGGGTATTTTAGTGCAATGGGGGGGGTTTAAGCTAGGTTAACAGGGCCCTAACAACACTCCATCAACCTACTAAAACCAATTCATACATCACTTGATCAAAGTTCCCACTAACCACCACATATCGCACTAAAACGCACCAATAACCACTAATCGAAGCTAAGCTACACTAATTAAGCAAACTAGGGAGTAAGTTCAGGAAGTATACCCCACACTCGACCCTAGGGAGCTGGAGGAAGAAGAAGAAGTGGAGGGAAGGAGCTGCAGCTGGAGTTGTGGCTGTTGCTGCTGCTAACTGCTGCTACTGCTGCTCACTGGTGCTTCTGTTGTGATGCTTGCTGTTGCTGCTGAGATGGTTGCTGCTGCTGCTGTGGATGCTTGCTGCTGCTGCTATGGGTGCTTGCTGCTGCTGCTGAGATGGTGTGGGTGTGTGAGTGTGAGAGTGGGGTTGAGAGAAAAGAACACAAGAATGAGAGGGAACCATAACTCCAAATGTCAACCCCTCCACTCTCTCTCTTCATTAAATGCAAGCATGGCTTTTGCCATGATGCATTCTCTCTCTCTCATTCTCACCAAGTCAACACTCAAAAGGGAAATTCAAATTAAAGAAACCATCAAATAACTAATTAAACTTAGTTAAAACCCAAAAGACTTAATCCCCATGATTAAACCCACTATGGTTGCTAATCATGGTATTACCTCATTTTAAAACCCTAGTTTACATGCACATGTGTGTGCAAGCCTAGGAAAATTCTAGAAAAATATTTATTAAATTGGGAAAAATATTTGAAATTCAATTTGGTAAACTTTTTATTAAAAACCCTTTATTTAAATATAAATAGCCACTAAACACATCCTAAAGTGTTACACCTAATGAGCCCGAAGTCCTTAAAGTCAAAGTTCTAGTTGATTTTAAATTACTGTTGGTATGCAAGAATGCAGTTTTGTCACTTATGGGCTACGGAAAGAGGTGATGAAATCTTTTACCGTATCTCGTTTGGTCTTTTGCCCTTAAAATCGTATTAAGATGCAAATGCGCAATCCATAAAAGAATTTAAGAAATCAAGCAATTTAAACAATTCTTTTTCGTTTAAATTTAAGCGCTAAAAAAAAATACGGTTAGTTCTCTGTACAATTGGTGGCAAGCTTGTGCAAAGAATCCTGCAGAAGATAGAATAGTGGAATGCGCCAGATTTGAACGAAGGTGTTAGAAAATACGTACCGATATGATTTGGGTCAAGAAAACCCCTTTAAAACTGATCTCAGTTTTTGATTGTTCGCTTGCGCGGGTCAAACTACCCGGATCTTTGGCACTATACTTCACTAACGTCTAGAAATTAAGTTTGAGCTTCGCTCTGCACGATCGCTGGTCGTAATTCCTTAAAAACTGAAATGTCGGAAAAATACGATATTTAGTGTCAAAAAGCGATATATATGCCCCAATTACTGCACACTCAAAATTATAAAAATCAAACAATAACACTAGAATGCTAACAACACACTGGAGATCATACAAAAATAAAAAATCAAAAACATCATCATTGGGCCGGCGAGCTCGGATTTTTCCTTGATTTAGCCGGCCAAATGAAGTTGGTTTATGCTCGAATTTTGTGTGAGTTCTCAAGGCTAGCTAAGTGCTCTTGTGGTATAACTTGATTTTTAAAATAAATTTCAAGGTGTTAGCAGGTCTGAAGGACATAGAACAAGTTAGAAAAAATTTCGTATTGTTAGTTTTGAAAAAATTGAGTTAAAAGTTAGTGAGTTAGTACGAACTAGAAATAACAATATCGAATAATTACCAACTCTCCGACAACGGCGCCATAAACTTGATGGGAATTCACCCGCACGCGCAAACGCGTATGTTTTTGAAACTGATATGATTTTAAGGAAATGGAATGCGCACGCGAGATCGTTCTCGTTTTAAAATTTATAAACCGCAAGTGCACGACGTTGTAGCAAACCGGTAGGTACGGGTCGATCCGTAGAGAATTGTGTATTTGGTCTTTTGATTTAAGGTTCAACAAATAACGAATGGTTTGGTTTGTCACAAAAAAATGAAAGAATACGAAAACAAAGAAAAACAAGCAAAGAAGCTAAGAGAGAAGTGGCTTTGGCTTTGGCTCGGAAGGTCGAATCATGACGATTCCTTTGATGCTCCTTTGATCATGAGTTGTCCGTTCTTACGTCGATCCCGGCATGAAGCATGATTTGTCAAGGCGGTTGCGGACCACAAATCATCAAATTCCAATATTCGCCGTAAAACGCGAAACGATTTTGTTATGTTCTTACTTACCATCTTTATGTCCAGGCATAAGATTTCAATATTAAAAACACGGGTTAGCAAGCATACAACATCAATACACATCAATTTGCAAATAAGAAGCAAAAGTAGGTATTACACTTTCCAAGTAGGTTGGTGAGAGTATATGGTATATGCTTGAATGAAAGGGGTCAACAAACATAAGCAACATATCATATCTCAAATAGTGATATGAAGGAATAGGATATGAGATAAAGGTTACAAATAACCATCAAAATCATCATATCATATCGAACACTTCCATTTAACAATCTTAAGCTTATAATCAAAATTAAGCACTTTAAACAATCAAAAGAGGAGGAGGAAGCAAAGCCTTCATCTCATTTTCTCACCATTACCACAACCAAAACCAAAGGTATTAGTTAAACAACATAACGAAAAGAAAAGCAAAGCAAGTAAAGAAAGGAAAGCAAATAAACAAAGCAATATATTAACACTTGAAGTTGAGTTACAAGATATTGATAACTTGTTCAACCTCCATATTGAAGCTCTCAAGAGAAAGCTTTAAGAGAGAAGAAGAAAAATAAACCAAGTGACAGCCTACTCACTCTCAAACCTAAACCAAAAACAAAAGAAACTATCAAAATGTATACACTTTATGAGAGTATGAGAGAGAGCCCTTCCCTTGCTCACTGATCTGGCTTTTATATGCACCAAAAAAGATTAAACAAGTAATAAGAATGAGGTGATGCGACTTCGAGGAAGGGACAGGGAAAAGATGGGGGCAAATGGGGCAAGGGGGGCCGGCGAGCTCAGATTCCATCACGGTGTGGCCGGTCCAAATCCTAGCTCATGGGATCGTCTTGGCATGGCGGTCTTATGTGCTCTCCACAATCACTCTGAAGCTGTTTGTTTTATCTGTTGAAACCTGATTTGTATTCAGGGACATGGAGGGAAACTTCATGCCAATATCACATCAAAACTTTTTACATTTATTGCCCATCACACTCACATGTGCCCACTAATTGAACAATTCATCATTTGTGTGTGCCAAAGCACCCCCACCATAGTCCAAGCCATCAAAGAGTCATGTGCACACATGTATGAGTTGGACAAAAATTCTGTACGCACATTTATTTTGCAAAAGCTCTTTGGATACCGGTCGATTTTCTGTTCTGTTTGCAGTGTCGGCTCCCAAACCCTATATCCGTGATATTGAGTTTGTTTCCAGTATTTAATCACGAACACCTGTAATCTGTATTTACTGAGCAGACACTGGTAAATAGTACCAATATATAACAAAATAGATAACAAATGAGCGGTATTAAAATGCAGTTTTCTGAGATAAACAACTAGCAAGCTAATAAAAGAGATAGGAAAGGTTATACCGTGTTGATCCGTGTCCTTCGGTCTTCAACCATCATCCCCAAGCTCCTAGTGGCTCTTTGATCGAGTTTGGTTGCCAGTTTTCCTCCATCTAAGATGATCCACCTGAGAGAAATGGCGCAAGCTTCAGCCTCGCAAAGCGAGGCAACCGTCGCTCCAAGGTTGCTAGCAATGGAGAGTGGAGGTGTAGGAATGTGTCACTATAATTTTCTATCATCACAATGCTCAAAGAGCAACTCAAGAAGATGAAAGAGGTGAGGAAACATGTGGCATGAGCAACTCAAGAAAGTGCTAAGTGTTTTCTCCAAGTGAGAAATGAGTGAGTGAAGTCAAGAGAGCTAGTGAAGAAAACCAACTCAAGAAAAGAAAATGAGCAAGCCCCTCAAGAAGTGGCTACCCCCTCACTCTCTCTCAATCATGCACAAAAAAATCTCCTCTCATTTTTCTAATAAACAATTAAAACCCATGCCTCTCTACATGCTCAACTCCATGCTCATTCCACCTCACTCCTCCACCTCATTTGTTAAAAACAAATGAATTTCCAAAAGGGAAAATCATACAAATGAGGTGTCTACTTCTAAAAGCTATTTCGTATAAATACGGAATACAACCCGGTATACGTATTGAAATAAATATATGCGTATTCGTACAAAAATACAAATAGCCAAGAGAAAAACTGAATAGTGAACAATAATACTAGAATATAAATACATATATAAATTATTAAATCAAAACCTAATTTAATAATCCGGCTTAATCCTAAGCCGTTAGTATTATCAACCGTCCGATTAAAGTCTGTGCACATATTTAATTGGATACCTGTATGTACCAACATACGTCATCTACACCATATCGCCTGAACCGTGAAAACCCTCTATGTGGGGCTCTAAAGACTCGTCAATACGCTGGCAGTGGGTTTAACCATAAGCACGTCAGCAGCATTAGCTGTATGTAATGGCTACCCGGGTATTGAGTGAAAGGAAGGCCTGATTGATAGATTTTTTTGCGTGCGTTTTAAAATCAAAAAATAGAATACCGCAATCAATAACGGTGTCTCTTGGTAACTAGCCGATTGAGTACGGGTCGGTCCACAGGGAAAACGTGTTCTTTTCTGATTGTTCTAACGAGTTAATTCCATTTTTTGGTAGGTTTTGATTTTTTATAAAAACTAAAATTTAATTTAAAACCTTGCTAGGGTTAGGATTAGGTTAGTTTGGAAAGATAATTCTAATCACTGCTTCCTTTGCCCTAATTAAGAACATGGGTGTTAGGGTAATAATTAACAAAGGGGATTAGCACGACAAGGAAGAAACATCGTTTTGATTCTTGTCCGTCCTTTCTTAACTCTTAACTCTAACCTCTATCTAAATCAACCACAACCAGTCTAACTAGGAAATCACCTCTATCTCGTAGGATAGGGCGTCGTAGTGAGCGGTGGGTGTTTGATTTATGTAGAGTCCTAATTTATAAAGTTAAACGGGCAAGAAAGGAGTGAGAGATTTCCATCTCTCAAACCAACCCAATCCTAATCCTAACAAGTGAGGAACTACCCACTCTGTTGGCTATAGTGCCCTCAAGGCAATTATCATAGTCGCGGACTTGTGATTATGATGATTGAGGCAGGACCTATACCGATAAAACAATCTTACTCAAGATGATAGTATGCTATCTGGTTTGTCTTTATTATCATGTACATGTTGATAGAGCCCATAAGATTCTTGCTTGACTGCCAGCATTATGATGGCGATCATATGTAAGTCGATGTACAACACCCCACGACTTGCGGGGAGGCGGAAATATGAAAAACGATCTTGTTCTTTGCTTAAACATGGACTAACCGCATGAATCGAAGCTAAACGATAACTAACATCAAACATAGAAGTTAACAACTACTATGTAAAGGGATTATACCTAAAGAACCGTGTCCTTCGTCTTTACGAGCTCCACCTCCTCCTCGGCCTTCTCCAAGTAGTAGACGATCCACCACGAGAGCTAAACTCCAAGCTTTGCCTCTAAACTTGAGGCAACTAGGTATCTTTAAGTGCTAATCAAAGTACCTAGATGAAATAGAGTATGGTTATGGATTAAGTAGTCTAACTAATCCTTGTACTCAACACATGAGAGGGGAGGATTAGGGTTTGAAGAGAGAGAGCTTGAGGAGAGAGAAAATGAACATAATAATGAGAAGAGAAAATTAGTTATCATAATATATATCAAGCATTTTTATTTATCAAGAAAAAGAAAAGAAAATGATTTACTACCATGCTTGATAAATATCTTGTCGTGATTCATCTCCATGAGTCATTAAGCAATTATGAAGCATTAATGACATGGATGAATCATCCATATGACTTACTAATCTCATTCAATGTATATGCCACCTAAACCTCCTTAGTCACCATCTTCTAGAAGCTTCTCGCGTAATTACGAGAACGCCCCTCCAATCCATGAAAACACGGAAAAACTTTAGACTGTATAAATCCAATAACCGGATACTAGTAACTGGCTTAAACCAAAGCCGACTAGTAAAAAATGTCCGAAAGTCGTACGTGCGTAAACACACGTATGCGTCCGAACCCTTGTCGTAAAACCATACGACCTCTATATCGTTTCGCCTGGAGTAGGGAAACTCTCTGCATGGGACTCTAGAGACTCGACTACTACGCTGGCAGTGGGTTTAACCACAGACCGCAAACGGCACTAGCTGTACGTAACGGTCCCCAGGTAGATGTCGATAAGAAGGCCGATGAGGAAACCCATCCGAACTCCTACTGAGTCTGATGTGACAATCTCCTTACAGTCCGGTCTGTTCGTCTAAGACTATCGCATATCAGGCCTAGGGGGGCGGCAAGCGTCAGTCCCCTAATAGCGGTATAAGTCGTGTCGGAGCGAAGCCCATTACACCCTGAGAAACTACTGGAACCTACCAGCAAATCTCGCTTGCCCTGGCCAGGGACTTTGCGTAATGGCTCTCTGACACAGCGCGATATCAACCCCCAATACCGGGAGAGACGAATCCTGTCTAACCGCCACTGCCTCTAAGTGCTCGGGACTGCACCCAATTGCTACCTGTTTGCACGACTCCTTTGAGCCGTGGTAGGGTAGCAATCTAAGAACAGTGGGACAGACTCGAAGCGAAGTAGCAGTGTCAAGTTTGCGGACTATGCTGTACTCATGTCACCTGGGAACTGTTCACTGACGACTGGTATAAAACCAACCAACAGTTCCCTGTGAGTCCTGTCCGGTATACCCGTAACCTAACGAGCACCTGCATACTATCTCCAGTACGACGTACTGACGGCTGTGGGACAGACCATCTCCCCAACTGTGATGAGAAGCGTACATACTAGTCTACTCCGGAGTATCGATGCCCTGTCTCGATAATCCAACGACTAGGGACCTGAATAAGGATGTGCTTGTAGACTACCCAGCCCCCACTAGTGTGACTGCCATCACAACGCTGGTAGTCAAGCAAGATCCCAAGAGCTCTATCAATAAGTATACTCACATATTAAGATAGAAAAACCAAGTAGCATACTACCATGTTTAGCAAGACTGTTATATACATGTGAATATCCCAAGCTTCCATTAAGTAATATACAAACTAGTATGATACAATAATGGCCCCTAGGGCATATACACTAACAATCTCCCACTTGCACTAGGGCCATGTACTGGCATATCGAAGACCGATGATCTCGTGTAGCCTCTCGAACTGAATCTGAGGTAGGGCCTTTGTGAATGGATCAGCAATGTTCTCTTCAGAAGCAACTCTCCGAACCTCGATCTCCCGACGATCAATGATCTCCCTGATCAGGTGATACCGACTTTAGATGTGTCTGGACTTCTGATGGGACCTTGGTTCCTTCGCTAAAGCTATAGCTCCGTTGTTGTCGCAATACAGAGGTATTGGATCAACTATGGTAGGAACCACCTGAAGTTCTGTTAGGAACTTCTTCATCCAGACTGCTTCTTTTGCGGCATCGCAAGCAGCTATATACTCCGCTTCCATCGTCGAGTCAGCAACGGTGTCCTGCTTGGAGCTCTTCCAGCACACCGCCCCTCCATTGAGGGTAAAGACATAACCCGACATGGACTTGGAATCGTCCTTATCACTCTGGAAGCCGGAATCAGCAAAGGCCTCCAACCTGAGGTCTTTTCCGCCGTAAACCAAGAACATCTCCTTAGTCCTTCTCAGGTACTTGAGAATGTTCTTTACTGCTATCCAGTGCTTCTCCCCTGGTCAGACTGATACCGGCTTACCACGCTCAGTGCGTAAGCTACATCTGGTCTGGTACACAACATCGCATACATTATAGAGCCTACCGTAGAAGCGTAGGGTATAATAGACAAGCGTTCCCTTTCCAAATCAGTCTTGGGAGACATCTCTTTGGAGAGGGTGATTCCGTGACAAGCCGGTAGATTACCGCGCTTAGAATCTTCCATACTGAATCTTTTTAGTACAGTGTCGATATACCTGGACTGCGAAAGTCCCAACATCCTCTTGGATCTATCACGATAGATCCGGATCCCCAGAATGTAAGAGGCATCACCCAGGTCTTTCATGGAGAACCTGTGTGACAAGAATCCTTTGACAGATTGCAGCATAGGAATGCCATTTCCTATCAATAGAATGTCATCCACGTACAAGACGAGGAATACGACACTACTGGCTACAACTTTACTATATATGCACAGTTCATCTGGATTTTTGATAAAGTCATATTCTTTGACTGTCTCATCAAAACAGATGTTCCAACTCCGCGATGCCTGCTTTAGTCCATAAATGGACTTAAGCAGCTTGCATACTTTTCCGCTGCTCCCACTCTGATTGAAACCCTCTGGCTGATGCATATAGACGCACTCTTCTAAATTTCCATTCAGAAAAGCCGTCTTTACGTCCATCTGCCAGATTTTATAATCATGGAAGGCAGCAATAGCAAGAAGGACCCGAATGGATTTGAGCATAGCCACTGGAGAAAAAGTTTCGTCATAGTCCAAACCAGGTCTTTGACGAAAACCCTTTGCAACAAGTCTAGCCTTATAGGTTTCCACCTGTCCATCTACACCAATCTTTTTCTTGAAGATCCATTTGCATCCTATGGGTTTTACCCCATCTGGAGCAAAGTCCAAAGTCCATACTTTGTTGGTGTACATGGACTCCATTTCGGTCCGCATTGCATCTAGCCATCGTACCGAGTCGCCGCTCTGGATGGCCTGCTGGAAGTCAGTAGGTTCATCATCATCTATGATGCAATCCTCTCTATCCCCATCTATGAGAAAACCATAGTATCTCTCAGGCGGATGAGACGGCCTACAACTCCTGCGGAGGGGTGCGGGAATGTCCTGCTCTTCTTGAACTACTGGTTCTACCAAACTTTCAGTAGCAGTTTGTGGTTCTGGAATTTCTTCCAGTTCTATTTCGCTCCCACTTATTTCCTTTTCTAAAAGCTGATGTTCCAGAAAATGGACATTACGAGAAACAAAAACCTTTTGTTCCTCTGCGTAATAGAAGTAATATCCCTTGGAGTTCTTTGGATATCCTACAAACTTACATCTTACTGATCGTGTCTCGAGCTTGTCCACATGCTGCTTTTTAACAAAAGCTGGACATCCCCAAATCTTCATATGCTAAAGATGGGGTTTCTTCCCAGTCCACATCTGATATGCAGTGGTAGGCACAGTCTTGGTAGGAGCCCTGTTCAGAAGATATGCTGCTGATTCTAGCGCATAACCCCAAAAAGATCGCGGTAACTCAGCATTACTCATCATAGATCGTACCATATCCAATAGGGTTCGATTCAGTCTCTCCGATACACCGTTATGCTGTGGAGTGTATGGAGGAGTAAGCTGAGAGAGAATTCCTTTCTCTTTTAGGTAACCTAGGAACTCGGCACTCAAGTATTCACCACCTCGATCAGATCTAAGTGTCTTGATACTTTTGCCAGTTTGGTTTCTACTTCATTCTTATACTCTTAGAATTTCTCAAAAGCTTCGGGTTTATGTTTCATCAGATAAATGAATCCGTATCTTGAGTAATCATCCGTGAAAGTAATGAAATAGGAAAAACCACCTCTTGCATGTGTAGACATTGGACCACATACATCGCTGTGTATGAGTCCTAAGAGCTCGCTCTCTCTTACTCCATGTCCAGTAAATGGAGTCTTTGTCATCTTTCCTTTGAAACAAGATTGACAAGTGTCATAAGTTTGATATTCGAACGAGTCCAAATATCCTTCTCTATGCAACTTAGTCAACCTTCTCTCATTGATGTGACCCAGTCTACAATGCCATAAGAAAGCTTTATTTAAATCTGGAGACTTTCTTTTTAGTGTGTTCTGGACATTGAAAATTTGGAGTTGGTTTAAAACATATATACCGTTATTTAGTGTACCGGACCCAATCAAACCATGATTAAGGTGGATGTTAACAACATCTCTTACAAACGTGAAATCATAACCTTTATTTTTTAACAAGGAAACTGATATGATATTATACGTTAAGCTTGGTACAAAAAAAAAGTTATGTAAATCCAAAATGTGTCCACTCGTCAATCCTAGGTGATAATCCCCGACGGACGCAGCTCCCACGCTAGCTCCGTTAGCAACCTTTAGGGTCATATCACCTTCCTTCAGCACTCTACGGTTTCTCGGTGCCTGCAATGAATTGCATATATGAGATCCTGATCCGGTATCCAATACCCAGGAAGTAGAGTTAATTGACAGACAATTCTCAATTACAAACACACCTGAAGTCGAAGCCACAGCTTGCTTCGGTTCCTGGTTCTTAGCGTTCCACGCCTTGCAATCTTTCTTCCAGTGCCCTTTCCTGTGACAATGGAAGCACTCATCCTGGCCCACTACCGGTACCGCAAACTTTTTCTTTCCCTTCCCTCCCACCTTACTAACACCTCCTCTAGGTTTGGTGGCGGCCTTCTTCTTCCTTCCTTTGGCCCTAGCCTTGGACCCGGAAGAAGATGCACCGCTAACAAACATAGCGGGTGTTTCCTTTGCTTTCTGCAAGGTGCCCTCTTCATTCCTTAACATGTTCAGGAGTTCCGGAAGTTCAGCTTCTTTTCTTTGAATGTTGAAGTTCAGGATAAACTGGGCGTAGGTGGAAGGAAGGGACTGGAGAATAAGGTCTGTATAGAGCTCATTATCCAAAGTCGTCCCAAGGTCTGCCAGCTCTTCTATATAGCCGATCATCTTTAGGACATGTTCTCCTACCGATGACCCGACAGCCAACCTCGCTCGAAACAAGTTCTTAGAGGTCTCGTATCTTGCTATACGAGAT
Source organism: Agapanthus africanus (assembly GCA_030015575.1). Lineage (NCBI taxonomy): Eukaryota > Viridiplantae > Streptophyta > Magnoliopsida > Asparagales > Amaryllidaceae > Agapanthus > Agapanthus africanus. Next base: position 133,655,199 of record JASDDO010000018.1, on the reverse strand, counting down.
TGCTCTCCATAAAGTTCCTTTGTATGGAGAAATATGGCATCTAGTTCCATATCCTCGTGCCTCCTCTGATGTTCATTGTTCATTGAGGCAAGCACGATGCACTTGGCTTTCGCGCAATCGAAATCCCAGGTTTTGCGGATTTCCTTATCCGCATTACTGGATTTGGGACCAAGGACAGCAGGTGCCGTAGCGGTGAGGACGTACCCCAATTTGTCATAGGTCAAAGCCATTTTGACATTCCGCAGCCAATCTTTATAGTTTGGCCCTGTCAGTATATTTTTCTCTAAAAGTAACTTATGTCCAGTGATTTTCAGGGTCGCTGCAATTAGGAGAGAGAGAAGAAAACTCTTTAGCATGATGCTCTTGCAAGTTTAGAGTGGATTTTAGTTTATCTAAACTGGATGGCTCCCACTGTTTCTCGAATCCTTCCCCAAACCATAAAAGAAGAATTAGCCAGGACTATTCTCACCGTACAATACTTGCTTAACCGTTCAGCCAGGCTAGTGTCGATACTTCGAGGGAGGTTTTCCAACGCTTTCGCGAAGTTCCTTAATTAAATAACCTCTTTTCTCTGGGGGCGTAACCCCGCTGACACCTTTCTTGACACCTACTTGGTTTATAGCATTGATCGTTAAGTGAAGAATATCCTGATAAGTAGCATATACTCACAGTAGGATCGAGATCCAAATATCATCGTATGATAATGTTGAAGGAATGCTACCAACATTTATCAAACTCCAAATGGTAAGCATCTCTTTGCAAATTTCAGTTTCTTTAGAAATTCCCGATATAAGTTTTTGCCCCATGCTCTTATGACCTTGGCTTTGGTCAAAATGTCATAAGTCACATGTCAAGTTCTACCCGTCATTATCTTGTCAATTTGAACCCATCCGTATATACTCCTGACTTTGGTCAAATGATAATTCGACTGTCCCAAACCAACTCATCTATCTTATGCAACAAATGAAAACCCAGCAGCTACCAAACACTATGCCTTGACTTTGGCCAAAATGCATAGCTTGAATACTACTGAATACTCAAATGAAATGACGGAGGGCTACGAATGATTTTGGTGAAACCGTGAACGTAGTGAACTTGATATAACCGAAGGAACCTGATAGCTTTTAAAAAGGAGTGGTTAAAGCTCCGCATTTTAAAAATATCTGTTTTTAAAATTAACCGAGTGGTTTCTTTTAAATTGTTCCAACGATTAAACTTTTGGTTTATTTTCTTTGCATTATAAATAATGCATCCCATCATTAACCTATCATTGCAGAAAACAACGAAAATACAACGTCCTCTTATGCCATCCGCATTCGCCACTGGGTCCCGTCATCACCCGTTAGGTTACTTAACTAACGGCAGAGCGGGGGCTGGGCTAGCGCGGGTGTAAAACATAAGTGACGTCTAAATAGCTATCATATATAGATATTGTACATTCGTCAGACGCAATAATAGGCATTCCAGATCTCATATGAACTTTATTGGATTTGCAAGCAATCCGCGCTTGTTTAGAGCCTGCAACAAAAGACGGATTACACAGTTGTGATGAATAGCCATTACCCCACCCAAGACCCCTACGGGTACGACAAACTACCCGCGTGGCAGTTTGTGCACCCCACCTTGGGTCTGTCCTAGGAGCAAAAATAGTAAAATGAAATAATACAACGGTGGCTACAACCGCAACCTGGATGTGCCCAGCAAAAATAATATTACAACAAATTACATTTACATCAAATGAATCAAATAATAACCCATCACATAACCCCGGCTAATCATCATAAAAGTCCAATACAGTTCACATCCACAAACAGTAAAAACCATTACAGAAATGTGCAACCCCCTGCCAACCGACATACTAGCAGTTAGGGGAGGTTTACGAACACATTATACAAACACAGATATAATCCAACAAGCAAATACCGTATAATTTCAATCGATTAAACACATTTAATTTTGCTCCAATACTTCTCTGTAAATCTGAAACCTGAGCAAGAATTAAAAAATTCCAGAAAATACCAAATATCACAGAGAATCACCATAGGAAAATTGGGATGATGAATCGGCAACTCGGCGGCGGAACCGCGGCGGATCGGTGAGATACGCCGCGGTTCCGCGGCGCTTTAGTCGATTCATGATCCCAGTTTTGATCCGCCGCGGTTCCGCGACGCTTTAGTCGATTCATGATCCCAGTTTTCTTGGGTGTTCTAATACTATCATTTTGAGCTTTCTGAAGGTCCCTGAAAATATTTTGGACCACATTTAAAAATCGACAGAATACCATGATATCGGGGTTTTCCGGTTTTGTTTTTTCCGTTCGAAATTCATACAATTTTGCAAGTGAGTTATTTATTGTTTAGCGAGGCTCTGATACCACTGTAAGTCGATGTACAACACCCCACGACTTGCGGGGAGGCGGAAATATGAAAAACGATCTTGTTCTTTGCTTAAACATGGACTAACCGCATGAATCGAAGCTAAACGATAACTAACATCAAACATAGAAGTTAACAACTACTATGTAAAGGGATTATACCTAAAGAACCGTGTCCTTCGTCTTTACGAACTCCAACTCCTCCTCGGCCTTCTCCAAGTAGTAGACGATCCACCACGAGAGCTAAACTCCAAGCTTTGCCTCTAAACTTGAGGCAACTAGGTATCTTTAAGTGCTAATCAAAGTACCTAGATGAAATAGAGTATGGTTATGGATTAAGTAGTCTAACTAATCCTTGTACTCAACACATGAGAGGGGAGGATTAGGGTTTGAAGAGAGAGAGCTTGAGGAGAGAGAAGATGAACATAATAATGAGAAGAGAAAATGAATTATCATAATATATATCAAGCATTTTTATTTATCAAGAAAAAGAAAAGAAAATGATTTACAACCATGCTTGATAAATATCTTGTGGTGATTCATCTCCATGAGTCATAAAGCAATTATGAAGCATTAATGATATGGATGAATCATCCATATGACTCACTAATCTCATTCAATGTATATGCCACCTAAACCTCCTTAGTCACCATCTTCTAAAAGCTTCTCGCGTAATTACGAGAACGCCCCTCCTATCCGTGAAAACACGGAAAAACTTTAGACTGTATAAATCCAATAACCGGATACTAGTAACTGGCTTAAACCAAAGCCGACTAGAAAAAACTGTCCGAAAGTCGTACGTGCGTAAACAAACGTATGCGTCCGAACCCTTTTCGTAAAACCATACGACCTCTATATCGTTTCGTCTGGAGAAGGGAAACTCTCTGCGTGGGAATCTAGAGACTCGACTACTACGCCAGCAGGGGGTTTAACCACAGACCGCAAGCGGCACCAGCTGTACGTAACGGTCCCCAGGTAGATGCCGATAAGAAGGCCGATGAGGAAACCCATCCGAACTCCTACTGAGTCTGATGTGACAATCTCCGTACAGTCCGGTCTGTTCGTCTAAGACTATCGCATATCAGGCCTAGGGGGGCGACAAGCGTCAGTCATCTAATAGCGGTATAAGTCGTGTCGAAGCGAAGCCCATTACACCCTGAGAAACTACTGGAAACTACCAGCAAATCTCGCTTGCCCTGACCAGGGACTTTGCGTAATGGCTCTCTGACACAGCGCGATATCAACCCCCAATACCGGGAGAGACGAATCCTGTCTAACCGCCACTGCCTCCAAGTGCTCGGGACTGCACCCAATTGCTACCTGTTTGCACGACTCCTTTGAGCCGTGGTAGGGTAGCAATCTAAGAACAGTGGGACACACTCGAGGCGAAGTAGCAGTGTCAAGTCTGCGGACTATGCTGTACTCATGTCACCTGGGAACTGTTCACTGACGACTGGTATAAAACCAACCAACAGTTCCCTGTGAGTCCTGTCCGGTGTACTCGTAACCTAACGAGCACCTGCATGCTATCTCCAGTACGACGTACTGACGGCTGTGGGACAGACCATCTCCCCAACTGGGATGAGAAGCGTACACACTAGTCTACTCCGGAGTATCGATGCCCTGTCTCGATAATCCAATGGCTAGGGACCTAATAAGGATGTGCTTGTAGACTACCCAGCCCCCACTAGTATGACTGCTATCACAACGCTGGTAGTCAAGCAAGATCCCAAGAGCTCTATCAATACGTATACTCACATATTAAGATAGAAAAACCAAGTAGCATACTACCATGTTTAGCAAGACTGTTATATACATGTGAATATCCCAAGATTCCATTAAGTAATATACAAACTAGTATGATACAATAATGGCCCCTAGGGCATATACACTAACATCATATATGTGGGAGCTGGGGCTTATAAGCACATCCTTAAATGTCCCTAGTCGTAGGAGTATCGAGACCGGGCATCGATAATCCAGTGTAGACTAGTGTATATTGATCGAGACCCCGACAAGGGGCGGTGGCCAGGTCTCACAGTCCATAGGTGTTAATTTGTTCACCTAAGATAGTATACAGGTGCTCATTGGGTTATGAGTACACTGGACGGACTCGCCGGGAACCTGCTAGTTAGTATTATACCTATTGTCAGATAGCAGTTCCCAGGTGACATGTGTGCAGGTTAGTCTGCCGACCTGAGATCGTCATTTGTCTCGTGTGAGTTCCCACTGTGCTTTGATTACTACCCTACCACGGCTCAAAGGAGTCGTGCAAACAGGTTTTAGTTGGGTACAGTACCGAGCCACATGGAGGCAATGATCAGATTATCGGGGATTCGTCTCTCCCGGTCTTGGGGGTTGATGTCGCATTGTGTACGGGTGGCCATCACCACAAATCCATAGCCATGGTAGACGAGGATTACCGATCAAGGATCGATAGTTTCTCAGGAGGTGATGGGTATCATGCCGACACTAAATATCGCGTTGTTAGGGGTCTGACTTTATCCACCCCTTAAACTCGATATGCGATACTCTTAGACGAACAGACAGGACTTTACGGATATTGTCACTGACAGGCTCAGTAGGGGTTCAGGATGAGTTTTCTCGTCGGCCTCCCTTTCGCTCAATACCGGGGTAGCCGTTACGTACAGCTAGTGCCGCTGACGTGCTTATGGTTAAACCTGTAAGTCGACGTTAGACACCCCACGAGTTGCGGGGAGCCGGAATAGGTAAAACAATCATTTTGTTTAAAAAAAATATCGACTAACTTACGGATCTTTGCCAAACCCTAACTAACAACATCATAGGAGGGATTAGCTACCATGAAAGAAGAATATACCTAATGAACCAAGTCCTTCTTGTTCTCGTTGACCACCTCCTCGTCGGCCTCCTCTTTGTGATAGAAGATCCACCTGAGAGCTACTACTCTAAGCTTGACCTCTAACTTGAGGTTACTAGGTAACTAAGAGTGCTAATCAAAGCAACCTAGAGGATATAGAATAGGATTAGGAATCAATTAGTCTTGCTAACCCTTGATCTCAACACATGAGAGGTTAGGGTTAAGGGTTGAAGAGAGAGAAGGTGAGAGTGAGAATGATCTTGGAATAATGATCCATTATGAATATATGAAGCATAAGATATTTATTAAATGAAATAACAAATAACAATTATCATCATGCTTCATTAACTCACCTTGTGATTCATCTCATGAGTCATTTAAACAATAAATGAATCATTAACTCCTATGGATGAATCACACCATGAGTTATTAAACCAATTAATGCAAATGCCACTTTAGCCTCCAACTCATCAATCTTCTAGAAAGTTCTCGACAAATTACAAGAACCCCCCTCCTATCCATGAAAACATGGAAATACTGAGACTGTATAGATCCAATAATCCAATACTAGAATCTGGCTTAAACCAAAGCCTGCTAGTAAAAACTGTCCAAACATCGTACATGCATAAAAACACGTATGCGTCCGAACCCTGTCGTAAAACCATACGACCTCTATATCGTTTCGCCCGAAGCAGGGAAACTCTCTGTGTGGGACTCTAAAGACTCAACTACTACGCTGGCAGTGGGTTTAACCACAGACCGCAAGCGGCACTAGCTGCACGTAACGGTCCCCAGGTAGATGTCGATAAGAAGGCCGATGAGGAAACCCATCCGAACTCCTACTGAGCCTGATGTGACAATCTCCGTACAGTCCGGTTTGTTCGTCTAAGACTATCGCATATCGAGCGTAGGTGGCGGCAAGCGTCAGTCCCCTAAAAGCGGAATAAGTCGTGTCAGAGTGAAGCCTATTACACCTTGAGAAACTACTGGAAATCCTACCAGTAAATCTCGCTTGCCCTGGCCAGGGACTTCGCGTAATGGCTCTCCAGACACAACGCGATATCAACTCCCAATACCGGGAGAGACGAATCCTGTCTAACCGCCACTGCCTCCAAGTGCTTCGGGACTGCACCCAACTGCTACCTATTTGCACGACTCCTTTGAGCCGTGGTACGGTAGCAATCTAAGAACAGTGGGAACACACTCAAGGAAAAGCAGCAGTGTCAAGTCTGTGGACTATGCTGTACTCATGTCACCTGGGAGCTGTTAACTGACGACTGGTATAATACCAACCAACAGTTCCCTGCGAGTCCTATCCAGTGTACCCGTAACCCAACGAGCACCTGTATACTATCTCTAGTACGACGTACTGATGGCTATGGGACAGACCATCTCCCAAACTAGGATGAGAAGCGTACACACTAGTCTACTCTGGAGTATCGTTGCCCTGTCTCGATAATCCTACGACTAGGGACCTGAAAAAGGATGTGCTTGTAGACTACCCAGCCCCCACTAGTATGACTGCCATCACAACGCTGGAAGTCAAGTAAGATCCTAAGGGCTCTATCAATACGTACACACATTACTAAGATAGATATAAACCAAGTAGCATACTACCATGTTTAGCAAGATTGTTAACATAACTGTGAATATCCCAAGCTTCCATTAAGTAATATACAAGCTAGTATGATACAATAATGGCCCCTAGGGCATATACACTAACAATCTCCCACTTGCACTAGGGCCATGTACTGGCGTATCGAAGACCGATCATCTCGAGTAGCCTCTCGAACTGAATCTGAGGTAAGGCCTTTGTGAATGGATCAGCAGTGTTCTCCTCTGTAGCAACTCTCCAGACCTCGATCTCCCGGCGATCTATGATCTCCCTGATCAGGTGATAGCGCCTTAAGATGTGTCTGGACTTCTGATAGGACCTGGGTTCCTTCGCTAAAGCTATAGCTCCGTTGTTGTCACAATACAGCGGTATTGGATCAGCAATGGTAGGAACCACCTGAAGTTCTGTTAGGAACTTCTTCATCCAGACTGCTTCTTTTGCGGCCTTGCAAGCAGCAATATACTCCGCTTCCATCGCCAAGTCAGCAACGGTGTCCTGCTTGGAACTCTTCCAGCACACCGCCCCTCCATTGAGGGTAAAGACATAACCTGACATGGACTTGGAGTCATACTTGTCACTCTGGAAGCTGGAATCAGCAAAGGCCTCTATCTTGAGGTCTTTTCCGCCGTAAACTAAGAACATCTCCTTAGTCCTTCTCTGGTACTTGAGAATGTTCTTTACTGCTATCTAGTGCTTCTCCCCTGGATCTGACTGATACCTGCTTACCACGCTCAGTGCGTAGGCTACATCTGGTCTGGTGCACAACATCGCATACATTATAGAGCATAACACAGAAGCATAGGGTATAACTGACATGCGATCCCTTTCCAAATCAGTCTTGGGAGACATCTCTTTGGATAGGGTGATTCCGTGACAAGCTTGTAAACTACCGCGCTTAGAATCTTCCATACTGAATCTTTTCAGTACAGTGTTGAATTACCTGGATTGCGATAGTCCCAACATCCTCCTGGATCCATCATGATAGATCCGGATCCCAGAATGTAAGAGTCATTACCCTTGTCTTTCTTGGAGAACCTGTGTGACAAAAATCCTATGACAGATTGTAGCATAGGAATGTCATTTTCCTATTAATAGAATGTCATCCACGTACAAGACGAGGAATACAGTTCGTGCTACAATTTTACTATATATACATGGTTCATCTGGATTTTTGATAAAGTCATATGCTTTGACCGTTTCATCAAAACAGATGTTCCAACTCCGCGATGCCTGCTTTAGTCCATAAATGGACTTAAGCAACTTGCACACTTTCCCGCTGCTCCCACTCTGATTGAAACCTTCTGGCTGATCCATATAGACGCATTCTTCCAAATTACCATTTAGAAAAGCCGTCTTTACGTCCATCTGCCATATCTCATAATCATGGATGGCGGCAATAGCAAGAAGGACCCGAATGGATTTGAGCATAGCCACTGGAGAAAAAGTTTCGTCATAGTCCAAACCAGGTCTTTGACGAAAACCCTTTGCAACAAGTCTAGCCTTATAGGTTTCCACCTGTTCATCTACACCAATCTTTTTCTTGAAGATCCATTTGCATCCTATGGGTTATACCCCATCTGGAGCAAAGTCCAAAGTCCATACTTTGTTGGTGTACATAGACTCCATCTTGGTCCGCATTGCATCCTGCCATCGTACCGAGTCACTGCTCTGGATGGACTGCTGGAAGCTAGTAGGTTCATCATCATCAATGACGCAGTCCTCTCTATCCCCATCTATAAGAAAACCGTAGTATCTCTCAGGCGGATGAGACGGCGTACTACTCCTGCGGAGGGGTGCGGGAATGTCCTGTTCTTCTTGAACTACTGGTTCTACCAAACTTTCAGTAGTAGTTTGTGGTTGTGGAATTTCTTCCAGTTCTACTGCGTTCCCACTTGTTTCCTTTTCTAAAAACTGATGTTCTAGAAAATGGGCATTACGAGAGAAAAAAACCTTTCGTTCTTTTGCGTAATAGAAGAAATACCCCTTGGAGTTCTTTGGATATCCCACAAACTTACATTGTACAGATCATGCCTCGAGTTTGTCCGCATACTGCTTTATAACAAAAGCTGGACATCCCCATATCTTCAGATACTGATGATAGGGTTTCTTCCTACTCCACATCAGATATGGCGTGGTAGGCACAGTTTTGGTAGGAGCCCTGTTCAAAACATATGCTGCTGATTCTAGCGCATAACCCAAGAAAGATCGCGGTAACTCAGCATTACTCATCATGGAACGTACCATATCTAATAGGGTTCGGTTCAGTCTCTCTGATACACCGTTATGCTATGGAGTGTAAGGAGGAGTAAGCTGAGAGAGAATTCCTTTCTCTTTTAGGTAACCTAGGAACTCGGCACATAAGTATTCACCACCTCGATCAGATCTCAGTGTCTTGATACTTTTGCCGGTTTGGTTTTCTACATCATTCTTATATTCTTGGAATTTCTCAAAGGCCTCGGATTTATGTTTCATCAAGAAAATGAATCCGTAACTAAAGTAATCATCCGTAAAAGTAATGAAATATGAAAAAACACCTCTTGCATGTGTAGACATTGGACCACATACATCGCTGTGTATGAGTCCTAAGAGCTCGCTCGCTCTTACTCCATGTCCAGTGAATGGAGTCTTTGTCATCTTTCCGTTGAGACATGATTGAAAAGTTGCATAAGATTGATATTCGAACGGATCCAATTATCCTTCTCTATATAACTTAGTTAACCTTGCCTCATTGATGTGACCCAGTCCACAATGCCATAAGAAAGCCTTATTTATATTTGCAGACTTTCTATTTAGTGTGTTCTGGAAATTGAAAATCTGTAATTGGTTTAGCACGTATATACCGTTATTTAGTATACCGGACCCAATCAAATTATGATTAAGGTGGATGTTAACAACATCGCTTACAAACGTGAAATCATAACCTTCTTTTGATAATAACGAAACTGATATGATATTACACGTTAAACTAGGTACACAAAAACAGTTGCGCAAAACCAAAATATGTCCACTCGTCAATCCTAGGTGATAATCCCCTACGGACACAGCACTCACGCTAGCACCGTGAGCAACCTGGTGGGTCATATCACCAACCTTCAGCTCTCTACGGTCTCTCAGTGCCTGCAATGAATTGCATATATGAGATCCTGATCCGGTATCCAATACCCAGGAAGTAGAGTTGATTGACCGACATTTTTCAATTACAAACACACCTGAAGTTGAAGCCACAGCTTGCTTCGGTTCCTTGTTCTTGGCATTCCAAGCTTTGCAATCTTTCTTCCAATGGCCTTTTCTACTACAGTGGAAGCACTCGTCCTTTGCCACTACTGGCACCGCAACCTTTGCTTTTCCCTTAACTCCCACCTTACCAACACCTCCTCTAGGTTTGGCGGCGGCCTTCATCTTCCTTCCTTTGGCTTTTGCCTTGGACCTGGAAGAGGAAGCACCGCGAACAAACATAGTGGGTGTATCCCTTGCATTCTGCAAGGTGCCCTCTGCACTCCTCAACATGTTAAGGAGTTCTTGAAGTTAAACTTCTTTTCCTTGAATGTTGAAATTCAGAATAAACTGGACGTAGGTGGAAGGAAGGGACTGAAGAACCAAGTCTGTATACAGCTCATTCTCTAAAGTAGTCCTGAGGTGCGCAAGCTCTTCTATATATCCAATCATCTTTAGGACATGTTCTCCTACAGATGATCCGACAGCCAGCCTCGACTGAAACAAGTTCTTCGAGGTCTCGTATCTTGCTATACGAGATTGCTCTCCATACAGATCTTTTGTATGGAGAAATATGGATTCAAGATCCATATCCTCGTGCCTCCTCTGATGTTCATTATTCATATAGGCAAGCACGATGCACTTGGCCTTCGCGCAATCTAACTCCCAGGTTTTGTGGATTTCCTTATCCGCAATACTGGAATCTGGACTAGGGACAGTAGGTGCCTTAGCAGTAAGGACATACCCCAATTTGTTATATGTCAAAGACATCTTAACATTCCGGAACCAATCTTTATAGTTTGGCCCTGTCAATATATTTTCTCTAATAGTGACTTAAGGCCATGTTTTGGGTCGCTGCATTGAGAGAGAGAGGGAACACTTTAGCATGATGCTCTTGCAAGTTTAGAGTGGTTTTTTAGTTTATCTAAACTGGATGGCTCCCACTGTTTTTCGAATCCCTCCTCAAACCAAAAAGGAAGAACTAGTCAGGACTATTCTCACTGTACAATACTTGGTTAACCGTTCAACCAGGCCGGTGTCGGTACTTCGAGGGAGGTTTTCTAACGCTTTCCCGAAGTTCCTTAATTAAATAACCTCTTTTCTCTGGGGGCGTAACCCCGCTGACACCTTTCTTGACACCTACTTGGATTATAGCATTGATCGTTTAGTGACGAATCTCCTGATGAGTAGCGGATACTCACAGTAGGATCGGGATCCAAATATCATCGTGTGATAAAGCTGAAGGAATCCTACCAAAATTATCACACTCCAAATGGTATGCATGTTTTTGCAAATTTCAGTTTCTTTAGAAATTCACCATATAAATTTCTGCCCCATACTCTTATGACCTTGGCGTTGGTCAAAATGTCATAAGTCACATGTCAAGCTCTACCCATCACTATCTTGTTAATTTGAACCCATCCGTACATATCCCTGACGTTGGCCAAATGATAATACGACTGCCCCAAACTAACTCATCTATCTATGCAACAAATGAATACCCAGCAGCTACCAAACACTATGCCTTGGCGTTGGTTAAAATACATAGCTTGAATACTACTGAATATCCAAATGAAATGACGGAGGGTTACGAATGGTTTTGGCAAAACCGTGAACGTAGTGAACTTGATATGATCGAAGAAACCTGATAGATTTTAAAAGGAGTGGTTAAAGCTCCGCAATTTAAAAAATATCCTCTGTTTTAAAATAACCGAGTAGTTTCTTCTAAACTGTTCCAACAATTAAACTTTGGATTATTTTCTTTCCATTAATATAATGCGTTCCATCAATTAACCTATCATTGCAGAAAACAAAAAAAATACAACGTCCTCTTATGCCATCCGCATTCGCCACTGGGTCCCATCATTCACCCATTAGGTTACTTAACTAACGACAGAGCGTGGGCTGGGCTAGCACGGGTGCAAAACATAAGCGACGTCTAATAGCTATCATATATAGATATTGTACATTCGTCAGACGCAATAATAGGCATTCCAGATCACAGATGAACATATTGGATTTTCTACGAATCCGCATTCCTTTTGAGCCTGCAAAGAAAGACGGATTACACAGTCACGATGAATAGCCAAAACCCCACCCTAGACCCCTATGGCTACGGCAAACTACCCACCAAGTACCCGAAGTGAAGCGATCTCCCTCAGCAACGTGAGTAGGCCACTAAACACTTTAAAGTACCCAGTAGTTTGTGCACCCCACCTTGGGTATATCCTAGGAGCAAAAATCAGTAAATGAAATAATATAACGGTGGCTACAACCTCAGCCCGGATGTGCCCCGCAAAAGAATATTACAACAATTTACGAATTACATTTGAATAAAAGAAACATTCGTCTCACATCCCTGGCTATCCATTCACGACAATCCAACAAGTCCACAAACACAAACCATTACAGAAATGTGCAACCCCCTGCTAACCGACATAATAGCAGTTAGGGGAAGTTTACGAACACATTAAACAAATCACAGATATAAACAAATTAGCCAAACATCTTAGAATTTTGATCAAGCAAACACAAATGATTCTACTCCAAATATTTCTCTGTGCACCTGAAACCTGAGTAGAAACAAAACATTCCAGAAAGTACAACATCAACACAGAAGAGTTACTGGGGAATTTTGGGCTGACTCGGCCACAACTCTGCCACGGATCCGCGGCGGATCGCTTTGGATCGGCCCCGGATCTGCAGCGGTTTGGACGAGTTATGACCCCAAATTTCTCCAGTAACCTTATATTTCCCTGCTTGTATTTTTAAGAGTGCCTGAAAAATTTTTAGACCCTGTTTTAAAAACGACAGAAACTATGTGAAAATGATGTTTTTTCCGGTTCGTTTCGCGATCAAATTTCTAACGACTTTGCTAACAAGTTAGTTATGGTTTAGCGAGGCTCTGATACTACTGTAAGTCGACGTTAGACACCCCACGAGTTGCGGGGAGGCGGAATAGGTAAAACAATCATTTTGTTTAAAACAAACATCGACTAACTTACGGATCTTTGCCAAACCCTAACTAACAACATCATCGGAGGGATTAGCTACTATGAAAGAAGATTATACCTAATGAACCAAGTCCTTCTTTTTCTCGTTGACCACCTCCTCGTCAGCCTCCTCTTTGTGATAGAAGATCCACCCGAGAGCTACTACTCTAAGCTTGGCCTCTAACTTGAGGTAACTAGGTAACTAAGAGTGCTAATCAAAGAAACCTATAGGATATAGAATAGGATTAGGGATCAATTAGTCTTGCTAACCCTTGATCTCAACACATGAGAGGTTAGAGTTAGGGTTTGAAGAGAGAGAAGGTGAGAGTGAGAATGATCTTGGAATAATGATCCATTATGAATATATGAAGCATAAGATATTTATTAAATGAAATAACAAATAACAATTATCATCATGCTTCATTAACTCACCTTGCGATTCATCTCATGAGTCATTTAAAAAATAAATGCATCATTAACTCCTATGGATGAATCACACCATGAGTCATTAAACCAATTAATGCAAATGCCACCTTAGCCTCCAACTCATCAATCTTGTAGAAGGTTCTCGACAAATTACAAGAACGCCACTCCTATCCGTGAAAACACGGAAATACTGAGACTGTATAAATCCAATAATCCAATACTAGAATCTGGCTTAAACCAAAGCCTCGTAGTAAAAACTGTCCGAACATCGTACGTGCGTAAAAACACGTATGCGTCCGAACCCTGTCGTAAAACCATACGACCTCTATATCGTTTCGCCCGAAGCAGGGAAACTCTCTGTGTGAGACTCTAAAGACTCGACTACTAGGCTGGCAGTGGGTTTAACCACAGACCGCAAGCGGCACTAGCTGTACGTAACGGTCCCTAGGTAGATGTCGATAAGAAGGCCGATGAGGAAACCCATCCGAACTCCTACTGAGCCTGATGTGACAATCTCCGTACAGTCCGGTCTGTTCGTCTAAGACTATCGCATATTGGGCCTAGGGGGCGGCAAGCGTCAGTCCCCTAAAAGCGGTATAAGTCGTGTCGGAGTGAAGCCCATTACACCTTGAGAAACAACTGGAAATCCTACCAGTAAATCTCACTTGCCCTGGCCAGGGACTTTGCGTAATGGCTCTCCAGACACAGCGCGATATCAACTCCCAATACAGGGAGAGACGAATCCTGTCTAACCGCCACTGCCTCCAAGTGCTTCGGGACTGCACCCAACTGCTACCTGTTAGCACGACTCCTTTGAGCCGTGGTAGGGTAGCAATCTAAGAACAGTAGGAACACACTCGAGGCGAAGCAGCAGTGTCAAGTCTGTGGACTATGCTGTACTCATGTCACCTGGGAACTGTTAACCGACGACGGGTATAATACCAACCAACAGTTCCTTGCGAATCCTGTCCGGTGTACCCGTAACCCAACGAGCACCTGTATACTATCTCCAGTACGACGTACTGATGGCTGTGGGACAGACCATCTCACCAACTGGGATGAGAAGCGTACACACTAGTCTACTCCGGAGTATCGATGCTCTATCTCGATAATCCTACGACTAGGGACCTGAAAAAGGATGTGCTTGTAGATTACCCAGCCCCCACTAATGTGACTGCCATCACAACGCTGGTAGTCAAGCAGGATCCTTAGGGCTCTATCAATACGTACACACATTATTAAGATAGATATAAACCAAGTAGCATACTACCATGTTTAGCAAGACTGTTAATATAACTGTGAATATCCCAAGCTTCCATTAAGTAATATACAAGCTAGTATGATACAATAATGGCCCCTAGGGCATATACACTAACAAAACCCACTGTCAGCGTATTGACGAGTCTTTAGAGTCCCACAAAGAGGGTTTTCACGGTTCAGGCGATATGGTGTACATGACGTATGTTGATACATACAGGTGACCGATTAAATATGTGCACTTGCTGCGCAGACTTTAATCGGACGGTTGATATTACTAGCGGCTTAGGATTAAGCCAGTTTATTAAATTAGGTTTTGATTTAATAATTTACATATGTATTTATATACATGTATTCTAGTATTATTGTTCGCTATTTATTTTCTCTCTTGGATATTCGTATTTTGGCACGAATACGCATATATGTATTTTGATACATGTACCGGAAAGTATTCCGTATTTTATACGGAATAGCTTCTAGAAGCTTTGCCACCTCATTATTTGATTTTCCATTTATGGAAATTCATTTTGTTTAATAATGAGGTGGAGGGTGTGAGGTGGCATTTGCATAGTGTTATGCATGTTCATGGCATGGGCTTTAGGGATGGTGTATTTGTTCAATGAAATTGAAAAAGAACATGACATTTTTTTTATGATTGAGAGAGAAAGGGGGCGGCCACATTATTGTGGGGATGGGGGTTCATTTATTGGTGATATGATTACAAACACGAGCCTCCTCACTCTCTCAAGTTCACAAAATACTTAGCCATTTCTTTGTTCATGCCTTGACCTCCTCATTCATCTTCTATAGATGCTTTCTTGAGCTCATGAAAAGAGAGAAAATTGTAGTGACACTATCATACACCCCCACTCTCCATAGCTAGCAACTTTGGGGCGTCGGTTGCCTCATTTGTCGAGGCTGGAGCTTGCGCCGTTTCCCTCGGGTGGATCATCGGAAATGGAGGAAGACCGGCAACCAAACCTCGTCAAAGAACAGCTAGGAGCTTGGAATGAAGACCGAAGGACTCGGATCAACTCGGTATAATGATTCTAACTCTTAGTTAGTTTGCTAGTTTAGGGTTTAAGGTCTATCCGTAAATCGGGTAGCGGTAGCGCCAGTTCAGAAATTTTTGTTCCGCATTTTCGCCGCGTTTCGACGGCCGGGGCGCTGCCGGGACCCTTCATGGTATCAGAGCCATCCTTTAAACTCCCTACTAGCTTGTTTAAACGTGCTTAAAAGTCGATAAATGGAATTTACCAAAATCACGTTTTCATTTTTCTGTTCGCTGTCGATTTTCAAAAGTGGTCAAAAAATTATTTCAGGTATCTTAAAAATCCGTGCAGGCGATTCTAAGGGTACAGGAAAATTTTAAGCTCCTGAAGCCTCCAAAGCGCCGCGGAACCACCGCACTTACCACACATTGGCGGCGATTCCACGGCCATTTAGTGGTGACGGGCTTCAAAAATTTTCCTGTAGCTCTCTGATGTGAAATTGTGATTTTTGTGATATTCTGTTTTGGCCCAGGTTTCAGTGAAGTGTTGTTTTGCTATTGGGGCCAATTTGGAACTTAGTCGATCGATATTTTAAGCGTGTGTTTAACAGTACATACATTTCTATCTACGACCGTGAATGTCATTTGATTGGTAAACTCGTCTAATTGCTATATGTCTTTTAGACGGGTTTGCGAACATGACATTCACGTTGATGTTCTTTGTTGTGTTGTGATGTTGGTTGGATCGTCATGGTGGATAGCAATGGTGCAATGATAGTATAGTTTTATTTCTTTTGTACATTTGATATTGCGGAGCGAGCGTCCGACATGTGGACTGCTGTCACTGCCATTTTGTAAATTATTCTTTTGGGGCACGACCGGGCTGAGGTCGATGTCACCCTTGTATATTATTTTCTTTTCTGTACTAGGATCACCCCGAGGTGGAGTGCACGAATAGCCGGGTTCTAGAGGGCAACTGGTCCGCATCACATGGCGTTGAGACAGAGGGGACCTTACTCTAGAATTGGCGGGCTATTTGCCGCACTCGTAGGGGATATAGGTTGACCCAGAAAGGGGTGCTCAAGTTACCGGATTCAGAGAAGTGCCGGGTGGCCCATTCACGTTGTTGAAGGGGGATGCCTCACTTCTGGTTTTGGCGGGTAACTTGCCGCTCTCGTAGGGGTCTAGGTTTCATTGCACATGCTATCCACACGACAGGGAACGTCGGGTCACACTTGCGGCTCAAGTGAAACTCGGGGCTCCAGATTATCCACCATTCTGTGTTGGTTCTATGATGTTTCTGTGATGTTGCTTTATATCATGCCTGGAACGATTGTTATATATATTTATATATATATATATATTAGTAGATGTTGTATATGTTTTGCACCCGCGCTAGTCCAGCCCCCGCTCTGTCGTTAGTTAAGTAACCTAACGGGTGATGACGGGGCCCAGTGGCGAATGCGGATGGCATATACGTACATTTTATTTTCGTTCTTTTCTGGTGTGATTAATTGATGGGACTGCATAGATTCTTATCAATTCAAGGATAAAACAAACCAATATATATGATGTTGTTGGAACCAAGTTTTTAAAAACTGACATTACAGACGTTCTCTTTTGCTTTGCATCATGGTATTCATTTGGAATATCCTGCACCTCATTCGACGAGGCAAGGGCCGAGATCCCTTCATCGGGAGTGACCCCTTGAGTAAAAGTTTGCGTCAACATAATAACTTCACTATAGTCGATTACTTTTGCTTTGCATCGTGATATTCAGTTTGGGATATCCTGCACCCCATTCGATGGGGAAAGTGCCGAGATCCCTTCACCGGAAGTGACCTCTTTAGCAAACGTTTTCGCCACTATATATTTATAAAACCATTTGGATTCCTTCAACAATATCAAGTTCATTACTTTGAAGGTTTTTCGCCAAAAACCAGCCGTAGCCCTCCGTTATTTCTTACAGGTATTACTTAGTATTCATGCTGTGTATGTTGACCTCTGTCAAGGCACAGTGCTTGGTAGCTGGGTAATGCTTGTTTGTTGCATAGATATGCGATTATTTAGGACAGTCGCACGGTCATGTTGACCTCTGTCAAGGGCTCGTGCGGATGGGTCTAAGTTAATCCAGGACAATGACGGGTTGAACTTGACTTGCGACTTATGATATGTTGACCACTGTCAAGGTCATAAGCCGCTTGGGGTAAAAATCACATCGGGTGTTTCAAACATACAGGAAACTTGCCAGGCTTGCGCATACCTTCTGGAGTGTGGTGACTTGAGTGGCTTCCATCAGGTTATCATGCGATGATAATTGGATCCCGATTCCTACTGATGAGTAGGATTACTCCTCGGGTGATTCCGACTAATTCTCCTTTTAGGTTTGGAGGAGAATTCGAGGAAACAGTGGAACCCATCCAGATTAGATAAAATAATTAACCATTCTGATCTAGGTTAGAGTGCACGCTGTGTGTTTCTTCTTTCTCTCTCTCTGGATGCGACTATGACCCGACCTTGACTAAAACTCATAAACCAAGGTGACCGAACCTTCTTTAACACTTTGTCTTTTGGAATGTTACGGTGTCGCATAAATCATTGCCACTTCTTTATCACCTTTGCGTTTCTCCAGAACACCTCGTATCACTGTGAATGTCCACTTCCATTGGATAAATCCATCGTATGGTTATATACGAACTCGAAGGAACTTTTTCGAGGATGGATTCTGGTTCTGGAGAGATTGAATAGTATTATTCGGTTGTCTTTTCCCTTTACCTTCTCTCAGGTTGCGAGGGCTCCTAGGATTAGGAGAGGGTACACCAATTGAGCTTATTGGATAGTGTTCTTCCAAACCATAGGCAGGTGCCGAACGGTAGGAAAGGAAGAAAACCAATTAAGCTTAAGTGTGGTGTACAGAAGGTAATAAGTCAAGACATATAAAGGGATTAGAACAATGGCAAAGGAAATTGCGATCACCATCATTCACGACAAAGGCCGGATATACCCCTGCAACTCCTACATCCACTTTGCTTTTCTCTAAAACACTCTGTATCACTACGGATATCACTTCCATTAGATAAATCCATCGTATAGTTACATACGAACTCGAAGGAACTTTTTCAAGGATGGATTCCGGTTCAAGAGAAATTGAATAAGATTATTCAGATGTCTTTTCACTTTACCTTCTCACAGGTTGCGAGGGCTCCTAGGATTAGGAGAGTACACCTATTGCGCTTATTGGATAGTCTTCTTCCAAACCTTAGGCTGGTGCCGAAGGGTAGGGAATGAAGAAAACCAATTAGCGTAAAAGAGGTGTACAGAAGGTAATAAGTAAAGACATAATAAAGGGATTGTAGAGAGGGCAGGTAAGTATATGGTTGTTGTCATAATTTAGGATAATGAAAGAGGCATTACTAGGAATACCAATTAACCCTTTTTGAAACATTTTCATGTTTCATTTTCACTGTGCGATATTAATTGAAAACTGTTTTCCCAATTGGAATCTAACTCCAGAGTATGTATTTACCAGATCAGTTTCTCACATCTGCATGTTATTACGGATGGTGAGTGGGAGTAAGATATTGGGAATTGGGTGATTAGATCCTCTTTATATTGGAATTCGTTGTAATTGGTGATATTTGAGGAAATCATCTGGATTTTGCCGGATGGCAAATATTTAGTTTTGAATATCCGTTGTTATGCACCAATTTCAAACTGATATATCTGTACATTTATTTTATAAAGTGAGATATAACTTTTTGATATTGTGTCTATGACATTTACCTATATCAGTTGGTGATTAGGTAAGGTGCATTCAACAGCGGTGTAATTCTTCTTCACCATAGTACAGTTTTTCACCCTACAACGTACAGGGTTTGAGTTATTGAACTCAGGGGACTTATACAAAGTATTGTATGTTGTCCAATGTCCATTAGGACAAAGGGGTAGGTACTCGTACTATATTCTGTTTACTTATGACTTCTCCAGTTCTGGACATGTATTTCGTTGAAATGCAAGGTCTAGATATTCAGAAGTTATATGTATAAGAATAAAGTAGAGAACCATCTGTTGTAAGTATCAGGATTCTTCGAGGAAGTCGAAGATGTAGATACTTGTGTTTGGTATTCAGTTAATAGTAATAGTTTTGAGAACTTGCTTCTTTTTCGAGTTGCTCATATATGGATGCACTCCTAGATGAGTAATGTTGATTTTCCTCTTTCCATTTAGTTGATATGCACAGGAGACGGATGCATGTTTTTGAATCTGGTTCAAATTAGATTAGTGCTTTTGTTTCTATATTAGATAAATATAGAATCAATTTATATCTTAACGATGTTAATGTATAGGGAGTTGTCCAGCTGATGCTTAAAACCAGAATCCGGATAAACTCAAGGCACGTTTCAGTAATGGCTGTTTGTGGGTTATCCCGGGCTTTGACGAGGGTTAATTTTCTACCATCAGGAGGATCAATATTTATATTGTTCTTGACACGCCACAGTTTTAGTAAAATGGATTTTTTCAGAAAAAAAAAATGGGAGTATGGTAGAACTGGAAGTTATTCCAGAACCACAAACGATTACTAGAAATTTAATAGAACCTAAGGATTCAATTGGATTTGATGTTCCATTAGCCACTCCGCAGATTTGGTGGGTAACCTCAGTCACCCAAGAGGTACTTCGGTCTTCTCAGAGACGGTGACAGGGAGGTTCTTGTTTTCCCAGACTTGTCATTGCTGTTGTTCTAGACTATAAGACCCGGCAGGAGGATGAGTATAGCATCGTTCTAGTTTTAGAAATGCATGTATATATGACTCTGCCAGAGGGTTGTTGTAGTCAGTGGGAGCAGCGGAGGCATAGTAGGCAAGTAGCTTGTGTCTATTTATAGACTAAAGCAGGTATAGCGGAAATAGATCATCTAATTTTGATGTGACAGTCATAGGCTTTGACCTCATCAGAATAGGAGATGGATCTGGTAAGAAGGTAGTAGAGAGTGATGTCCAGATATTGGGATGACATGCACTTGATAGGAAGAGATATTCCTGTACTACGATCGGTTGTACTATGGTTGTCACAAAGTTGTTTCTCCATACAGGATATGGATGTAATATCAGGGTTTCTAGTTGCTAGATCTATGGTTTTAGATCTTGATTTGGGAAGTATCCTAATCTGGGTATGACATTAAATGGATGACTCCTGGCAGGGTGGTCTACCTGCAGGTGATGGAGTCAACCTCTCTAAAGGTGTCTTACAGACTAAAGGAGAGAGGGACCTGCATGATTAGCATATCACTTGCTTAGGCAATAAAGTTAATCATGAAATGTCGAGTACCACACCAGATAATGCTTTTGCACTAGATGCAATAAACAGATATATTAATCCAATCCTGGAGAAACATTGGGAAGCAGTTTATGAACATGAATGGATATTCTATAGATATGGTAACGGTAGGCTCCTTCAGGAGACGGTTATCATATCAGGCTCCCAAGGTGACATGAATGACAGAGTGACTGTCAGAGTTATGGTTTTCCCTCTTTTGGGGGACAGTATGTAGGACGGGTAGTCCAAGCGAATACTGAGGAAAGCCATGGCGCAGGATACTGATTAAATTCAGTGGACGATACAGTCTAAGTAGTTTGCTGGATTTGGAGTTCGTTTGTGAACTGGGTCCCATCAGATATCCAGACAAATTCTATGACAAGGATTCCTCATTTCGGGAGATAGCTTTCTCCGTGAAGTTAAGATTAAGAGAGATACAGAAAGAAACATTAGAGCGGATCCACTCACTGAGGCTATTTCTCGAACGCAATCATTTTTCGCAAACGGGCTTTGCGAAGCAGATTAGTAGAGAAATTGGGTGTTCGGTATCACACGGGCTGTGAGTATACGACATCGCAATAATTGACCTTAAGTGCAAGTGGGAGATTGTTGGCTACAGTGCCCTCAAAGCAATTATCATAGTCGCGGACTTGTAATTATGATGATTGAGGCATGACCTATACCGATAAAACAGTCTTACTCAAGATGATAGTATGCTATCTGATTTGTCTTTATCATCATGTACATGTTGATAGAGCCTATAGGATTCTTGCTTGACTGCCAGCATTATGATGGCGATCATATATGTGGGAGCTGGGGCCTATAAGCACATCCTTAAATGTCCATAGTCGTAGGAGTATTGAGACCGGGCATTGATAATCCAGTGTAGACTAGTGTATACTGATCGAGACCCCGACGAGGGGCGGTGGCCAGGTCTCACAAGCCATTTGTGTTAATTTGTTCTCCTAAGATAGTATACAGGTGCTCATTGGGTTATGAGTACACTGGACGGACTCGCCGGGAACCTGCTAGTTGGTATTATACCTATTGTCAGATAGCAGTTCCCAGGTGACATGTGTGCAGGTTAGTCTGCCGACCTGAGATCGTCATTTGTCTCGTGTGAGTTCCCACTATGCTTTGATTACTACCCTACCCCGACTCAAAGGAGTCGTGCAAACAGGTTTTAGTTGGGTATAGTCCCGAGCTGTAGGGTTCCTAGGCACACTAAGGAGGTCTCACATGGCATCAACCATGCCAATTTCTAATTTTACAAGTACCGAGAAACCCTAACACAGATCGTTAACTAGAATTTTAGGCAAAACAATACGAATAGTTAACAACTTAACTAAAAGAACGGAAATACAACCTTTGTAGATCCGGTCCTCCACCTCCATAGCTCCGCAATGAAGTCTCCTCGCTGTCCAAATCGAATCCCGGGCTCTAGCGTCGGCTTCATCGGAAAAATGGGCGGGCTAGGTCGTCGACTTCGATGCCGAAGATGATCTACGTCGAGGCATCACAAGTTCAAGCTCCCACTTCACCAAGTCATGAAACTTGTGAAGAAGACACCCTATACTACTTGGCAAGAGGTAGAAGACGAAGAAATAGGAGGTGGGTTCACTTTAGAATTGGATTTCTCACTCTTTACATCAAGTTACCATTGATGAAGCAAGGTTTTCTTCAAGTGAAGAAGAAGAAGAAGATAATGATAATAATATGATAAGTGCTAAAAATAAAAAAGTAAATGAATACTTATCATATTCAAACCATGGTCAAGTGTAGAGACTAAACTAAGGTTAGGTGAATGGTTAGGTTAGGCATGAAAACAAAAATGGAAGACTTTTTCAAAGCTTCATGAAGCTTCAAAAATCAACCATTTCTTTACTTGCCTAAAAAGGAAATAAACTTAATAAATGGTTAAGAAAAGATAACAAAACCCTAACCATTCACTTAAACATGGTTTAAAGTCTTACACAAACCCAAGTTTGCATGTATCATCAAACATGATACAAACTAGTGCACTAAAGTATATCATATATACAATATGCACATCAAGTGAGAAAATCCATTTAAAGTGAACCAATATTAGTTAATGCAAAGTAACATATCAAATATATAATTATACATTAAATCATTAAATCAACACTTGATTTAACGATTCGGTCATATCGCATAAGACCGACTAATATCCAATGTATCGATTTATCGAAACGATCTTCGATTCGATAACTAGGTTATATCGCATACAACCAATCGAAACATTCATCGCGAGAATAGAATACGGTATCACATACACGCATTATTCTCGGTCCCGCACATATCTCATATGCGCTCCTATTTCGTTTTGCTTGTGCCAGGAAACCTCTGTGTAGGACTCTAAAGACTCGTCAATACGCCGACAGCGGATGATGATCATATCAAACACCCACAAGCCGCAAGCGGTCTGCTAAACGTAACGGCCACCCAGGTATTGAGCGATCGGAAGATCGACGAGCAAGCCAGCTCATACTCCTGTGAATCTAACCAGTAACACTTACCGTACAGTCCGGTCTGATCGTCTGATATGTCGCATATCTCGCCTAGGGGTGGTAAACGTCAGACCCCAATAGCTCGATAAGTCGTGTCAATATGAGGTCTATAACAATTCGAGAAACTACTGGTAACACTTACCAGTAAATCTCAGCAACCCTGGCCAGGGGTTTCCGGTTATAGCCAATCGAACACAGCGCAACATCAACTCCCTATACCGGGAGAGACGAATCCCCTCCTATCGCTCATTGCCTCCATGTGATTCGAGACTGTACCCAAAAACCACCATTTTGCACGCCCTCTTGGACGTGGTAAGGTGGAAATCAAAGCACAGTGGGAATCACACAAGAATCTATGACGATCTCGGGTCAACAGACTACTCTGTACCAGTGTCACCTGAGAACTGCCATCTGACGTAAGGTATAATACCATCTGGGAGTTCTCGGCGAGTCCGTCCAGTGTACCCAGTCTCCACTGAGCACCCGTATATCATCTCTGTTGTCAAACACCAATGGATATGGGATCATCCATCGCCCATCTGTATGGGTCGAGAAGGTATACGCTAGTCTACTATGGTATATCGATGCCCCGTCTCGATACACCCCTGACTAGGGACTTTGAAGGATGTACTTATGGACTACCATGTCCCCACTAGTATGATCCGCATCATAGTCCAGGTAGTCAAGTACACATCCTAAGGGCTTTACCAACATGTAACAGAGAGACAATCAGTATACACGTTAAGGTAAAGATCAACCAGATAGCATACTATTATGTCGAGCAAGAAAGTCCTCCCTATATATGTCCAAGCATCCACTACAATATACATCCTATGTATAGTAATGGCCTCTAGGGCATACATATAACTAACAATCTCCCACTTGCACTAGGGCCATCTGATAGCAGTGGTTGTAGCATCTCATACTCAACCATCCCATAAAAATCTCTCTCTGGGAATAGGCCTTCGTGAGTGGATCCGCCGTGTTGTCTTCTAAGTCTGCTCTCCTAACCTTGATCACCCTGGAGATCAACTATCTCCATGATCAGGCGATACTGCCTTAGAATATGTCTGGATCACTGATGGGACCGGCGTTCCTTGGCATAAGCCACAACTCCATTGTCTCACAATGGTAGGAACGTAGTTCATCTCATGAACCTGTATACACCCAAACATCCTCTTTGGTAGCATCTTAAGTAGCGATGTATCCTGCCTTTATCGTCTAGTATGTCACGGTATCTAGCTTGGAACTCTTCCAACATACCGTCCCTCGATTGAGGGTAAAGACAATGCCTGTGACTGACACTCAGTCGTCTTTATCACCCTGGAACACTTCCAGTGATTCTTCCCAGGATCAATTGATACCATCTCACTACAGCTAGTGAGTATTCTAACATCCATTTAGATCTATCTCATAGATCCAAAACCCAGGATTTAGTAGGTATCACTTTGATCCTATGTGGAGAATCATTGTGATAAGCGGAGATTGATCGAACGTAGCATAGGAAACTCTTTCCCTATCAAGAGTATGTCATCCACGTACTCTACGAGGATCACCACCATACTCCCTACTACCTTTTTGTTTATACAAGGTTCATCTACCATTTTGATGATGTCAAACTCTTTGACTAATTCATCAAAACAGATGTTCCAACTCCGCGATGCCTGCTTTATCCTATAAAGCATCTTGCACACGTTTCCGCTGCTCCCACTGTCTATGAGGCCCTCTGGCTGTGTACTTATAGACGCTCTCTTCTAAAATATCATTTAGAAAAGCAGTCATGACAACCAACCACCAGATATCGTAGTCATGGTATGTAGCCGTGGCAAGTAGGATCTGGATGGACTTAAGCATAGATACTTAGAAAAGGTTTCAACACAATCCATACCTGGTCAATGATGCAAACCTTTAACAAGTCTAGCTTTGAAAGTCTCAACTTTTCCATGTACACCAAGTAATCTTCTTAAGATATACTTGCTCCTGATGGGGATTTAACCCTTCAGATATAGCAACCAAAGTCCATACTTTGTTGGTGTAGATGGATTCCATCTCAGATCACTAAGCATCCAGCCATTCTTACAGAGTCTTAATCCTGATGGCCAGCTCGAAACTAGTTGGGTCATCATCTCATGATGCAATCCTCGCTCCCACTGTCATAGAGAAACCGAAGTAACTCTCAGGTGGGTGAGGAACCATACTAGATCGGCGGAGAGGCTGAGGTTCGTTGGTATCTACTGAATCCTTTGGTTGTATCAGCTGCAGTTTGTATGGCTGGAACATTTCCAGTTCTACATAACAGACCTTCCCTCGAGCTTGTCCGGATTTTGCTTTTAGACATAGGCCGGACAACCCCAAATCTTAACTAACTTAAAATATGGGCTCTTCCCTTTCCATATCACATATGAAGTGGTAGGCAGTGATTTGATTCGAACCTAATTCAATAGGTATGCATCTTCTCAAGTGCATAACTCCCAAAGGAAATAGGAAACTCAGTAGTACTCATCATAGAGCACACCATATCACATAGGGTGAGATTGCTCCGCCCCGATATACCATCGTGCTATGGTGTATACGGAGGAGTAATGCTGAGAGAGAATCTCATTCTCCTTTAGAATAGTCCAAGAATTCCGTGCTCAAGTATTCTCCTCTTTGATCTTATCAAAGGACATAATACTTTTACCCGTGTTTTGGTTTTCTACTTCTAAATCATATTCTGTGAATATCTCAAAAGGTTCGGACTTGTGTTTCAACAGGAACATATGTCTGAATCTTGAGAGATTATCAGAGAATGTAACAAAGTACAAAGAACCGGTCTTGGCATGTATAGACAGGGGACCTTACATACATCATCATGTATCAGTTCCAAGAGTTTAATAACTCTTTCTCTGTTTCCAATAAACAGAGCTATGGTCATCTTATCTTTGTGACATGACTCGCAAGTTTCATAAGATGTAAATTCAAACTAATTTAAATATGCATCTAAATGTAACTTCAGCCAGTCGGGTCGCATTGATATGACCTAGTCTACAATGCCTCAAGAAGGATCCGTTCATTTCTGAACTCTTCCTCTTTTGTGTGTTTCGTATACTAAGAACTGTAGTTTGATTTAGAACGTCAATGCTTTTAGATAACGTGCCTGAACCGATCAACTTTTGATATAGGAAATGTTCAAAACATTATCCAACAATACAAAATTATATCATTTCTTTACTAATAAAGAGATAGATATGATTTTGTATATCAGGTTCGGTATCTAATAACATTCGTTCAGAATCAATGTATTTGGAATACAGGGTGACAGTGACCAACAGACTTGGCTGCAACACTTGCCCCGTTTTCTGCCTCATGAAACTTATCACCCTTCTCAGTTCTTTACCTATCTGTAGCCCATGTAACATATTACATATCTGGGATCCTGATCTGGTATCACATACCCAGGACGTAAAGGATACTGAGAAACAGTTCTCTGTAATGAACACACCCGAAGATGATGCATCAACATGCACTCTCTTCGTTTGGGCGGCATGGGAATTCTGGTAATCCCCAATTTCCTGCTCTGTCTTATAACAATTATAAGTGGGAGCGGGACCAACGTTCCCCAGCTCAGTATAACAAGCGGGTTCGGTCAATACATCCGTATTATTATCTTGATTAAGGCGTGATATGGTCGCTACCTGGAGAGAGAGAGAAGAAAACACTCAGCGTGCGCTTTTGCAAGAATAGATTGGTTATTATTTTATCTAATCAGGATGGCTCCCACTGCTTTTTATCAAATCTTCCTTCAAACCCAAAAAGGAAAGACTAGCCGGGATTAATTACACACTACAAGTTCGCCAATCTTTCAGCCAGGCCAGTGTCGGTACTTTGAGAGAGGTCCCCCGTGCTTTCGCACCAACCTAATTAATGTAAACCTCGTTTTCCCAGAGGCGTAACCCCGTTGACACCTTTCTAGACACCTACTTGATCGGCTAATTGTAATGTGAAAAACTCTCCCAGGAGTAACAATTACTCGCAGCGGGTATCGGGATCCAACTATCTCATAGAAGGTATGCAATCTCATTGCAAATTTCAACACTTGAAATTCCCGATAATATTTTGCCCCTAACGTGCTATGACCTTGACGCATGCCAAACAACCCATAGTCCGCTAGTCAAGTTCAACCCGTACATTTCTTGATTGAATTAAACCCACCCGCACGACCCTTGACGCATGCCAAACAACGCCGTACGAATACCCTAATCCAATCGCATCGTATGCTAGCAGATAAGCACTAGTTAGCTACCGTACACTATGCCTTGACGCATGCCAAACAACTGCAGCATGAATACTAACTAGTACTTATCTGAAATGACGGAGGGCTACGACAGGTTTTTCTGAAAACCTATTGCGTAATGAACTTGATATCGTTGTAGAATCAAATGATTTTAAAATGGAGTGTTTTTGATGCTTTTCTAGTTTTGCTAAAGGGGTCACTCCCGGTGAAGGGATCGTCGGTCCTTTCCTCGTCGAATGAGGTGCGGGATATATCATATATATCACTGTGCAAAGCAAAAACTCTTAAAAGCAATCAAAAGACAAACCGAGTGTGTAGCATCTGCCAGTTATTGCTAAAGGAGTCACTCCCGGTGAAGGGATCTCGGTCCTTTCCTCATCGAATAAGGTGCAGGATATATCACATATACCTCTGTGCAAAGCAAGAACTGTAGCTACCTGTTTTATTTTGAAATTCAATTCTACAACATCTTAGGTTTCTTTTACTTTCATTAATCACATTAATGAAGTCCCATCATTTAAGTACCTAAACATCACAGATAAATACGGCGTACACTTATGCCATCCGCATTCGCCTCGATGTCCCTTCGTGCACCGTTAGGTTAGGTAACTAACGGCAGAGTGGGACAGGGCTAGCACGGGTGTAAAACAAAAGTAACGCCTATATAATATATCATATATACTATATATAAAGTATCCATCACAGAACATATCACATGATCACATCACAGATATCGCAGCAGAAGAATCATATGAAATATTGAATATACTAGGATGTCCGTGTTTCCAATACGAGCCAGTATGAAACACGGATTCCACAGTCGTGATGAATAGCCAAACCCACACCCCTAGACCTCTACGAGAGCGGCAAGCAACCCTACCAATTCTAGAGTTAGGAGACCCGGACTCGACTCCTCGAGTTGGTCTCCCACTGGACCCCAGAACCCGGTTACTTGTGCTCCCCTCCTTGGGTCTATCCTAGTGCGGAAAAGTAAATAATATACAAAGGGTGACAACTTCCGCACCCTGGAAGTGCCCCAATAAAAGAATATTACATACAAGTTTTTACATGAATGAAAATGAAAAACACTCATCTCACATAAAAACCCCCGGCTATTCAAACACGACGATCCAATATAACATATCCAGCAACACATAACATCACATGTCATCAACGTAAGTAAATATGCGCATCCCAATTGTCGTTGACATATAGCAACGAAACCGGCGATATCACATATTACACTTACGGTCACAGAAAAGAAAGTGTAAAACTAGAACAGTTGGAATCCGCAACCTCTTTAGACATCGCATGCCTAATCAAATGAATTACTTAGACATCGCATGCCTAACAATTATAAACCCCGCATTTTAGTCTCATTATCGAAAACTCTTTTCAATATCAAGTCGGGCAATTCAACAAGATTCCCAACATCCTGATCGAATGCTCGTCGCAAACTTCAGTAGACGGCCGCACCCCCGATGCCGTCGACGAAGTGCACCAAGGCGAAACACCGCTGCCGCGAGCACCCAGATGGATGCTTTCGGCGACGGGGTTCTCCTACAGTCACTTGGTCGGGGCTAAGGGATGTAGCTGTCTATTAATTTTACCCAGCGAGTATCCGCGTGCGCTACGTGATTGCAACGGACTTTTGATCGCATCAAAATTCCGTAGCAACCGATCAAGTGAGACTAAATTGCTAGATTTATAACATTCATTCAGTTATCTCATAACTTTTGTGAATTCCAATTATTGTATCACATTCCGAATAAGATAGAAAATGTTAAACTTTCCGATCAAACAATAGAACACCCAAGTTTTCCCGAAACAGCTCAACTCATGAAATAAGTTCAAAGGCATTCACTTCGTGCCTCAGTACCAACGGTCCAGCCGTAGAAGGGTCAAGCCAACGCCTCACATGTGGCACGCCGTACTGCCCCAAACTCGAAGGTTCAAAGGGCAGTTCAAGACGGTCACATAATCGAGTTAAGGTTTGTTGTCTTCTAGAGGGACCATCGCGTTACTTGCACTACTTAGAACGTTATTAAACCACGGAAAGATCCAACACTTGGAAATTTCCCGACAGGGGAAAAGTTGGGTATTTATATCCGGTCGAACTTTTTAACATATTTTAAAATATCCGGAAATACACAAAGACAAAATTAGACAATCTGATCGAAACACCGAGTCCCCAATACAACCCAGAAAACTCAACTCTTGAGTTCAGAAAAAAAAATATCCCAGGAAAACCAACACTGCAAAATAGGAATTACTCTGCAAAATTCAATGGGAGAAGAGACAAAATGGCCGCGGAACAGCCGCATTAGCACGCTAATGCCGCGGTTCCGCCGCACTTTAGAATGATCATTAGGTAATTTTTGCACCGTAATTCTTAGAATTTCCTACTGAATTTTATGCATATTTTTAATCTGGAAAAAACCGAATTTTTGGAAAAAGTCCAGAGAGCAAATTTGTGTTAGGGTTTCGGTTTAATCGGACTTCAAACTCCGTCTACGCATCGCCTAAGGCTCTAGCTAGGCTCTAATACCACTGTAGGGTTCTTAGGCACACTAAGGAGGTCTCGCATGGCATCAACCATGCCAATTTCTAATTTTACAAGTGCCGAGAAACCCTAACACGGATCGTTAACTAGAATTTTAGGCGAAACAATGCGAATAGTTAACAACTTAACTAAAAGAACGGAAATACAACCTTTGTAGATCCGGTCCTCCACCTCCATAGCTCCGCAATGAAGTCTCCTCGCTGTCCAAATCGAATCCCGGGCTCTAGCGTCGGCTTCATCGGAAAAATGGGCGGGCTAGATCGTCGACTTCGATGCCGAAGATGATCTACGTCGAGGCATCACAAGATCAAGCTCCCACTTCACCAAGTCATGAAACTTGTGAAGAAAACACCCTATACTACTTGGCAAGAGATAGAAGATGAAGAAATAGGAGGTGGGTTCACTTTAGAATTGGATTTCTCACTCTTTACATCAAGTTACCATTGATGAAGCAAGGTTTTCTTCAAGTGAAGAAGAAGAAGAAGATAATGATAATAATATGATAAGTGTTAAAAATAAAAAAGAAAATGAATACTTATCATATTCAAACCATGGTCAAGTGTAGAGACTAAACTAAGGTTAGGTGAATGGTTAGGTTAGGCATGAAAACAAAAATGGAAGACTTTTTCAAAGCTTCATGAAGCTTCAAAAATCAACCATTTCTTTACTTGCCTAAAAAGGAAATAAACTTAATAAATGGTTAAGAAAAGATAACAAAACCCTAACCATTCACTTAAACATGGTTTAAAGTCTTACACAAACCCAAGTTTGCATGTATCATCAAACATGATACAAACTAGTGCACTAAAGTATATCATATATACAATATGCACATCAAGTGAGAAAATCCATTTAAAGTGAACCAATATTAGTTAATGCAAAGTAATATATCAAATATATATTTATACATTAAATCATTAAATCAACACATGATTTAACGATTCGGTCATATCGCATAAGACCGACTAATATCCAATGTATCGATTTATCGAATCGATCTTCGATTCGATAACTAGGTTATATCGCATACAACCAATCGAAACATTCATCGCGAGAATAGAATACGGTATCACATACACGCATTATTCTCGGTCCCGCACATAACTCATATGCTCTCCTATTTCGTTTTGCTTGAGCCAGGAAACCTCTGTGTAGGACTCTAAAGACTCGTCAATACGCCGGCAGCGGATGATGATCATATGAAACACCCACAAGCCGCAAAGCGGTCTGCTAAACGTAACGGCCACCCGGGTATTGAGCAATCGGAAGATCGACGAGCAAGCCCGCTCATACTCCAGTGAATCCAACCAGTAACACTTACCGTACAGTCCGGTCTGATCGTCTGATATGTCGCATCTCTCGTCTAGGGGTGGTAAACGTCAGACCCCAATAGCTTGATAAGTCGTGTCGATATGAGGTCTATAACAATTCGAGAAACTACTGGTAACACTTACCAGTAAATCTCAGCAACCCTGGCCAGGGATTTCCGGTTATAGCCAATCGAACACAGCGCAACATCAACTCCCTATACCGGGAGAGACGAATCCCCTCCTATCGCTCATTTCCTCCATGTGATTCGGGACTGTACCCAAAAACCACCGTTTTGCATGCCCTCTTGGACGTGGTAAGGTGGAAATCAAAGCACAGTGGGAATCACACAAGACTCTATGACGATCTCGGGTCAACAGACTACTCTGTACCAGTGTCACCTGAGAACTGCCATCTGACATAAGGTATAATACCATCTGGGAGTTCTCGGCGAGTCCGTCCAGTGTACCCAGTCTCCACTGAGCACCCGTATATCATCTCTGATGTCAAACACCAATGGATATGGGATCATCCATCGCCCATCTGTATGGGTCGAGAAGGTATACGCTAGTCTACTCTGGTATATCGATGCCCCGTCTCGATACACCCACGACCAGGGACTTTGAAGGATGTACTTATGGACTACCATGTCCCCACTAGTATGATCCGCATCATAGTCCAGGTAGTCAAGTACACATTCTAAGGGCTTTACCAACATGTAACAGAGAGACAATCAGTATACACGTTAAGGTAAAGATCAACCAGATAGCATACTATTATGTCGAGCAAGAAAGTCCTCCCTATATATGTCCAAGCATCCACTACAATATACATCCTATGTACAGTAATGGCCTCTAGGGCATACATATAACTAACACGAGCCACGTGGAGGCAGTGATCGGATCGTCGGGGATTCGTCTCTCCCGGTATAGGGGGTTGATGTCGCATTGTGTACGGGTGGCCATCACCTCAAATCCATGGCCATGGTAGACGAGGATTACCGATCGAGGATCGATAGTTTCTCAGGAAGTGATGGGTATTATGCCGACACTAAATATCACGTTGTTAGGGGTCTGACTTTATCCACCCCCCTAGACTCGATATGCGATACTCTTAGACGAACAGACCGGACTGTACGGATATTGTCACTGACTGGCTCAGTAGGGGTTCAGGATGAGTTTGCTCGTCGGCCTCCCTTTCGCTCAATACCTGGGTAGTCATTACGTACAGCTAGTACCGCTGACGTGCTTGTGGTTAAACCCACTGCCAGCGTATTGACGAGTCTTTAGAGTCCCACACAGAGGGTTTTCACGGTTCAGGCGATAAGGTGTACATGACGTATGTTGATACATACAAGTGTCCGATTAAATATATGCACTTGCTGTGCAGACTTTAATCGGACGGTTGATAATACTAGCGGTTTAGGATTAAGCCAGTTTATTAAATCAGGTTTTGATTTAATAATTTACATATGTATTTATATACATGTATTCTAGTATTATTGTTCGCTATTTATTTTCTCTCTTGGCTATTCGTATTTTGGTACGAATACGCGTATATGTATTTTGATACATGTACCGAGAAGCATTCCGTAATTTATACGGAATAGCTTCTAGAAGCTTTGCTACCTCATTATTTGATTTTCCATTTATGGAAATTCATTTTGTTTAATAATGAGGTGGAGGGTATGAGGTGGCATTTGCATAGTGTTATGCATGTTCATGGCATGGGCTTTAGGGATGTTGTATTTGTTTAATGAAATTGAAAAAGAAAATGACATTTTTTTTGTGATTGAGAGAGAAAGGGGGCCGGCCACATTATTGTAGGAATGGGGGTTCATTTTATTGGTGATATGATTACAAACACTAGCCTCCTCACTCTCTCAAGTTCACAAAATACTTAGCCATTTCTTTGTTCATGCCTTGACCTCCTCATTCATCTTCTATGGATGCTTTCTTGAGCTCATGAAAAGAGAGAAAATTTTAGTGACACTTTCATACACCCTCACTCTCCATAGCTAGCAACTTTAGGACGTCGGTTGCCTCGTTTGTCGAGGCTGGAGCTTGCGTCGTTTCCCTCAGGTGGATCATCAGAGATGGAGGAAGACCGGCAACCAAACCTCGTCAAAGAACCGCTAAGATCTTGGAATGAAGACCGAAGGACTCGGATCAACTCGGTATAACGATTCTAACTCATAGTTAGTTTGCTAGTTTAGGGTTTAAGGTCGATCCGTAAATCGGGTAGCGGTAGCGCCAGTTTAGAAATTTTTGTTCCGCATTTTGGCCATGTTTCGACGGTCGGGGCGCTGCCGGGACTCTTCACACTCATTAGGGTGTTACCAATGGAATTCATTTTTATGTTTTGTTTTAAAAAAACTGTCTAAGTTGCAAATAATAAAAGACAAAATTAAATAGCAGATATTAAAACAACAGATAAAAATGCAAGAATTAAATTCAGATAAAAAGTCGTACTTTATTAATGCACTCTTGACGATTACAAAGGCATAGAAATATTAGACTAGAAAAATAAAAAGTGGCATGCCTCAAAAGAGGCTTTAGGCTTTCCAATTTATAGATAGGAGAAACCCTAGGGTTCACATCTGATCCACATTTAAAATTACAAAACTATTCTAAGAAAGCCGGGTCAAAGCACCGACACCCACCGACACGTGCACTGACACGTGCACAGCACGGCCGCTGATCCGCGGCAGAATCCCATGTTTGGCCGCGGATCCGCGGCCATCTTGAGGGATCTTTGGGTCTTCTTTTCAGGGTTGCTATATGTTGCTATTTCCTTCTATTTTCTTCTCTCGGTTCTTCAGAATCGTTTCTGCTTTCTTCCAGATTTCCAACAGAGCAGAATTTGTGGACTTTTACCGTAATCTTCGCGTTGAAGTCTTGAATCTTCGTGCTGCCCTCGTACTTTGTGCAATCGAACTGTTCATTAATTTTTGTTTGTTCCTTAAACCGGTAGGCGGCATCTTGCAGATTCATTTATTTGTTGGTCGTAGTCTCACATTTGTAACGTCTTTTCCTGAATTTCACTGTATTGTTCTGAGAACTTGTAACCTGCAACTATTTAGCAGACATGGATCAAAAGCACCTATTTATTTATAATATGATTAAGAATGGGGAATATAATAATGCAAAATTCTGATATGAACAAATACCCCCAAACCTATCTTTTGCTCGTCCCGAGCAAAGCCAATTTATTCTCGACAAAACCTAATCTCACTTTCGCAGGGAATCGTGATTGCACTGAGCTCGTGCAACAAGCCGTTAAATCTCTAGGTGTCCCTAGTAGAAGGAGTGTTGTCTCCTGAGGGTTTTCAGCGGATACTACCGACAAAATCCGATCAATTTGGCCTATTGACTTTTATTCTTCAATTCGGTGTTCTAGCAAGAAATTCTATTATCTTCAACTCAGAAATCATCAACCCGTTTTTTTCACACTCACTTATCATTTAACTTAAGATCATATATGTTCTGTAAATTTATTTAGCTTTTAGCATATTTTGAATTTTCCTTCTACGGTTTCATCTCAACTTAGGAATTTTTATCATCTCTACTGAAGATATAAGTCATATTTTTCATTCATATCTCTCATCCAAACCCCAATCATATACCCCTACGTGTGTGTATGTATCAACCCTACACTTGGAAATTCAATTCAAGCTATCATACTCTTGTCCGTCGTCCAAAGTACTGTTAATTGGTGAATTTTAGATGAAATTTCTCACACATCCTTCATGCGACAGTTAATACTTCTCGAGGTACAAACGACTGATTACAAAATGTTTTTGCGCATTAAGACGTAATTCCTCGTCTTATAATACGTAAGGCTTTAGCAGTGACTCCCAAACCAGTTGATCTAAGGCACAAGG
Source organism: Agapanthus africanus (assembly GCA_030015575.1). Taxonomy (NCBI): domain Eukaryota; kingdom Viridiplantae; phylum Streptophyta; class Magnoliopsida; order Asparagales; family Amaryllidaceae; genus Agapanthus; species Agapanthus africanus. The sequence goes on along the minus strand of JASDDO010000018.1, from coordinate 133,619,621 downwards.
TGATAAAGCACCCTCGCTATATATTTTTTATTTTATGCAGCCTTAAGTAATTACAAAACCAGTGTTCATTTTTTTATCTCTTATTTCACACTTATACTTTAATTTTCTCATATTAAGGATTTTAGACAAGAGCAATTCAAGGTATCCTCTACTATCCCAAGTTTCAAGGTGCGTGTATGTGCGAGTTGTAGGGTATATATTTTCAGAATTTAGACTAAAAGTTCGGAATTATTTTTCAGACTTACACTTCAATAAAAATTTAAATACTCTTCCCTTATTTTGACTTGGCCCAAGAATTGAACTTAAAATTTGCCTATTTCTAAATAAACTACAAGGACATATATTTTCTACCGTTAAACTTTAAGAAAGGTTATTTTTAGGGTTTTTAATTTACTAAGTTTAGGATCTAGTTTTTCCTAGCTAGTTAATCGTCTTGTCAAACATAAGTCAAATATGGCCAAGTTGAAATTTTTTTTAATCTTTTTACTTTTTCAATTTTTCAATTTGATTTTTCTTTTATATATATTTTTTATTTTCATTTTTTTAAATTTTTATAGTTTTTTATAAAGATGCAACGTGGAATTAAACATGCAAAGAAAGAAAAGAAAAAATATGAACAAAAAATTTGAAATATGCAATGCAATGATAACTATTTACAAACCACCACCTCCCCCAAACTTACCAAAAGCAGTGGCTTCACTGCTCAGAACCTCGTCCCCTTGAACGTGAATGGGGACGCTCCTCTCTAGCTAGCAGGGTTCTTATCCCCTGCTCTACTTGTGTTAGACGCTGATCATGCTGCGTCATCATTCCAATCAATCATTCTATCCCTCTATTGTTTCTTCGAAGTAAGCGCGCTTGCGCAGTAGGGGTTAGCTCTGTTGGATATATGTATACCCTAGAGGCCATTATGTGATAGTGGATGTATCTATACATGTATATATATTTAGTATGCATTCTTGCTCGACATGATAGTATGCTATCTGGTTCTTCTTTACCTGACATGTTGATTTGATCATGCTTATTATTCACTCATACATGCTGATAAAGCCCTGAGGATATTGGCTTGACTGCTCTGATTATGATGGAGATCATACTAGTGGGACATCTGTAGTCTATAAGCATATCCTGGAAAGTCCCTAGTCGTAGGTATATCGAGACGGGGCATTGATATACCATAGTAGACTAGCGTATATGATACTAGACCCATATGATGGGCGATGGATGTTCCCACATTCATCGATGTTTGACATCAAGATCATATACGGGTGCTCAGTGCTGACTGGGTACACTAGACGGACTCACCGAGAACTCCTACATGGAATTATATCTATCGTCGGATAGCAGTTCTCAGGTGACACTGGTGCAGGTTAGTCTGTAGACCCGAGATCGTCATGGAGTCTTGTGTGTTCTCCCACTATACTTTGATTACCACCCTACCACGGCTCTACTGAGTCGTGCAAACAGGTGGCCGTTGGGTACAGTCCCGAGACACACGAAGGCAATGAGCGATAGGAGGGGTTTCGTCTCTCCCGGTATTGGGAGTTGTTGTTGTACTGTGCCCGACTGGTTATATCAGTAAGTCCCTGGCCAGGGCTGCTGAGAATTGCTGATAAGTATTATCAGTAGTTTCTCGATCTGTTATAGACCATTCATTGGCACGACTTATTGAGTTATTAGGGTCGACGTTACCATCCCTAGGCTCGATATGCGGCATATCTGACGAAGAGACCGGACTGTACGGTAGTGTTGCCGGTTGGCTCGACGGGAGTTGTAGCAGGTTCGCTTGTTGTCTTCTGATCGCTCAATACCCGGGTGGCCGTTACGTTTAGCTGACCGCTGTAGGGTTCCTAGGCACCCTAATGAAGTCTCACAAGGCATCGAACATGCCAATTTCAAATTTTACGGTGCCTACAAACCCTAAACTACGGATCGTCGGCTAGATGTCTAGGCGAAAAACTAACTAGTTAACACTTAACTAAAAGTTTAACGGAAATACAACCTTTGTAGATCCGGTGCTTCACCTCCATAGCTCCGTAACGAGGTCCTCTCCGCTGTCCAAATCAAATCCGGGCTCTAGAGTCGGCTTCGTCGGAGAAAAAGGGAGCTAGGTCGTCGATGTCCATGCCGAAGATGATCTACGTCGAGGCATCGCTAGATCAAGCTCATAACTTCACCAAGTCAAGAAACTTGTGAAGTAAACACACTCTACTACTTGGCAAGAGGTAGAGGATGAAGAAATAGGAAGTGGGTAGACTTTAGTTTTGGATTTCTCACTCATTTCCAACACTTGCCATTGATGGGGCAAGCTTTCTTCACTTGAAGAATGAAGAAGAAGAAGGAAATAGTTATGATAAATTAAATTAAAAATGAAAAGAAAAATCAAAACTTATCATAATCTAAACCATGGTCAAGTGTAGAGATTGAACTAGGGTTAAATCAAATGGTTAGGTTAAGCATGAGATAAGAATGGTGGACAAAGTCAAAGGTTCATGAATCTTCAACTACAAACAAAGAAAGCCACCATTCTTCTCATTTCTTTTTCCAAAAAGAAAATAAATAAATAAATGAATAAATAGATATGAAAAACAAAACCCTAACCATTTGAATAACCATGGTTTAATCTTTACACAAACACAAGTTAGCATGCATCATCAAACATGATACATACAAGTGCACAAAAACATATCGCATATGCAATGCGCACGAACCAAGTGAGAAAATCCGTCTAAAGTGAACCGATACTAGTTAATGCAAAGTAATATATCAAATATATAATTATACATTAAATCATTAAATCAACACTTGATTCAATGATCCGGTCATGTCGCACATAACCGACTGGTATCTATAGTAACAACTTATCGAATCAACACTTGATCCGATAACCCGGCTATATCGCATATAACCGATCAATGTCACATCGCGAGAATCGACTCCAGTATCACATACTGGTATTATTCTCGGTCCCGCACATATCTCATATGCGCTCCTATTTCGTTTCGCTTGAGCCAGGAAACCTCTGTGTAGGACTCTAAAGACTCGTCAATACGCCGGCAGCAGATGATGATCATATCAAACACCCACAAGCCGCAAGCGGTCTGCTAAACGTAACGGCCACCCGGGTATTGAGCGATCTGAAGATCGACGAGCAAGCCCGCTCACACTCCAGTGAATCCGACCAGTAACACTACCGTACAGTCCGGTCTCTTCGTCTGATATGTCGCATATCAAGTCTAGGGGTGGTAAACGTCAGACCCCAATAACCCGATAAGTCGTGCCGATGTGAGGTTCATAACGGGTCGAGAAACTACTGGTAACACTTACCAGCAATTCTCTGAGCAGCCCTGGCCAGGGACTTCCTGTTATAGCCAATCGAACACAGTGCAACATCAACCCCCTATACCGGGAGAGACGAATCCCCTCCTATCGCTCATTGCCTCCATGTGACTCGGGACTGTACCCAAAAACCACCGTTTTGCACGCCCTCTTGGACGTGGTAAGATGGAAATCAAAGCACAGTGGGAACCACACAAGCCTCTATGACGATCTCGGGTCAACAGACTACTCTGTACCAGTGTCACCAGAGAACTGCCATCTGACGTGAGGTATAATACCATCTGGGAGTTCTCGGCGAGTCCGTCCAGTGTACCCAGTCTCTACTGAGCACCCGTATATCTCCTCTGATGTCAAACACCGATGGATATGGGATCATCCATCGCCCATCTGTATGGGTCGAGAAGGTATACGCTAGTCTACTCTGGTATATCGATGCCCCGTCTCGATACACCCACGACTAGGGACTTTCAAGGATGTACTTATGGACTACCATGTCCCCACTAGTATGATCCGCATCATAGTCCAGGTAGTCAAGCACACATCCTAAGGGCTTTACCAACATGTAACAGAGAGACAATCAGTATACACGTTAAGGTAAAGAGCAACCAGATAGCATACTATCATGTCGAGCAAGAAAGTCCTCCCTATATATGTCCCAGCATCCACTACAATCTACATCCAATGTACAGTAATGGCCTCTAGGGCATACATATAACTAACAATCTCCCACTTGCACTAGGGCCATCTGATAGCAGTGGTTGTAGTATCTCATACTCAACCATCCCATAAAAGTCTCTCTCTGGGAACAGGCCTTTGTGAGTGGATCCGCTGTGTTTTCTTCTGAATCTACTCTCCTAACCTCGATCACCCTGGAGATCAACTATCTCCATGATCAGGCGATGCTGCCTTAGAATAAGTCTGGATCACTGATGGGACCGGCGTTCCTCGGCTGGAGCCACAACTCCATTGTCTCACAATGGTAGGAATGTAGTTCATCTCATGAACTAATATACACCCAAACATCCTCTTTGGTAGCATCTTAAGTAGCGATGTATCCTGCCTTTATCGTCTAGTATGTCACGGTATCTAGCTTGAAACTCTTCCAACATACCGTCCCTTTACTGAGGGTAAAGACAATGCCTGTGACTGACATTCAGTCGTCTTTATCACCCTGGAACCCTTCCAGTGATTCTCCCCAGGATCGGTTGATACCATCTCACTACAACTAGTGAGTATCCTAATTTCCAATTAGATTTATCTCATAGATCCAAAATCGAGGATTTAGGAGGTATCACTTTGATCCTATATGGAGAATCATTGTGATAAGCGGAGATTGATCGAGCGTAGCATAAGAAACTCCTTTCTTATCAAGAGTATGTCATCCACGTACTCTACGAGGATCGTCACCATACTCCCTACTACCTTTTTGTATATACAAGGTTCATCTACCATTTTGATGATGTCAAACTGTTTGACCGCTTCATCAAAACAGATGTTCCAACTCCGCGATGCCTGCTTTATCCAATAAAGCATCTTGCACACGTTTCCGCAGCTCCCACTATCTACGAAGCCCTCTGGCTGTGTACTTATAGACGCTCTCTTCTAAATCATCATTTAGAAAAGCAGTCAAGACACCCAACCACCAGATATCGCAGTCATGGTATGTAGCTGTGACAAGTAGGATCTGGATGGACTTAAGCATAGATCCTTAGAAAAAGTTTTCATTATGATCCATATCTGGTCAATTATGCAAACCTTTAACAAGTCTAGCTTTGAAAGTCTCAACTTTTCCATCTACACCAAGTAATCTTCTCAAGATATACTTGCTCCTGATGGGGATTTAACCCTTCAGATATAGCAACCAAAGTCCATACTTTGTTGGTGTATAAGGATTCCATCTCAGATCGCTAAACATCCAGCCATTCTTACAGAGTCTTACTCTCGATGGCCTGCTCGAAGCTAGTTGGGTCATCATCTCATGATGCAATCCTGGCTCCCACTGTCATAGAGGAACCGAAGTATCTCTCAGGTGGGTGAGGAACCCTACTAGATCGGCGGAAAGGCTGAGGTTCGTTGGTTTCTACTGAATCCTCTGGTTGTACCAAATCATCTGCTGTAGTTTGTATAGATGGAACACTTCCAGTTCTACATAACAGACCTTGCAACCCCAAATCTTAACTAGCTTAAGACATGGGCTCTTTCCTTTCCATATCTCATATGGAATGGTAGGCAACTGATTTGATTGGAACCCTATTCAATAGGTATGCAGCTTCTCAAGTGCATAACACCCAAAAGGAAATAGGTAACTCAGTAGTACTCATCATAGAGCACACCTTATCACATAGGGTGTGATTGCTCCGCCCCGATATACCATCGTGCTATGGTGTATTCGGAGGAGTAATGCCGAGAGAGAATCTCATTCTCCTTTAGAATAGTCCAGGAATTCCGTGCACAAGTATTCTCCTCCTTGATCTCATCATAGGATATAATACTTATACCCTTATTGGTTCTCTACTTCTCGCTTATATTCTGTGAATATCTCAAAAGGTTCGGACTCATGTTTCAGCAGGAACATATGACTGAATCTTGAGAGATTATCAGAGAACGTAATGAAGTATAAAGAACTAGTCTTGGCATGTGTAGACAGGAGACCTTACATACATCATCATGTATCAGTCCTAAGAGTTTACTAACTCTTTCTCTGTTTCCAGTAAACGGAGCTATGGTCATCTTATCTTTGTGACATGACTGGCGAGTTTCACAAGATGTAAATTCAAACTGATTTAAATATGCATCTACATGTAACTTCAGCTAGTCGGGTCACATTGATCTGACCTAGTCTACAATACCTTAAGAAGAATCCGTTCATTTCTGAACTCTTCCTCTTATGTGTGATCCGTATACTAAGAACTGTAGTTTGATTTAGAACATTAATGCTTTTAGATAACGTGCCTGAGCCGATCAACTTTTGATATAGGAAATGTTCAAAACATTATCCAACAATACAAAATTATATCGTTTCTTTACTAATAAAGAGACGGATACGATTTTGTATATCAGGTTCGGTATCTAATAACATTCGTTCAGAATCAATGTATTTGTAATACAGGGTGACAGTGACCGACAGACTTGGTTGCAACACTTGCCCCGTTTTCTGCCTCATGAAACTTATCACCCGTTCTCAGTTCTCTACCTATCTGTAGCCCTATGTAACAGATTACATATCTGGGATCCTGATCTGGTATCACATACCCAGTACGTAAAGGATACTGAGAAACAGTTCTTTGTAACGAACACACCCGAAGATGATGCATCATATGCACTCTCTTCGTTTGGGCGGCACGGGAATTCTGGTAATCCCCTATTTTCTGCTCTGTCTTATAACAATTATAAGTTGGAGCGGGACCAACGTTCTCCAGCTCAGTATAACAAGCGGGTTCGGTCAATAATCCGTATTATTATCTTGATTAAGGCGTGATATGGTCGCTACCTGGAGAGAGAGAGAAGAAAACACTCAGCGTGCGCTCTTTCAAGAATAGATTGGTTATTATTTTATCTAATCAGGATGGCTCCCACTGCTTTTTATCAAATCTTCCTTCAAACCCTAAAAGGAAAGACTAGCCGGGATTAATTACACACTACAAGTTCGCCAATCTTACAGCCAGGCCAGTGTCGGTACTTTGAGGGAGGTCCCCCGTGCTTTCGCACGAACCTAATTAATGTTAACCTCGTTTTCCCAGAGGCGTAACCCCGTTGACACCTTTCTAGACACCTACTTGATCGGCTAATTGTAATGTGTAAAACTCTCCCAGGAGTAACTCTTACTCGCAGCGGGTATCGGGATCCAACTATCTCATAGAAGGTATGCAATCTCATTGCAAATTTCAACACTTGAAATTCCCGATAATATTTTGCCCCTAGCTCGCTATGACCTTGACGGAGGCCAAACAACCCATAGTCCGCTAGTCAAGTTCAACCCGTCATTTCCTGATTGAATTAAACCCACCCGCACGACCCTTGACGGAGGCCAAACAACGCCGTACGAATACCCTAATCCAATCGCATCATATGCTAGCATATAAGCACTAGTTAGCTACCGTACACTACGCCTTGACGGAGGCCAAACAACCGCAGCACGAATACTAACTAGTACGTATCTGAAATGACGGAGGGCTACGACAGGTTTTTCTGAAAACCTATTGCGTAATGAACTTGATATCGCTGTAGAATCAAATGATTTTAAAATGGAGTGCTTTTGAGGCTTTTCTAGTTTTGCTAAAGGAGTCACTCCCGGTGAAGGGATCGTCGGTCCTTTCCTCGTCGAATGAGGTGCGGGATATATCATATATATCTCTGTGCAAAGCAAAAACACTTAAAAGCAATCAAAAGACAAACCGAGTGTGTAGCATCTGCCAGTTATTGCTAAAGGAGTCACTCCCGGTGAAGGGATCTCGGTCCTTTCCTTATCGAATAAGGTGCAGGATATATCATATATACCTCTGTGCAAAGCAAGTACTGTAGCTACCTGTTTTAATTTTGAAATTCGATTCTACAACATCTTAGGTTTCTTTTAATTCATTAATCACATTAATGAAGTCCCATCATTTAAATACCTAAACATCACAGATAAATACGACGTACACTTATGCCATCCGCATTTGCCTCGATGTCCCCTCGTGCACCGTTAGGTTAGGTAACTAACGGCAGAGCGTGGCAGGGCTAGCGCGGGTGTAAAACATAAGTAAAGTCTATATAATATATCATATATACTATATACTGTATCTATCACAGAACATCACATGATCACATCACAGATATCGCAGCAGAAGAAACATATGAAATATTGGATATACTAGGACGTCCGTGTTTTCAATACGAGCCAGTATAAAACAAGGATTCCACGGTCGTGATGAATAGACAAACCCACACCCCTAGACCCCTACGAGAGCGGCAAGCAACCCTACCAATTCTAGAGTTAGGAGACCCGGACTCGACTCCTCGAGTTGGTCTCCCACTGGACTCCAGAACCCGGTTACTTGTGCTCTCCTCCTTGGGTCTATCCTAGTGCGGAAAAGTAAATAATATACAACGGGTGACAACTTCCGCAACCTGGAAGCGCCCCAATAAAAGAATATTACATACAAGATTTTACATGAATGAAAATGAAAAACACTCATCTCACATAAAAAAAAAAACCCGGCTATTCAAACACGACGATCCAATATAACATATCCAGCAACACATAACATCACATGTCATCAACGTAAGTAAATATGCGCATCCCAATTGTCGTTGACATGTAGCAACGAAACCGGCGATATCACATATTACACTTACGGTCACAGAAAAGAAAGTGTAAAACTACAACAGTTGGAATCCGCAACCATCTCAGACATCGCATGCCTGACCAAATGAATTACTTAGACATCGCATGCCTAACTATTATAAACCCCGCATTTTAGTCTCATTATCGAAAACACTTTTCAATATCGAGTCGGGCAATTCAACAAGATTCCCGACAGTCTGATCGAATACTCGTCACAAACTTTAGTAGGCGGCCGCACCCCCGATACCGTCGACGAAGTGCACCAAGGCGGAACAACGCTGCCGTGAGCACCCGAGCGGATGCTTTCGGCGACGGGGTTCTCCTACAGTCACTTGGTCGGGGCTATGGAGTGAGGCTGTCTATTAAGTTTACCCGGCGAGTATCCGCGTACGCTACGTGATTGCGACGGACTTTTGATCACATCAAAATTCCGTGGCAACCGATCAAGTGAGACTAAATTGCCATGTTTATAACATTCATTCAGTTATCTCATAACTTCTTATGAATTCCAATTATTGTATCCCATTCCAGATAAACAGAAAAATGTTAAACTTTCCGATCGAACAATCGAACACCCAAGTTTTCCTGATACAGATCAACACATGAAACAAGTCTAACAACATTCCGTTCGTGCCTCAGTACCAACGGTCCATCCGTAGAAGGGTCAAGCCAACGCCTCACATGTGGCACGCCGTACTGCCCCAAACCCGAAGGTTCAAAAGGCAGTTCAAGACGGTCACATAATCGAGTTAAGGTTTGTTGTCTTCTAGAGGGACCATCGCGTTACTTGCACTACTTAGAACATCGTTAAACTACGGAAAAATCCAACACTTGGAAATTTCCCGACAGGGGAAAAATTGGGTATTTATATCCGGTCGAACTTTTTAACATATTCTAAAATTTATCCGGAAATCCACACAGACAAAATTTGATACCCCGATCGAAACACCGAATCCCCACAACAACCCCAGAAAATTCATCTCTGGAAAACATATTAAAAATTCCCAGAAAAAGCACCACAGGGAAATAAGAATTACTGTGCAAACAGATTTAAATAATATGGCCGTACCGCCGCTGAACCGCCGCATGAGCTATTGCTCATGCCGCGGATCCGCGCTGCCATAGTGGAATTGGACAGTCAACTTTCACAGTAACTCTTATATATTTGTGATGTGTTCTCTGCATATTTTTAATTTTGAAAAAGACCAGATTTCAGAATTCGACCAGAGAGCAATTTGCCGGGTTGGTTTCGGGTTCGTTCGGGCTTCAAATTCCGTCTAGACTTCGCCTAAGGCTCTAGCTAGGCTCTGATACCACTGTAGGGTTCCTAGGCACACTAATGAGGTCTCACAAGGCATCGACCATGCCAATTTCAAATTTTACGGTGCCTACAAACCCTAAACTACGGATCGTCGGCTAGATATCTAGGCGAAAAACTAACTAGTTAACACTTAACTAAAAGTTTAACGGAAATACAACCTTTGTAGATCCGGTGCTCCACCTCCATAGCTCTGCAACGAGGTCCTCTCCGCTGTCCAAATCAAATCCGGGCTCTAGAGTCGGCTTCGTCGGAGAAAAAGGGAGCTAGGTCGTCGATGTCCATGCCGAAGATGATCTACGTCGAGGCATCGCTAGATCAAGCTCATAACTTCACCAAGTCAAGAAACTTGTGAAGTAAACATACTCTACTACTTGGCAAGAGGTAGAGGATGAAGAAATAGGAAGTGGGTAGACTTTAGTTTTGGATTTCTCACTCATTTCCAACACTTGCCATTGATGGGGCAAGCTTTCTTCACTTGAAGAATGAAGAAGAAGAAGGAAATAGTTATGATAAATTAAATTAAAAATGAAAAGAAAAATCAAAACTTATCATAATCTAAACCATGGTCAAGTGTAGAGATTGAACTAGGGTTAAATCAAATGGTTAGGTTAAGCATGAGATAAGAATGGTGGACAAAGTCAAAGGTTCATGAATCTTCAACTACAAACAAAGAAAGCCACCATTCTTCTCATTTCTTTTTCCAAAAAGAAAATAAATAAATAAATGAATAAATAGATATGAAAACCAAAACCCTAACCATTTGAATAACCATGGTTTAATCTTTACACAAACACAAGTTAGCATGCATCATCAAACATGATACATACAAGTGCACAAAAACATATCGCATATGCAATGCGCACGAACCAAGTGAGAAAATCCGTCTAAAGTGAACCGATACTAGTTAATGCAAAGTAATATATCAAATATATAATTATACATTAAATCATTAAATCAACACTTGATTCAATGATCCGGTCATGTCGCACATAACCGACTGGTATCTATAGTAACAACTTATCGAATCAACACTTGATCCGATAACCCGGCTATATCGCATATAACCGATCAATGTCACATCGCGAGAATCGAATCCAGTATCACATACTGGTATTATTCTCGGTCCCGCACATATCACATATGCGCTCCTATTTCGTTTCGCTTGAGCCAGGAAACCTCTGTGTAGGACTCTAAAGACTCGTCAATACGCCGGCAGCAGATGATGATCATATCAAACACCCACAAGCCGCAAGCGGTCTGCTAAACGTAACGGCCACCCGGGTATTGAGCGATCTGAAGATCAACGAGCAAGCCCGCTCACACTCCAGTGAATCCGACCAGTAACACTACCGTACAGTCCGGTCTCTTCGTCTGATATGTCGCATATCAAGTCTAGGGGTGGTAAACGTCAGACCCCAAGAACCCGATAAGTCATGCCGATGTGAGGCTCATAACGGGTCGAGAAACTACTGGTAACACTTACCAGCAATTCTCTGAGCAGCCCTGGCCAGGGACTTCCTGTTATAGCCAATCGAACACAGTGCAACATCAACCCCCTATACCGGGAGAGACGAATCCCCTCCTATCGCTCATTGCCTCCATGTGACTCGGGACTGTACAAAAAAACCACCGTTTTGCACGCCCTCTTGGACGTGGTAAGATGGAAATCAAAGCACAGTGGGAACCACACAAGACTCTATAACGATCTCGGGTCAACAGACTACTCTGTACCAGTGTCACCAGAGAACTGCCATCTGACGTGAGGTATAATACCATCTGGGAGTTCTCGGCGAGTCCGTCCAGTGTACCCAGTCTCTACTAAGCACCCGTATATCTCCTCTGATGTCAAACACCGATGGATATGGGATCATCCATCGCCCATCTGTATGGGTCGAGAAGGTATACGCTAGTCTACTCTGGTATATCGATGCCCCGTCTCGATACACCCACGACTAGGGACTTTCAAGGATGTACTTATGGACTACCATGTCCCCACTAGTATGATCCGCATCATAGTCCAGGTAGTCAAGCACACATCCTAAGGGCTTTACCAACATGTAACAGAGAGACAATCAGTATACACGTTAAGGTAAAGAGCAACCAGATAGCATACTATCATGTCGAGCAAGAAAGTCCTCCCTATATATGTCCCAACATCCACTACAATCTACATCTAATGTACAGTAATGGCCTCTAGGGCATACATATAACTAACAACCGCTTGCGGCTTGGGGGTACCTGATATGATCATCACCCTCTGCCGGCGTATTGACGAGTCTTAGAGTCCCACAAAGGAGTTACCCAGTCCAGGCGAAACGTTGTGGTGCGCGTATGCGATATGCGCATGCACCCGATTAAAATGTGCGTATATGATACCGAACATTGATCGGGTGGCCTGCTTTTGGTGGGGTCATATGAGATATGAACGGATTGATAAATCAAGTGTTGATTTATTATCTAACCATTAGTTTTCTCACTTGAAACCTTTCTAGAAGATGATGGATGCATGCATGCATGCATGTGTTTCTTTCTTTCATTATAGTTTCATGCACATGTGGATGTGCATACATACACACATACATACACCCATCTATCATGGTTGTTAACATATGGAAATGGTGGCAATATAAGACTCACACCATGGATTAAGTGATGGATTATTATTTAATTTTGTATTTAAAACAAATTGAAAAGAAAAGGATAATCTTTTCTAGCTTCTACATTCTTCCTTTGACCTAACCAAGCTTACCTACCACTAACCTTGAGTTATCCTTCTCTTTATCATTTAAAACTCAAGTTAAATTATGTCTCCATCACTTTAACCATGGTTCATAGTAAGAAGAAATAAAATATATAATGATATATTTCTTTTTCTTCTTGATGGTTATCATTATCTTTATCATATCTTGTGAAAAATATTGCCACCATCTTCTTCCTCCTTCACATTTGCTCTCTAGTTTTTTCTAGTGAGTAAAACACACTTAAAGAAAGGTTTTTGAAGTGAGAACCTTAGCCACAACATCATTCTACTCAAGTTTAGCCAACTTGATTAGAGTGTTCTCTTTGTTTTTCAAAGTTGCGAGCTTGGACGAGGACCTCCGTGGTGGATCGTCGTGGACGTGAGAGGACTACAAGAGGACCTTCTTCCAACACCCAAGAGACTAAGGAGTCAAGCAAAAAGGGAGCTACAAAGGTTGTAGTCTCGAAACCTAATTTGATTAGCTTTTTTTTTCCCGTAACCCTAATTTTCTAGGATCGATTCCTATGCGTGTTTGTTTAGCACCATCAAAAAAAACATACTTCGTGACATGTGATGCTTCAAAACTCATTATAGGGTGCTAGGCAATCCTTACATTGGTATCAGAGCTGACCTAGAACATTAGGCGACGCTTTTACGAAGTAAAAATCCCGATCGGACAAAAAATACGATTTTTTGGACCCTCTCTGGACAAATTTTAAAATCTGACTTTTTTCAGAATTAAAAATACTTAAAAAAATACAGCAGGGAAAACTAAGAATAATGGTGAAATACGATGCAGTGAACTATTCATATGGCCGCGGAACCGCGGCAATTCCTTGCTTAGGCCGCGGATCCGCGGCCGTACAGTGGCATCATGCTATGAAAATTGCACCATAATTCCTAGGTCTGCTTGTATACTGTTTTAGGTATGTTTAATCTGAATATAGTACTGTATTTTCTGGAGATGGTTTTGGACGCGTAGTTTTGATCGGTATTTTCATTTCGTAGCTTTTCTGGGTAAATTATAAAGTATTGAAGTGTTTGAACGAGTATCATTTGCTCACTATTCACGGGGTTTAAATGCTTTGGAGATACGTGCAAGTCTTTTTGTGGTGGTCCCTCTAGAAGACAACAAACCTTAACTCGATTATGTGACCGTCTTGAACTGCCCTTTGAACCTTAGGGTTTGGGGCTGTACGGCGTGCCACATGTGAGGCGTTGGCTTGACCCTTCTACGGCTGGACCGCTACTACTGTGTCACACTCCAGGTGTTTGAACTCTGCTCAAGTGTTGGGCTTTAGTGAATCCTGGGTATTTGATCGTTCGTTCGAAAACTTCAATACTGTCTGTTTATCCGGAATGTGATGCAATGTGTGGAATTCATATTACTAGACATGAAATACGGAATATGTGATATTTCGTATTTGTGATGTCTAAAGCGAATGTGGATTCCAGATATTGCAGTTTTACACTTTCTTTTCTGTGACCGTAAGTGTAGTATGTACGATATCGCCAGTTTCGTTGCTATACATCAACGACAATTGGGGTATGCATATTTACTTACGTTGATGATATGAGATATTATGAGTTGCTGAGATATGATGTGCAGGATTGTCGCGATTGAATAGCCGGTGGGTTTTATGTGAGATGAGAGTTTTATATTTTCATTCATGTAAATTCAAATGTAATGTAATATTCTTTTATTTGGGGCACTTCCGGGTTGAGGTTGTGTCACCAGTGTTGTATATTATTTACTTTTCCGCATTAGGATGGACCCAAGGAGGGGAGCACAGGTGACCGGGTTCTGGGGTTCAGTGGGAGGCCATCTCGAGGAGTCGAGACCGGGTCTCCTAAACTCCAGAATTGGCAGGGTCACTTGCCGCTCTCGTAGGGGTCCAGGGTGTGGGGTTGGCTATTCATCGCGACTGTGGAATCCGTATTTTCTATTCTGGCTAAATACTAAATACGGACGTCCTAGTATATCCCACGTTATATCTATATTTCTGCTGCCTGTGTTCTGTGATATCTGAGACGAATGACATATTATATATATGATATTTAGTAGACGTTGCTTATGTTTTACACCCGCGCTAGTCCCGTCCCGGTATGCCGTTAGTTAAGTAACCTAACGGTGCATAACAGAACATTGCGGCGAATGCGGATGACATAAGCGTATGTGTTATTTTCATTTCTTTTCTGTGATTGGCATAAGGACTTAAATGATGGGATTACATTAATGTGATTAATGTAAAGAAAATAAACCTAAAAAGATGTTGTAGAATCGGATTTGAAAAACCACTCGGCTTTTTTTGAAAAAGCTATTTTTCAAAACTGCGGAGCTTAAGCCACTCCTTTTGAAAACCATTTGATTCTACAACGATATCAAGTTCAAAGCGTTAAAGAATTTCTTAAAAATCATCCGCAACCCTCCGTCATTTTAGGAAGTAGAGTACTTAGTATTCGTGCTACGTTTGTTGACTATAGTTAAGGCATAGTGTACGGTAGCTAAGTGATGTCTTCCTACGTTGCATATGATGCAGATTAATTAGGACATTCTTATGACTTTGTTGACCTTAGTTAAGGGTCATATGAGTGGGTCTAATTAATCAAGAAATGACGGGTAGAACTTGACTGGTACTTATGATTTGTTGACCTTAGTTAAGGTCATAAGTGCCAGGGGTAAAAACCACATCGGGAATTTCAATAGTTGAAATTTGCAATGAGATTGCATACCTTCCATGTGATGGTTGGATCCCGATCCCACTGTGGGCAATAGTTGCTCCTAGGAGAGTTTTACAATTTACAATTAGCTAACTCATTAGGTGTCTAGAAAGGTGTTAACGGGGCTCCGCCTCTGGGAAAATGAGGTTTACTCTAATTAGGTCCGTGCGAAAGCACGGGGAACCTCCCTCAAGTACCGACACTGGCCTGGCTGAACGGTTAGCGAAGTTGTAGACTGTAATTAATCCTGGCTAGTTTTTCTTTTTAAGGTTTGAAAGAAAAACTCGATAAAAGCAGTGGGAAACATCGATTAGACAAGATAATAACCAATCTGATCTATGCAAGAGCTTTCACTGAGTGTATTCTTTTCTCTCTCTTAATGGCAGATACCCATGACTGGACTCAAGCTTTTACTAGATAAAAACAAACTGAATGGGACCAACTATAAAGACTGGCTGAGGAATCTGAAAATCGCCTTGACTTATGATAAAGTATCATATGTCCTCACGGCTTCAGCCCCGCCCATCCCTGGTCCAAAATCCTCAGTTGCGGACATTGAAGTCCGCAAGACATGGAAGGCTGACTGTGCCACGGCCACATGCCTCGCGCTTGCATCGATGGATAACACACATCAAAAGCAGCACGAGGACATGGACATTCACGGTATATTGTTCCATACAAAGGAGTTGTATGGGGAGCAATCCCGCGTATTACGATACGAAGCATCAAAGAAATTGTTTCAGATGCGAATGGCCCCTGGCACACCAGTAGGAGACCATGTTCTGAAGATGATAGCTCTTATAGAAGAGCTTGAGGACCTTGGATGGACGATGGACAATGAATAATATATAGATATTATTCTGCAGTCCCTCCCCTCCACCTTTGCTCAGTTCATAGTGAACTTCAACATGCATGGCATGGAGAAGGACCTCCCTGAACTCCTTAACATGTTAAGGAGTGCAGAGAGCACTATGAAGTTAGCAAAAACTCTCGTTATGACTATTGGACAGTCTTCCTCTTCTCACCCGAAAGCCAAGGCCAAGGGAAAGAAAAAGAAGAAACCCACTAATCCTAAGGGCGGAGTTAAAAACGTGAAGGGAAAGGGAAAGTCCAAGGCTGGAGACTCGGGGAAGGGCGAATGTTTTCACTGCCACAAGACAGGACATTGGAAGCGCAATTGCACGGAGTACTTAAGTCTCAAGAAGAAGCATGGTGATGCTTCTGCTTCAGGTGCGTTTGTGACTGAAAACTGTTTTTCTATAAACTCTGCTTCCTGGGTATTGGATACCGGTTCAGGTTCTCACATTTGCAATTCTATGCAGGGGCTGAGAAATAGCAAGGTTTCGAGGACAGGTGACCATACTCTCCGCGTTGGAAATGGTTCCAATGTACATACAGTCGCAGTGGGAGAGTATCACTTGGGGTTGCCATCTGGATGTATTTTGGTTTTAAAACCATGTTATTTTGTACCAAGTATGCTATGTAATATAATATCCGTTTCTTTGTTGGACAATGAAGGGTATAATTTTGTATTGCAGAACAATGTTATGAACATTAACCTGAATCAAATGTTGGTTGGGTATGGTATGTTTAACAACGGAATATATGTCCTAAATCAACACACAGTTTTCAGTATACAACACACTAATAAAAGAAAACTTTCAGAGTTAAATGAAGCTTTTCTTTGACACTGTAGACTTGGTCATATTAACGAAACAAGACTAAACAAGTTACACAAAGATGGATACTTAAATTCTTTTGAATATAAATCTTATGTGACTTGCCAGTCTTGTATCAAGGGTAAAATGACCAAAACTCCGTTTACCGGACACGGAGAAAGAGCTACTCAGCTCCTGGGCCTCATACATAGTGATGTATGTGGGCCTATGTCTACACAGGCTAGAGGCGGTTTTTCATACTTCATTACATTCACTGATGATTTCTCAAGATTCGGTCATGTATTTTTATTAAAACACAAGTCCGAAGCTTTTGAGAAATTCATTGAATATAAACAAGAACTAGAAAAACAAACTGGCTTGAGTATCAAGATGCTTCGATCAGATCGAGGTGGTGAGTATCTCAGTACAGAATTTGCAAACTTCTTGAAAGAGAATGGGATTCTCTCTCAGCTCACTCCTCCTTACACACCACAGCACAACGGTGTGTCAGAACGAAGGAATAGGACCCTATTAGATATGGTCCGATCCATGATGAGTGACGCTGAGTTACCCGTCTCGTTTTGGGGGCATGCATTGGAGACTGCAGCGTTTCAACTAAATAGGGTTCCAACCAAAGCCGTGTCTACTACACCATATGAGATATGGCATGGGAAGAGACCATCTCTTAAGAGAATTAAGATTTGGGGTTGCCCGGCCTATGTTAAAAAGCAGAATCCGGACAAACTCGAGACACGGTCAGTCTTATGTAACTTTGTGGGATATCCAAAAAATTCTTATGGATATCTATTCTACCACAAAGAGGAACAAAAAGTGTTTGTTTCTCAGTATGCCACATTCTTGGAAAAAGAGTTTTTTACAGATAAAGATAATGGCGAGGTGGTAGATCTAGAAGAGGTTCTAGAGATACAAACTACTAATGACGATTTGGTTCAACCAGCTGTTGCAACAGAAACTGAAGAATCTCGGCCACTCCGTAGGTCTGGTAGGACTTCTCGCCCACCGGAGAGGTACTATGGTTTCCTCATTGATGGTAACGGAGAAGATTGCATCATGGATGATGATGATCCTACCAGTTTTCAGCAAGCTATCACGAGTAAAGACTCTGTGAAGTGGCTGGATGCCATGAGATCCGAAATGGAGTCTATGTACACCAACAAAGTGTGGACTTTGGACGTTGTACCCCCTGGGGTGAAACCTGTGGGGTGCAAATGGATCTTTAAAAGAAAGATTAGTGTAGATGGGCAGGTGGAGACCTATAAGGCAAGACTTGTGGCGAAGGGTTTTCGTCAAAGACCAGGTTTGGACTATGACGAGACATTTTCACCCGTAACCATGCTTAAATCCATTCGGATCCTACTTGCTATTGCTGCTCACTACGACTATGAAATCTGGCAGATGGACGTTAAAACCGCATTTCTAAATGGAAATTTAGAAGAATGCGTTTATATGGATCAGCCAGAGGGTTTCATTGACAGTGGGAGCAACGGGAAAGCATGTAAATTGCTTAAATCCATATATGGGTTAAAGCAGGCATCACGGAGTTGGAATATCTGTTTCGATGATGTCATCAAAGAGTTTGATTTCATCAAAAATCCAGATGAACCTTGTGTTTATAAGAAGGCTGTAGGAAGAGCTGTCACATTCCTCGTATTGTACGTGGATGACATTCTTCTGATAGGAAATGATATTCCTATGCTACAGTCGGTCAAATCTTTCTTGTCACTAAGATTCTCCATGAACGACCTGGGTGATGCCACATACATTCTGGGCATAAGGATCTATAGGGATAGATCCAAAAGGTTATTGGGATTGTCCCAAACCAGGTACATTGACACCATCCTAAAAAGGTTTAGTATGGAAGACTCCAAGCGGGGTACCTTACCTGCTTGCCATGGGGTCACTCTCTCCAAGGATTCTTGCCCAAAGACCGATGAAGAGAGAGCTCGCATGAGTATTATACCCTATGCTTTGGCAGTAGGATCTATAATGTATGCGATGTTATGTACACGCCCAGATGTAGCTTATGCACTTAGTGTTGTAAGCAGGTATCAATCCAACCCAGGGGAGAATCACTGGACAGCTGTGAAGAACATTCTTAAGTACTTGCGAAGGACTAAAGAATTGTTCTTGGTGTATGGTAATGGAGATCTCCAAATGGAGGCCTTTACCGATTCGAGCTTCCAGAGCGATAAGGACGACAGCAAATCTATCTCTGGGTTTGTATTTACCCTCAATGGAGGGGCGGTGAGTTGGAAGAGTTCCAAACAAGATACCGTTGCAGACTCTACGATGGAAGCTGAGTACATTGCTGCAAATGATGCCGCTAAGGAAGCCGTCTGGATGAAGAAGTTCGTCTCGGAGCTAGGAGTAGTTCCAACCATTATTGATCCAATACCTTTGTATTGTGACAATAATGGGGCTATGGCATTAGCCAAGGAGCCCAGATCCCATCAGCGGTCCAAACACATCCTGAGGCGTTTTCATTTGATCCGGGAGATTGTAGATCGCCGCGAGATCGAGATTAGGAGGGTAGACACAAAGAATAACGCCGCGGATCCATTCACCAAGGCCCTCCCTCAGCCGCAGCATGAGCGATTTTTTAGATGTTGGGTTTGAGATACGCCAATAACTGGCCTTAGTGCAAGTGGGAGATTGTTGGATATAAGTATGCCCTAGAGGCCATTATGTGATAGTGGATGTATCTATACATGTATATATATTCAGTATGCATTCTTGCTCGACATGATAGTATGCTATCTGGTTCTTCTTTATCTGACATGTTGATTTGATCATGCTTATTATTCACTCATACATGCTGATAATGACCTGAGGATATTGGCTTGACTGCTCTGATTATGATGGAGATCATACTAGTGGGACATCTGTAGTCTATAAGCATATCCTGGAAAGTCCCTAGTCGTAGGTATATCGAGACGGGGCATTGATATACCAGAGTAGACTAGCGTATATGATACTAGACCCATATGATGGGCGATGGATGTTCCCACATCCATCGATGTTTGACATCAAGATCATATACGGGTGCTCAGTGCTGACTGGGTACACTGGACGGACTCACCGAGAACTCCTATATGGAATTATATCTATCGTCGGATAGCAGTTCTCAGGTGACACTGGTGCAGGTTAGTCTGTAGACCCGAGATCGTCATGGAGTCTTGTGTGTTCTCCCACTGTACTTTGATTACCACCCTACCACGGCTCTACTGAGTCGTGCAAACAGGTGGCCGTTGGGTACAGTCCCGAGACACACGAAGGCAATGAGCGATAGGAGGGGTTTCGTCTCTCCCGGTATTGGGAGTTGTTGCTGTACTGTGCCCGACTGGTTATATCAGTAAATCCCTGGCCAGGGCTGCTGAGAATTGCTGATAAGTGTTATCAGTAGTTTCTCGATCTGTTATAGACCATTCACTGGAACGACTTATTGAGTTATCAGGGTCGACGTTACCATCCCTAGGCTCGATATGCGGCATATCTGACGAAGAGACCGGACTGTACGGTAGTGTTGCCGGTTGGCTCGACGGGAGTTGTAGCAGGTTCGCTTGTTGTCTTCTGATCGCTCAATACCCGGGTGGCCGTTATGTTTAGCTGACCGCTTGCGGCTTGGGGGTACCTGATATGATCATCACCCTCTGCCGGCGTATTGACGAGTCTTAGAGTCCCACAAAGGAGATACCCAGTCCAGGCGAAACGTTGTTGTACGCGTATGCGATATGCGCATGCACCCGATTAAAATGTGCGTATATGATACCGAACATTGATCGGGTGGACTGCTTTTGGTGGGGTCATATGAGATATGAACGGATTGATAAATCAAGTGTTGATTTATCATCTAACCATTAGTTTTCTCACTTGAAACCTTTCTAGAAGATGATGGATGTATGCATGCATGCATGTGTTTCTTTCTTTCATTCTAGTTTCATGCACATGTGGATGTGCATACATACACACATACATACACCCATCTATCATGGTTGTTAACATATGGAAATGGTGGCAATATAAGACTCACACCATGGATTAAGTGATGGATTATTATTTAATTTTGTATTTAAAACAAATTGAAAAGAAAAGGATAATCTTTTCTAGCTTCTACATTCTTCCTTTGACCTAACCAAGCTTACCTACCACTAACCTTGAGTTATCCTTCTCTTTATCATTTAAAACTCAAGTTAAATTATGTCTCCATCACTTTAACTTTGGTTCATAGTAAGAAGAAATAAAATATATAATGATATATTTCTTTTTCTTCTTGATGGTTATCATTATCTTTATCATATCTTGTGAAAAATATTGCAACCATCTTCTTCCTCCTTCACATTTGCTCTCTAGTTTTTTCTAGTGAGTAAAACACACTTAAAGAAAGGTTTTTGAAGT
The DNA here is from genome assembly GCA_030015575.1 of Agapanthus africanus. Classification (NCBI taxonomy): domain Eukaryota; kingdom Viridiplantae; phylum Streptophyta; class Magnoliopsida; order Asparagales; family Amaryllidaceae; genus Agapanthus; species Agapanthus africanus. The sequence continues at coordinate 133,598,100 of JASDDO010000018.1, read as the reverse complement.
GAGAACCTTAGCCACAACATCATTCTACTCAAGTTTAGCCAACTTGATTAGAGTGTTCTCTTTGTTTTTCAAAGTTGCGAGCTTGGACGAGGACCTCCGTGGTGGATCGTCGTGGACGTGAGAGGACTACAAGAGGACCTTCTTCCAACACCCAAGAGACTAAGGAGTCATGCAAAACGGGAGCTACAAAGGTTGTAGTCTCGAAACCCTAATTTGATTAGCTTTTTTTTTTCCCGTAACCCTAATTTTCTAGGATCGATTCCTATGCGTGTTTGTTTAGCACCATCAAAAAAAACATACTTTGTGACATGTGATGCTTCAAAACTCATTATAGGGTGCTAGGCAATCCTTACAAGCTCTTCATCGCTCGCGGTCGAGCTGGAGCTGGGTGTCCTTGCGGTTACATGTTCGGCCGGTTTTGTTCGTGACCATACATCAGTCAAGCGGGTATAGGACGTTGATACGCCCTCAATAAGAGGACTAATGGGTATACCTCCATGCATGTAAAATTCAAATTCCTCCACAGGGAGGAAATAGCGACACAGTTGTGTCACTAACATAGGGCATGGGTAATTTGCGGCCCTTTTGCCAGCACCAATTGAATAAAGCAAAACCGTGCACATGTCAAATCTAGGGTTCCTAGTCATTAAGGTGTGCACGATATGAAGAGATGGGTGAAAAATGTGGTATTATGTGAACTGCCAAAAATGTTGTTTTGTGCCCAACGGCACACGGTTAATGCATTGGCGAAGAGGGTTCTAGCCTGTATGCCCTTCCTAGGTTCTCTCGAACAGTCATTACCCAATAAGGGCATGTAGTCTTCAAATTGAAGGGGTTGGTCGTGAACAGGTAATCTAGGAATTAAGGTGACTTCATGGATGAAGTCTCTATCAATAATTATTTCCCTATCGCCCCAAAGTAATTTAATAAACCGTATTGTGCTAGGCAACCTTCTTCCATGCACTCGTAAAAACGAGTGACTAGATCTGGAAGAGCGTAGGTATTGGGATGATTATAAATTAAAAAGTTCTATCCTCGCCGTGTGATCTCATCAACAAAATAACTCCCGTAAATTATGTGTGAAAAGATTTGTGAAAAATCTCGTTCTAATTGCATGTTTGGTGCTATCACAGAGAATTAAATTGCAGAATTTGTAATTTAATAAAGAAGAGTTTAGAGATCGAACTACCTCTGAAATTTTCAGAGGGAGAAGACACCAGAGAGCGGCGGATGCACGGCAATAAGCAGGGTTTGGCGGTGGAAGGGCGACGCGGTTGAGCGATCTCCTGCTTCTGGATGCTGCGACGGCTAGGGTTTTTTGTGAGCAATTTTTAGGGTTTGTAAAAACAGAGAGGGGTCGGGTTTTATTTATAGGGGGAATTTGTGGTTATTTGGAAAAAACTCCTCCTAAAAAGAGGGTTTATTTGTAATTTTTTTTATTTTTCTATTAAAACTGGAAATTTACAAAAATACCCAAAAAAATATTTTTTTTTTCAAATTTTTTTTATTTTTTATTTTTTATTTCTATAATTACAAGTGATACATACCCCCAAACTTGTTTGAAACAGTGTTTTGGCTAGATAATCGAAATTTAGGGGTAGATGGAGGAAGATTAGTCAATGTAGGTTGGCTCCTGCAAAAACACGAGCTCCTCCGAAGGGTTCGTAGTGAGGAATGGTTTAAGTCTATGTCCGTTCACTTTAAATAGTGAACCATCCTCCTGATTTTCTAGATCAACCGCACCGTGCGGATATACGGTGCGTATCAAAAATGGCCCTTTCCATCGAGATCTGAGCTTGCCGGGATGGAAATGTAACCGAGTGTCGTAAAGTAAAACCTGTTGACCAGGTTTAAAAGTTTTTCGCATAAGGTGTTTATCGTGGAACACTATCGTGCGGTTTTTTACGATTATTGCGTTCTCGTAAGCTTCATCATGAAGCTCGTTTAATTCGTTCAACTGCAGCTTTCTATTGCTGCCCGCATCTCCTAGAGATAGATTCAACTCTTTTATTGCCCAAAATGCTCTATGCTCTATTTCAACAGGAAGGTGGCAAGCCTTTCCATAAACAAGCCTATATGGAGACATGCCAAGATTGGTCTTATAGGCAGTTCGGAATGCCCAAAAGGCAACAATAAGTTTTGACGACCAATCTTTACGGTTTTTGGAAACCGTTTTCTCCAATATCTGTTTAATCTGTCGATTCGAAATCTCGGCTTGCCCACAAGTTTAGGGATGATAGGGCGTTGACAGCTTGTGAGTAATGGAGTATTTCCGCATTAAGGACTCGAAAGTCCTTTTACAAAAGTGAGATCCATTATCGCTGATAATCGCGCGAGGATGCCCAAACTGAGAAAAAATGTTTTCTTTGAGAAATCTAACAACAACCTTATTGTCATTAGCTCGGCTGGGCATAGCCTCGACCCATTTTGAGATATAGTCAATAGTGAGTAGAATATACATGTTCCCAAAGGAATTGGGAAATGTGTTGGAGATAGTGCCCTAAGAGACAATTATTGGATCACAGGCACGTGATTGCAATGATTGAGGGAGGACCTATACCGGTAGGACAGTCTTACTCAAGATGATAGTATGCTATCTGGTTTACCTTTATCATCGTGTACAGCTTCAGGTGACCTTACAGGTCACTATTACACGTTGATAGAGCCTTTAGGATTCTTTCTTGACGACCAGCAGTATTATGGCGATCATATACGTGGGAGCTGGGGTCTATAAGCACATCCTTAAAAGGTCCCTAGTCATAGGAGTTTCGAGACAGGGCATCGATACTCCAGAGTAGACTCGTGTATACAGTCGAGACTCCGTCGAGGGGCGGTGGCCGGTCTCACAAGCCATTGGTGTCAGTTGGATCACCTAAGATGTATACAGGTGCTCATTGGGTTATGAGTACACTGGACAGGACTCGCCGGGAACCTGCTAGTTGGGATTATACCAGACATCAGATAGCAGTTCCCTGGTGACTTGTGTACAGGTTTCTTAATCGACCTGAGATCGTCATTTGTCTCGTGTGAGTTCCCACTGTGCTTTGATTACTACCCTACCACGGCTCAAAGGAGTCGTGCAAACAGGTTTTAGTTGGGTACAGTCCCGAGCCACATGGAGGCAGTGAGCGGATCTGCAGGGGTTCGTCTCTCCCGGTATTGGGGGTGAGGTCGCGCTGTGCCTAGGAGAGCCATTACACGAAGTCCTTGGCCAAGGCAGGAGATTTACTGGTAGGTATTCCAGTAGTATCTCAGGGTGTTCTGGGCTACACTCCGACACGACTTGTACCGCTTTTGGGGGTCTGACTTTTACCAACCCCCTAGGCCCGCCATGCGATGGTCATAGACAAACGGACCGGACTGTAAGGATATTGTCACTGACAGGCTCAGTAGGGTGTCAGGATGAGTTCGCTCATCGACGTCCCTTTTGGTCAATACCTGGTAGCCCGTTACGTATGGCTAATACCTCTGACGTGCTAGTGGTTAAATCCACAGCCAAAGTATTGACGAGTCTTTAGAGCCCGCCACAGACAGTTTCTCAAGTTTCGGGCGAAACACTGTAGAGGCCGTATGGAGATATGACAGGGTTCGATCAGATATGTGCGGTATTCCACGAATCATGATCGGACGGATAATACTAGCGGGCTTTGGTTTAAAGCCGGATCCTAGTATTGTACAGTGTAGATTTTGTCTCTTTGCATTTGTATTCGGTCGGAATACAAATGCGGGTATGTATATACAGTCGCGGGGTTTTCCTGTAATTTATTACGGGATCAGTTTTTTGATGTTTCCAGTTTGCATTCCGTTTCGGCCTGTTTTTCTTTGTTCCTTCTTGGCCGAATTTTTCTTCAGGAGGGGTTAATTTGCAAGTGTGCAAATTAGCAAATGTGGAGGGTTGTATGTGGCATTTGGATTATATGATGGATATAGTATCTTTGCTTTTTCTAGTGATCATTTCTTTAGCATTAAATGAGATGGGATTTGATTAGGAAGTGTTGTGACCATTTCTCCTCTTTATCACCTATTTCTTTTCTTATGGTCACCTTGCTTTTTGCCTTGATCTCACCCCCTTTTTGATTTTTCCCTTTGCCATAGTCTTGGCCGGCCAGATCTTTGGGGGATGAGAAATTTCATTTTTTGGTGTGAGGAAATTAGTTCATCTCATTTTCTTTTGCTTACACCAAAAATCCCAAAGCTCATTTTCCTCTTGCTCATTATTCTTCACCTCCATCGTTATGGCAACTTCATACCCGCTTGAGACAAGTGATTCTACACTTAGCCTACAGCATTCTTGGACACGTCAGCTCGCCAACTTCGTGCACGAGTTGCCTCGGTCCAGAGGTGGGAGCCCGTAAAAGAACCCGTCGATGTGGTGCCCTATCCGACGAGGTGGTGAAGACCGGAGATTCCGCGAGGAGATCGGGATGGAGGCTGAAGGCCGAAGGACATGGATCGCTCGGTATAGCATTCTACCTATTCTCTAGTTTGCTTGCAGTAGGTTAATGGCCCGATCCGGGTTTATAGTGCGCGGCAGTGCCGGTTTACAAGTTTTGTAAAAGTTTCGTTTCCGCATTCCGGCGTCGGATTGATTGCCGGGGCGCTGTCGTGCACTTACATTGGTATCAAAGCCACGCCATTAACCTAGTCTCGCTTGCTCTAGAGTGTTTACAAGTTCGATCGAACGAATTTCCAAAAACCACAATTTCTATTGCATCAGTTTCTATCAAAATTTTTTGTGCTCAAAAAATTAATTTGAGTGTTGCAGAAATTCGTGCAGGCGGTTTTAAAGCTTCTGTAAAATTCGGTACAGTGATGCTTCAGTAGGACCGCGGAACCGCTGCAGAACCCCTGTTCTAGCCGCGGTTCCGCGGCAGGAATGTGTCAGGGCCGTACCAAATTTCTGCAGTTGCTTTTTGAGTTGAAATTGGGATTTTTGGAATATTCTTTTTGGGACCAGATTTATTTTGAGAGCTACAGTTGTGCTTGGGGCCTACTTCGGAATTTTTTTTGATCGAAAATTGTAAACATGTTAGTTCACAGTATTTACATTATATCTGCGATCGTGAATGTTATTTGATCGGTAAATCCTGTCTATCTGCTATAGCCCTTTTAGACGGATTTGCGAACGTGACATTCACGTTGATGTTCTGTGTTGTGCTGTGATGTTGCGGATTTGTCGTGGTGGATAACCTGGATGCAATGTTAGTACAGTTTGGTTGTATATGTACATTTGATATTGCAGGGCGAGCGTCCGACTTGTGGACTGCCGTCACTGCCTGTTTGTATATTATTCTTTTGGGGCATGACCGGGCTGAGGTCGATGTACTCGTTGTATGTATATTTTACTTTCTGTACTAGGATTACCCCGCGGTGGGGTGCACGGATAGCCGGGTTCTAGAGGGCAACGGGACCGCATCTCATGGCTTTGAGACGGAGGGGGTTTTACTCTAGAATTGGTGGGCTATTCGCCGCACTCGTAGGGGGTACAGGTTGACCCAAGGAGGGGTGCTCAAGATACCGAATTCCGTGAAGTGTTGGGTGGTCCATTCACGTTCCTGATGGGGGATGCCTCGCTTCAGGTTTTTCCGGGTAACTTGCCGCGCCCGTAGGGGTCTAGGATTTCATTGCACAGGCTGTCCACACGATCAGGGGACTGTCGGGTTTCAGTAACGGCTCTATGAAATTCGGGGATCCCAGTTATCTGTATTGTTCTGTGATGCTTATTACATTTCTGTGATGTTGCATTTTATCACGCCTTGAGCGAATATTATATATTGATATATATACTAGTAGATGTTGTATATGTTTTGCATCCGCGCTAGTCCAGTCCCCGCTCTGTCGTTAGTTAAATAACCTAACGGGTGATGACGGGACCCAGTGGCGAATGCGGATGGCATATACGTACATCATTATTTTCGTTCTTTATTGGTGTGATCAATTGATGGGACTGCGTTGATTCGGATCAATGCAAGCTCAACAAACCTATTCTTATGTTGTTGGAACATTTTTCAAAAGGCTGTTATTGCAAAGACGTTCTCTTTTGTTTTTTACAGTTGTATTCGGTTATGAATATTCAGCACCTCAGTGGACGAGGCAAGGGCCGAGATCCCTTCACCGGGAGTGACCCCTTGGACAAAAGTTTGTGTCAGTGTAATAACTTCACTATAGTCGATTACTTTTGCTTTGCATTGTGGTATTCGGTTGGAATATGCTGCACCTCATTCTACGGGGAAAGAGCCGAGATCCCTTCACCGGGAGTGACCTCTTTAGTAAAGGTTTTCTCCACTATATTTTAAAAGCTATCCGGTTCCTTCAACGATATCAAGTTCATTACGTTAAAGGTTTTTCGCCAAAAACCATTCGTAGCCCTCCGTCGTTTCAGACGGGTAGCACGTAGTATTCATTCTATGTTTGTTGACCTTCGTCAAGGCATAGTGAATGGTAGCTTCTTGTTACCTTTCTGCTGCATAGATAGATGCGTTGGTTTGGGACTGTCGTATAGCCTTGTCGACCTTCGTCAAGGGCTTGTGCGGGTGGGTTCAAATTAACCTGGAAAATGACGGGTAGAACTTAACATGTGACTTATGATTTGTTGACCTTCATCAAGGTCATAAGAGCATGGGGTAAAAATCACATCGGGGGTTTCTAAAGAAACTGAAACTTGCCAGATGTTGGATATAGTGCCCTCAGAGTCAATTATTGGATCGCAGGCACGTGATTGCAATGATTGCGGAGGACCTATACCGGTAGGACAGTCTTACTCGAGATGATATTATGCTATCTGGTTTGCCTTTATCAGTCGTGTACAGGTTTAGGTGACTGATCACTGTTACACTTTGATAGAGCCCTTAGGATCTTGCTTTACTACCAACAGTATGATGGCGATCATATACGTGAGAGTTGGGTGGTTTATACGCATATCCTTAATTATGGTCCCTAGTCGTGGGAGTTTCGAGACAGGGCATCGATACTCCGGAGTAGACTAGTGTATACAGTCGAGACCCCGACGAGGGGCGGTGGCCGGTCTCACAAGCCATTTGTGTCAGTTGGATCACCTAAGATATATACAGGTGCTCATTGGGTTATGAGTACACCGGACAGGACTCGCCGGGAATCTGCTAGTTGGTATTATACATAACGTCAGATAGCAGTTCCCTGGTGACATGTGTACATGTTAGTTCATCGACCTGAGGTCGTCATTTGTCTCGTGTGAGTTCCCACTGTTCTTTGATTTCTACCCTACCATGGCTCAAAGCAGTCGTGCAAACAGGTATTTTTTGGGTACAGTCCTGAGCTACATGGAGGCAAGTGAGCTGATCGGCAGGGGATTCGTCTCTCCCGGTATTGGGGGTGAGATCGTGCTGTGTCTAGGAGAGCCATTACACAAAGCCCACGGCCGTGGCAGGAGATTTACTGGTAGGTACTCCAGTAGTATCTCAGGGTGTTTTTGGGCTACACTCCGACACAACTTATACTGCTTTTTGGGGTCTGACGTTACGAGTCCCCTAAGCCGATATGCGATACTCATAAAAGAACGGACCGGACTGTATATACATTGTCACTGTTAGGCTCAGTAGGGTTTCCAGATGAGTTCGCTCATCGGTTTCCCTTGAGGTCAGTATATGGGCAGCCGTTACGCACAGGTAGTGCCGCTGACGGCTTATGGTTAAACCCATTGCCAGGGTACTGACGAGTCATTAGAGTCCCCCACAGATAGTTTCCCAAGTTCGGGCGAAACGTTGTAGAGGCCGTATGGTTTTATGGCAGTGTTCGGAAAATGCACGTGCGTTTACGCACGTGTCATTTTTCGGGCAGATAATACTGGTGGGCTTTGGTTTAAGCCGGATCCGAGTATTATATTGAGTAGATAAAATATCTTTGTCGTAGTTGCATTTGTATTCGGTCGTAATACAAATGCGGGTATGTTTATACTGATATGGGGTTATCCTGAAATTCGTTTCAGGATCGCTTTTGGAAGTTGCCAGTTTCCAGTTTCCAGTTTTCTATCGCCCGTCTTTTAACATTCGGTTAAAGACGGATTTATCCTTTCTTGGATGAGGATGAGTCATGCTTCTAGAAGGTTCTAGAAGTGGTGATAAGGCTTATGACTCATAAATTGCATTAATGATTTTGGTGACAAGGTTAAGCGATTCATTAGTTTCATTTAATGTGTTCATACTTGGTGTATTATGACTCATGGTTATGATAAGCTTCATATTTATTGTCACCCTCCTTCTTTGCTCCTACCCTCACCTCCCTTGCTCCATATATATTGGCCAGCCCCTCCCCTTGAAAAAGAGATTGATTTTGATTAAAAAGACTATGGTTTTGAGTGTATGGAAATTTGATAACTCATTTCTCATTCCATTTCATTTTGAGTGGCAACTTCATTAACCGTTCGTCCACGGGTTTGGAAGTGAGACAAAGTATTCTACTCATTCTCTACATCAATCTTGGTCGTCTCTTTTAGCAAACTTGATGACCGAGTTGTCTCGAGTCAGAGGCGGGAGCCCGTTTAAAGATCTGTTGACGTGGTGCCACCTGGACGAGCAGATCGGAGATCGACGAGATCGGAGATCGACGAGATCGGAGCAGCCGCAACAAAGCGTGGGATGATGGTTAAAGAACGAAGGACTCGGATCGTTCGGTATAACCTTTCTACCCTCTTTACAGTTTGTTAGTTTAGCAATAATGGCAGATCCGGGTTATAGTATACGATAGCGCCAGTTAAAAGTTTTTGTTCCGCATTTGGCGTCTGTTTGACGGCCGGGGCGCTATCGTAGACTTACAGTGGTATCAGAGCCTCATCATTATACTTTACTAACTTTTGCTAACGCGTTTAAAATATCGATCGGACCGAATATCAAAAACTACATTTTTCTGCACAAATGTATCTGTCGATTATAAACTTGGTCTAAAAATTATTTTGATGATCCCAGAAAATTGAGCAGGGTTTTTTAAGCACACAGTAGAATTACGGTCACGTGATCTTACTATACCACCGCGGAAACGCGGTCAAACCTAGGGTTTGACCGCGCATCCGCGGCCAGTATATAGGAACAGTGCTCCATAATTCTTCAGTGTACTTTACTTGGTAAATTGTGGTTTTTGGATATATCTTTTGGCCCCAGATTTTGTTACTGTACAACAGATGTACGTGGGGCCCACTTCGTGCTATTTAGTCGATCGAAATTTAAACATGTTAGTTTACAGTGCTTACATTATATCTGCGGCCGTGAATGTCATTCAATTGGTAAACTGCGTCTGATTGCTATAGTTCTTTTAGACGGGCTTGCGAACATGACATTCGCGTTGATGTTCTGTGTTGTGCTGTGATGTTGCGGATTTGTCGTGGTGGATAGCAGTGTGCAATGGTAGTGCAGTTTGAATTTATTTGTAGATTTGATATTGCTGGGCGAGCGTCCAACATGTGGACTGCCGTCACTGCCTGTTTGTATAATATTCTTTTGGGGCACGACCGGGCTGAGGTCGATGTACCCATTGTACATATTTTTCATTTCTGTACTAGGTTTTACCCCGCGACGGAGTGCACGGATAGCCGGGTTCTGGAGGGCAACGGGTCCGCATCTCATGGCTTTAAGAGGCAGAGGGGCCTTACTCTGGAATTGGCAGACTATTCGCCGCACTCGTAGGGGGTACAGGTTGACCCAAGGAGGGGTGCTCAAGCTACCGGATTCCGTGAAGTGCAGGGTGGTCCATTCACTATTCTGTAGGGGGCTGCCTCGCTTCGGGTTTTGGCGGGTAACTTGCCGCACCCGTAGGGGTCTAGGTTTCATTGCACAGGCTATCCACACGACCAGGGGAACGTCGGGTTTCAACAGCGGCTCTGTGAAACCCGGGGATCCCAGATTATCTGTATTGTTCTGTGATGCTTATTACTTTTCTGTAATGTTGCATATTATCACGCCTTGAGCGATTATTGTATATTGGTAAATATACTATTAGATGTTGTATATGTTTTACACCCGCGCTAGTTCAGTCCCCGCTCTGTCGTTAGTTAAGTAACCTAACGGGTGATGACGGGACCTAGTGACGAATGCGGATGGCATATACATACATTTTATTTTCGTTCTTTTCTGGTGTGATTAATTGATGGGACTGTGTTGATTCTGATCAATGCAAAGAAAAACAAATCTATTTGGCAGTTGTTGGAAAAATTTAAAAAGTGTTATTACAAAGACGTTTCTTTTTGTTTTGCATAGCGGTATTCGGTTGGAATATCCTGCACCTCATTCGACGAGGCAAGGGCCTATATCCCTTCACCGGGAATGACCCCTTGGGCAGAAGTTTGTGTCAGGGTAATAACTTCACTATAGTCGATTACAAGTTGCTTTGCACCGCGGTATTCAGTTGAAATATCCTGCACCTCATTCCACGAGGAAAGAGCCGAGATCCCTTCACCGGGAATGACCTCTTTAGCAAAAGGTTTTCGCCACTATATTTTTATAAAAAGCTATCAGGTTCCTTCCGCGATATCAAGTTCACTACGTTAAAGGTTTTTTGCCAAAAACCAGCCGTAGCCCTCCGTCATTTCTTTTGGGTATTCAGTAGTAATCAAGCTATGTATTTTGACGTAACGCCAAGGCATAATGTTTGGTAGCTGCTGGGTATTCATTTATTGCATAGATAGATGAGTTGGTTTGGGACAGTCGTTCTGCCATTTTGACTTAACGCCAAGGGCATGTACGGGTGGGTTCAAATTAACAAGATAGTGACGGGTAGAACTTGGCATGTGACTTATGACATTTTGACCTAACGCCAAGGTCATAAGAGCATGGGGCAAAAATCATATCGGGAGTTTCTAAAGAAACTGAAACTTGCCAAGTATGCGCATACCTTCTGGAGTGTGAGTAACGTGAGTGGATTCCGTCACATTATCATGCGATGAGAGTTGGATCCCGATTCCCACAGATGAGTTGGTTTACTCTTCGGGTGATCCCGATTGATTCTTCTTTTAGGTTTGGAGGAGAATTTGACAGTACAGTGGGAGGTTTCCTGATTAGGTAAAGTGATAACCATTCTGATCTAGGTTAGAGTGCACGCAGAGTGTTTCTTTTCTCTCTCGCTTTGGCAGCGACCTTTGACCGAACCTAGACTATGACTCAGTGACCGAGTTGACCGAACCTTCTTGAAATACTGGCTTTTGGATTGTCTGAGTTGCATAAGTCATTGCCACTCCTTCTTTTACCCTTTGCATTTCTCAGAATAACCCGTATTACTACGGACATCCACTTCCATTGCATAGATCCATCGTATTGTTATATATGAACTCAGAGGGATTTCTTCGAGGATGGATCAAGGTTCAGGAGAAATAGAATTGGTTTATTCAGTTGTCTTTTATTATCACCTTCTCTCAGGTTGCGAGGGCTCCTTGGTTTAGGAGAGTACACCTATTACGCTTATTGGATAGTCTTCTTCCAAACCATAGGCATGTGCCAAAAGGTAGGGAATGAAGAAAACCAATTAGCCTAAGTAGGGTGTACAGAAGATAATATGTAAAGACAAAATAAAGAGATTAGAAAGAGGGCAAAGTAAATTGCGACTGCTATCATTCATGACCAAACCGCGTACTTCATCGCCACTCCTATTTCACCTTTAAAAGAATAAGATATTATTCAGTTGTCTTTTATCATCACCTTCTCTCAAGTTGAGAGTACTCCTTGGTTTAGGAGGGTACATCTATTATGCTTACTGGAAAGTCTTCTTCCAAACCATAGGCTGGTGCCGAGCGGTAGGGAAGAAAGAAAACCATTTAGCCTAACGATGGTGTACAGAAGGTAATGACTAAAAACAAATAATGGGATTTGGAGAGATGGCAAAGAAATATACGGTTCAAGTCATGAATTGGATTATGGAAGAGGCATTGCTATGAATACCAGGATACCCCTACGAAACATTTTCATGTTTCAGTGCATTGTTAAAGCAAAACTGTTTTCCCGATTAGATACTTACTCCAGAGTATGTATTTACCAGGTATGATTCTTATATCTGTATGGTTTTACAGATGATGAGTGGGACTAAGTTATTGGGAATTAGGTGATCATCCTCATTATATCGGAATTCGTTGTAATTGGTGATATTTGAGGAAATCACCTGGGTACAGTTTTCCACCTACGACGCACAGGTTTTGAGTTGTTCAACTCAGCGGACATATACAGAGTATTGTATGTTGTCCAAGTGTCCATAAGGACAAAGGGGTAGGTCCTCGTACTATGTTCTGTTTACTTATGACTTCTCTAGTTTTTAGACAAGTGTTTCGTAGAAATACAAGGTCTAAGTTTTGAGAAGTTGTGGGTATAAGAATAAAGTAGAGAACCAGGTGTCACAAGTATCAGGATTCTTCAAAGAGATCGAAGATGTAGATTCTTGTGATTGGTATTCAGATGATAGTAATGGTTTTGAGAAACTTGTTTCTCTTTCAGGTTGCTCATAATTGGATGGATTCCTAAGTTGAGTAATGCTGATTAGCCTCTCTCCATTAAGTTGATATGCACTGGAGACAGTTGCATGATTTGAATCTGGTTCCAATTAATTCTGTGCCAAAGTTTCTATATTGGATATAGAATGGTTCATACCTTAACGATGTTAAGGTACGGGGAGTTATCCAGCTTATGCTTAAAACCAGACTCTGGATAACTCAGGGCACGTTTCTGTAATGGCTATTTGTGGGTTGACCCTGGCTATGACGAGGGTTGATTTTCTACCATCTGGAATATCAATAGTGATATTGTTCTTGACTCGCCACAGTTTTAGTAAAATGGATTTTTTTAGAAAACAGTTGTGGGAGTATGGTAGAACTGGAAGTGATTCTAGAACCACAAACGATTACGGAAAATTTAATAGGACCTATATATTCAATCAGGTTTGACATTCCATTAGCCACTCCGTAGATATGGTGGGTAACCTCGGACACCCGAGAGGTACTCCGGTAGCCTCAAGGACGGTGACAGGGAAGTTCTTGTTTACCCAGACTTGATACTACAGTTGTTCCAGAATGTGAGACCCGGCAGGAGGTTAAGTATAGCGTCGTTCTAAACTAGCTTTAGAAGTGCACTTATATATTATTCTGCCAGAGGGTTGTCGTAGTCAGTGGGAGCAGCAGAAGTTTAGTGGGCAAGTAGCTTATGTCTATTTATAGACTAGAGCAGATATAGTGGAGGAAGATCATCTATTTTTGATGTGACGGTCATGGATTTGACTTCAATCAGAATAGGGGATGGATCTGTTAAGAAGGTAGTAGGGTGTGATGTCATGGTATCTGGATGACATACGCAGAGTAGAAAGTAAAATTCCTACACTACGATCGGTTGTACTGTGGTCGTCACACAGTTGTTTCTCGAGATAGGATATGGATATAATATCTGACATTTTGGTTTCTAGATCTATGGTTTTAGATCAAGATTTGGGTAGTTCTCCCAATGTGGGTACTTTGACAGTATTCTAATGGTATTTAGAATAAATGACTCCTGGCATGGTGGTGTACCTGCTAGTGATGGAGTCACCCTCTCTAAAGGTGTCTTACGGACTAAAGGGGAGAGGGATGTGCATGATTGGCAGATCACTTGCTTAGGAAATTGAGTCAATCATGAGATGTCAAGTACCACACCAGATGTTGTTTTTGCACTTGATGCGATAAGCTTGTATTAATCCAATCCTGGAGAAACATAAGTACATGTTCTACGGATTTGATGACGGCAGCCTCCTTCAGGAGACGATTATCATTCCAGGCTTCAAAGGTGACATGTTTGACCGAGTGATTGTCAGAGTTATAGTTTTCCCTCTGGCGAGGGACAGTATTATGGACAGATGGTCCAAGAGGATACCGTAGGAGGCTTGGTGCAGGATACTGATTAGGTTCTGTGATCGGTACAGTCTAAGAAGTTAGGATTTGGAGTTCATTTATGAACTAGGTTCCATCAGATATCCAGACATATTCTAAGACAAGTATTACTCAATTCGGGAGATGGCTTTCTCCGCGAACTTGAGATTAAGAGAGATATAGAAAGAAATATCTAGGCGGATCTACTCACTGAGGCTATTTCTCGAACACAATAGTTTTACAAACAAGCTTTATGAAACTGATTAGTAGAGGAGTTGGATGTTCGGTTTCACACGGGCTTTGAGTTGTCGACATCACAATAATTAGCCTTAAGTGTAAGTGGGAGATTGTTGGATATAGTGCCCTCAGAGTCAATTATTGGATCGCAGGCACGTGATTGCAATGATTGCGGAGGACCTATACCGGTAGGACAGTCTTACTCGAGATGATATTATGCTATATGGTTTGCCTTTATCAGTCGTGTACAGGTTCAGGTGACTGATCACTGTTACACTATGATAGAGCCCTTAGGATCTTGCTTTACTACCAACAGTATGATGGCGATCATATACGTGAGAGTTGGGTGGTTTATACGCATATCCTTAATTGTGGTCCCTAGTCGTAGGAGTTTCGAGACAGGGCATCGATACTCCGGAGTAGACTAGTGTATTCAGTCGAGACCCCGACGAGGGGTGGTGGCCGGTCTCACAAACCACTGGTGTCAGTTGGATCACCTAAGATGTATACAGGTGCTCATTGGGTTATGGGTACACTGGACAGGACTCGCCGGGAATCTGCTAGTTGGTATTATACATATCGTCAGATAGCAGTTCCCTGGTGACATCTGTACAAGTTAGTTCATCGACCTAAGGTCATCATTTCTCTCGTGTGAGTTCCCACTGTGCTTTGATTTCTACCCTACCACGGCTCAAAGGAGTCGTGCAAACAGGTATTTTTTGGGTACAGTCCCGAGCCATATAGACGCAAGTGAGCGGATCGGCAGGGGATTCGTCTCTCCCGGTATTAGGGGTGAGATCGTGCTGTGTCTAGGAGAGCCATTACACAAAGCCCACGGCCGTGGCAGGAGATTTACTGGTAGGTACTCCAGTAGTATCTCAGGGTGTTTTTGGGCTACACTCCGACACGACATATACTGCTTTTGGGGGTCTGACGTTACCAGCCCCCTAGGCCGATATGCGATACTCATAGACGAACGGACCGGACTGTATATACATTGTCACTGTTAGGCTCAGTCGGGTTTCCGGATGAGTTCGCTCATCGGCTTCCCTTGAGGTCAGTACATGGGCAGCCGTTACGCACAGCTAGTGCCGCTGACGGCTTGTACTTAAACCCACTGCCAGGGTACTGACGAGTCATTAGAGTCCCCCCACAGATAGTTTCCTAAGATCGGGCGAAACGTTATAGAGGCCGTATGGCTTTATGGCAGGGTTCGGAAAATGCACGTGCGTTTACACACGTGTCATTTTTCGGGCAGATAGTACTGGTGGGCTTTGGTTTAAGCTGGATCCGAGTATTATATTGAGTAGATATAATATCTTTGTCTCAGTTGCATTTGTATTCGGTCGTAATACAAATGCGGGTATGTTTATACTGATACGGGGTTATCCTGAAATTCGTTTCAGGATCGCTTTTGGAAGTTGCCAGTTTCCAGTTTCCAGTTTCCAGTTTCCTATCGCCCGTCTTTTAACATTCGGTTAAAGACGGATTTATCTTTTCTTGGATGAGGGTGAGTCATGCTTCTAGAAGGTTCTAGAAGTGGTGATAAGGCTTATGACTCATATGTTGCATTAATGATTTTGGTGACAAGGTTAAGTGATTCATTAGTTTCATTTAATGTGTTCATACTTGGTGTATTATAACTCATGGTTATGATAAGCTTCATGTTTATTGTCACCCTCCTCTTTGCTCCTACCCTCACCTCCCTTGCTCTATATATATTGGTCGGCCCCTCCCCTTGAAAAAGAGATTGATTTTGATTAAAAAGACTATGGTTTTGAGTGTATGGAAATTTGATTACTCATTTCTCATTCCATTTCATTTTGAGTGGCAACTTCATTAACCGTTCGTCTACGGTTTTGGACTAAGTGAGACAAAGTATTCTACTCATTCTCTACATCAATCTTGGTCATCTCTTTTAGCAAACTTGACGACCGAGTTGCCTCGAGTCAGAGGCGGGAGCCCGTTTAAAGATCCGTTGACGTGGTGCCACCTGAACGAGCAGATCGGAGATCGACGAGATTGGAGCAGCCGCAACAAAGCGTGCGATGATGGTTAAAGAACGAAGGACTCGGATCGTTCGGTATAACCTTTCTACCCTCTTTACAGTTTGTTAGTTTAGCAATAATGGCAGATCCGGGTTATAGTATACGATAGCGCCAGTTAAAAGTTTTTGTTTCACATTTGGCGTCTGTTTGACGGCCGGGGCGCTACCGTAGACTTACACTAGATATACGCATACCTTCTGGAGTGTGATAATATGAGTAGATTCGAACACATTATCATGCGATGATAGTTGGATCCCGATTCCCACTGATGAGTTGGTTTACTCTTCGGGTGATCCCGACTAATTCTTCTTTCAGGTTTGGAGGAGAATTTAAGGTTACAGTAGGAGGTTTCCTGATTAGATAAAGTGATAACCATTCTGATCTAGGTTAGATTGCTCGCTGAGTGTTTCTTTTCTCTCTCTCTTTGGCAGCGACCATGACCCGACCTTTGACTATGACTCAGTGACCATGTTGACCAAACCTTCTTAAACACTGGCTTTTGGATTGTCAGAGTTGCAAACCTCGTTGCCACTCCTACTTTTACCCTTTTCTCCAGGACACCCCGTATTACTGCGAACGTCCACTTCCATTGGATAAAACCATCGTATGGTTATATACGAACTCGAAGGAATTTATTCGAGGATGGTTTCCAGTTCTGGAGAAAACGAATAGGACTATTCAGTTGTCTTTTCCTTTTACCTTCTCTCAGGTTGCGAGTGCTCCTTGGATTAGGGGATAGTACACCTGTTATGCTTATTGGACAGTTTTCTTCCAAATCTTAGGCTGGTGCCGAACGGTAGGGAATGAAGAAAGCCGATTAGCCTAAGTGTGGTGTACAAAAGGTATTAAGTAAAGACAAATAAAGGGATTAGTAAGAGGGAAAAGTAAACTGCGACTTCTATTCATGACCAAACCAAGTATTTCATTACCACTCCCACTTCACCTTTGTATTTCTCCAGAACACTCCGTATCACTACGAAGATCCACAGTTATTTGGATACTCCATCGTATGGTTATATACGAACTCGAAAGGAACTTGTTCCAATTCAGGGATGGATTATGGTTCAGGAGAAATAGGAATAAGGTTTTATTCAGTTGTCTTTTATCTTTACCTTCTCTCGCATTGCGAGTGCTCCTAGGATTAGGACAGTACACCCATTATGCTTATTGGACAGTCTTCTTCCAAACCATAGGCTGGTGCCGAACGGTAGGGAAGGAAGAAAACCATTTAGCCTAAGAGGGTGTACAGAAGACAACGACTAAAGACATATAAAGGGATTTAGAGAGATGGCAAAGAGATATACAGTTACAGTTGTGAATCTGGATAACGGAAGAGGCATTACTAGGAATACCCGGATACCCCTTCGAAACATTTACATGTTTCAATTTCACTGTGTACTGTTAATAGAAAACTGTTTTCCCAATTAGCCCTTGCTCCAGGGTATGTATTTACCAGGTATGAATCTCACATCTGCATGGTTTTACAGATGATGAGTGGGAGTAAGTTATTGGGAATTAGGTGATCATCCTCATTATATCGGAATTCGTTGTAATTGGTGATATTTGAGGAAATCGCCTGGGTTGTTTGCCGGACGGCAAATATTTGGTTTTGAATATCCACTGTTATGCACCAATTTCAAATTGACATATCTGTAGGTCTATTTTTATTGAGTGTGATATACCTTTTTGAAATTATGTCTATGACATTTACCTATATCAGTGGATGGTTAGATAAGGAGCATTAAACAGCGGTGTAATTCTTCTTAACCATAAGTACAGTTTTCAACCTACGACACACAGTGAATGAGTTATTAAATTCAAGGGACTTATACAGAGTATTGTATATTGTCCAGTGTCCATTAGGACAGAGGGGTTGGTCCTCGTACTATATTCTGTTTACTTGTGACTTCTCTAGTTCTTAGACATGTGTTTCGTAGAAATGTAAGGTCTAAGTTTTGAGGAGTTATAGGTATAAGAATAAAGTAGAGAACCAGGTGTTGCAAGTATCAGGATTCTTCAAGGTGATCGAAGATGTAGATACTTGTGTATGGTATTCAGTTGAAAGTAATAGTTTTAAGAGAACTTGCTTCTCTTTCATGTTACTCATAATTGGAAGCATTCCTAAGTTGAGTAACGCTGATCGTCCTTCTTCCATTTAGTTGACATGCACTGGAGACAGCTGCATGATTTGAATCTGGTTCAATTAAATCAGTGCCTCTTTTTCTGTATTTGATATAGGACAGTTCGTCTCTTAACGATGTTAAGGTACGGGGAGTTGTCCGGCTTATGCTTAAAACCAGACTCTGGATAACTCAAGGCATGTTTCTGTAATGGCTGTTTATGGGTTGACCCAGGCTATGACGAGGGTTGACTTTCTGCCATCTGGAAGATCAATAGTGATATTGTTCTTAACTCGCCACAGTTTTAATAAAAATGGATTTTTTCAGAATACAGTAGTGGGAGTATGGTAGAACTGGAAGTGATTCCAGAACCGCAAACGATTACTGAAAATTTGATAAAAACCTAAAGATTCAATCTGGTTTGACATTCCATTGGCCACTCCGCAGATATGGTGGGTAACCTCAGGCACTTGAGAGGTGCTTCGGTATGCTCAAGGACGGTGACAGAGAAGTTCTTGTTTACCCAGACTTGCCATTGCTGTTGTTCCAGACTGTGAGACCCGGCAGGAGGATGAGTATAGCGTCGTTCTAAACTAGCTTTAAAAGTGCATGTGTATATGACTCTGCCAGAGGGTTGTCGTAGTCAGTAGGAGCAGCGGAAGCATAGTGGACAAGTAGCTTATGTCTATTTATGGACTAAAGCAGATATAGCGTAGATAGATCATCTATTTCTGATGTGACAGTCATAGGTTTGACTTCATCAGAATAGGGGATGGATCTGTTAAGAAGGTAGTAGGGTGTGATGTCCTGGTATTTGGATGACATACACAGAGTAGGAAGTAAAATTCCTATACTACGATCGGTTATACTTTGGTTGTCACACAGTGGTTTCTACACATAGGACATGGATATTGTAGGGTTGCTAGGCACTCGCACAAGGGTCTACGAGGCATCAACCATGCCCGATTTAAAATTTAGCCGTGCCGAACAACCCGAATACGGAACTTTAAACTAGAGATTAGGCGAAAACAAGCATGCTAAACACTTTAACACTAAGTGAGAGGGATTACAACCTTTGTAGATCCGGTCCTTCACTTCATATGCTCCGTGTTGTGGTCCCTTCGCTGCGATCATCGGGATCCGGACTCTCGAGAGGTTCCACGAAGAGAAAGACGCAACCTTTGCTTCCGATCTTCGATACTAAGATGATCTACCTTGAAGTTTCTTTAACACAAGCTAACACTCATGAAATGATGTGAACACCCTCATCTAAATGGCAAGGGAAGATGAGGATGATGAAGTAGGATTTTTTCTCTCTTTATTTATCTTTTTCTCATATTTATCCATCACAAAAATCAAAGCAAGAAAGCATTTCAAGCAAAGAAGAAGAAGGAAGAAGATGAACAATCTTCTTTTTGATGAATAGAAAGAATATTATCATAATCATTTATGCAACCATGGTTGTAGTAACCATTGTAGAGAGTTTACTAGGGTTAGGGTTTGGGTTAGGTCAAAGGGTGAGTCACTTGTAAATATCTATCATAATATCTTAACAAAGACAAAGTAAAGCTTCTAGAATCAACTAGAAGGTTTAACCCTAATGCAAACCCTAATCATGTTTAAACTCCTCTAATCATGTTGCATTAATAATTATAATATGTTACAATATTATATATCACATTTACAATATTTATTGTAACAAAATAAAATAATACATTTAACATATATCGCATATATATCAATGTATTACCCGAGTGAGAAAAAGAATCTTTTAGTGAGCAAATATTAGTTAATGCAATTTAATATATCATATATATTATTATACATTAAATTATCGAATCAACACCTGATCCGACAATCCGGCTATATCGCATATAACCGACTAATATTAATCCGTACCGATTCATCGAATCAACACTTGATCCGATGACCCGGCTGATATCAAATATCGCGAGAATATAATACGGTATCACATATCGCATTATCCTCGGTCCCGCACATATCACATATGTGCTCCTACCCCGTTTTGCCTGAGCCAAGAAACCTCTTTGTAGGACTCTAAAGAATCGTCAATACGCCGGCAGTAGGTGATGATCATATCAATCACCCACAAGCTGCAAGCGGTCAACTAAACGTAACAGCTACCCAGGTATTGAGCGCTCAGAAGATCAACAAGCAAGCCTCTACATTCTCCTGTGAATCCAAACAGTAACACTCCCGTACAGTCCGGTCTCGTCGTATGATATGTTGCATATCTCGCCTAGGGGTAGTAAACGTCAGACCCCAGTAGCTTGATAAGTCGTGTCGATTTGAGGTCTATAACAGTTCGAGAAATTACTGATAACACTTACCAGTAAATCTCAGCAACCCTGGCCAGGGATTTCCGGTTATAGCCAATCGAACACAGCACAACATCAACTCCCTATACCGGGAGAGACGAATCCCCTCCTATCGCTCATTGCCTCCATGTGATTCGGGACTGCACCCAAAAGCCACCTTTTTGCATGCCCTCTTGGACGTGGTATGATGGAAATCAAAGCACAGTGGGAATCACACAAGACTCTATGACGATCTCGGGTCGACAGACTACTCTGTACCAGTGTCATCGGAGAACTGCCATCTGACGTATGGTATAATACCATCTGGGAGTTCTCGGCGAGTCCGTCCAGTGTACCCAGTCTCCACTGAGCACCCGTACACCATCCTTGATGTCAAACACCGATGGATATGGGATCATCCATCGCCCATCATATGGGTCAAGATGCGTATACGCTAGTCTACTCTGGTGCATCGATGCCCTGTCTCGATACACCCTCGACTAGGAACAGTTATAGGATGTACTCGTCGACTACCGTGGCCCCACTAGTATGATCTCATCATAGTCCCAGTAGTCGAGTACATATCCTAAGGGCTTTATCAACATGTAATATAGAGACAATCAGAGTACATGTTAAGATAAAGTACAACCAGATAGCATACTATCATGTCGAGCAAGAAAGTCCTCCCTATATATGTCCTAGCATCCACTACAATATACATCGTATGTACAGTAATGGCCTCTAGGGCATACATATAACTAACAATCTCCCACTTGCACTAGGGCCATCTGTTATGGTATCGCATACCCAACAATTAGCTGCGGTTGAAGTATCTCATACTCAACCATCCCATAAAAGTCTCTACTGGGAAAAAGGCCTTTGTGAGTGGATCCGCGCTGTTGTCCTCTGTGTCTACTCTTCTAACCTCGATCTCCCTGGAGATCAACCATCTCCATGATCAGGTGATACTGCCTAAGAATTATATCTGGATTTCTGATGGGACGGTAGTTCCTTGGCTGAAGCCACAACTCCATTGTCACACAATGGTAGGAACGAAGTTCATCTTATGAACTTATATATATCCAGACAGCTTCTTTGGTAGCATCCTTGGCAACGATGTATCTTGCCTTTAATCATCTAGTATGTCACGGTATCTAGCTTGGAACTCTTCCAACATACCGTCCCTCCACTGAGGGTATAAACAAGCCTGCGACTAATATTCAGTCGTTCTTATCACCCTGGAACCTTTCCAGTGATTCTCCCCAGGATCGATTGATACCATCTCACTACAACTAGTGAGTATCCTAACATCCAATTAGATCTATCTCATAGATCCAAAACCTAGGATTTAGTAGGTATCACTTTGATCCTATATGGAGAATCCTTGTGATAAGCGGAGATTGACCGTGCGTAGCATAGGAAACTTCTTCCCTATCAAGAGTATGTCATCCACGTACTCTACGAGGATCTCCACCATACTCTCTACTACCTTTTTTGTATATACAAGGTTCATATACCATTTTGATGAAGTCAAACTCTTTGACTACCACATCAAAACAGATGTTCCAACTCCGCGATGCCTGTTTTATTATATAAAACATCTTGCACACGTTTCCGCTGCTCCCACTGTCTACGAAGCCCTCTGGCTGTGTACTTATAGACGCTCTCTTCTAAAACATCATTTAGAAAAGCTGTCATGACACCCAACCACAAGGTATCGTAGTCATGGTATGTAGCTGTGGCAAATAGGATCTGGATGGACTTAAGCATAGCTTTGAAAGTCTCAACTTTTCCATGTACACCAAGTAATCTTCTCAAGATATACTCGCTCCTGATGGGGATTTAACCCTTCAGATAAAGCAACCAAAGTCCATACTTTGTTGGTGTATAAGGATTCCATCTCAGATCGATAAGCACCCAGCCATTCTTACAGAGTCCCACTCCTGATGGCCAGCTCAAAACTAGTTGGGTCATCATCTCATGATGCAATCCTCGCTCCCACTATCATAGAGAAACCGAAGTATCTCTCAGGTGGGTGAGGAACCCTACTAGATCGGTGGAGAGGCTGAGGTTCGTTGGAAACAATTGAATCCTTTTGTTCTACCAAATTATCAGCTGTAGTTTGTATAGCTGGAACCATTCCAGTTCTACACAACAGACCTTGCCTCGAGCTTGTCCGGATTTTGTTTTTAGACATAGGCCGGACAACCCCAAATCTTAACAAACTTAAGATATGGGCTCTTCTCTTTCCATATCACATATGAAATGGTAGGCAACTGATTTGATTTGAACCCTATTCAATAGGTATGCAGCTTCTCAAGTGCATAACTCCCAAAAGGAAATAGGAAAACTCAGTAGTACTCATCATAGAGCACACCATATCACATAGGGTGCTATGGCTCCACCCCGATACACCGACGTGCTGTGGTGTATACGGAGGAGTAATGCTGAGAGAGAATCTCATTCTCCTTTAGAATAGTCCAGGAATTCCGTGCTCAAGTATTCTCCTCCTTGATTTCATCAAAGGACATAATACTTATACCTGTATTTTGGTTCTCTACTTCTAATTTATATTCTGTGAATATCTCAAAAGGTTCGGACTTGTGTTTCAACAGGAACACATGTCTGAATCTTGAGAGATTATCAGAGAATGTAATGAAGTACAAAGAACCAGTCTTGGCATGTATAGACAGGAGACTTACATACATCAGCATGTATCAATCCCAAGAGTTCACTAACTCTTTCTCTGTTTCCAATAAACAGAGCTATGGTTATCTCATCTTTGTGACATGACAGGCAAGTTTCACAAGATGTAAATTCAAACTAATTTAAATATGCATCCATATGTAACTTCAGCCAGTCGGGTCGCATTGATATGACCTAGCCTACAATGCCTCAAGAAGGATTCGTTCATTTCTGAACTCTTCCTCTTGTGTGTGTTCTGTACGTTAAGAACTATGATTTGATTTAGAACGTCAATGCTTTTAGATAACGTGCCTAAACCGATCAACTCTTGATATAGGAAATGTTCAAAACATTATCCAATCAATACAAAATTATATCCTTTCTTTACTAATAAAGAGACTGATATGATGTTGTATATCAGGTTCGGTATCTAATAACATTCGTTCAGAATCAATGTATTCCGGTAATACAGGGTGATAGTGACCAACAGACTTGGCTGCAACACTTGTACCGTTTTCTGTCTCATGAAACTTATCACCCGTTCTCAGTTCTCTACCTATCTGTAGCCCATGTAACAGATTACATATGCGGGATCCTGATCCGGTATCACATACCCAGGATGTAAAGGATACTGAAAAACAGTTCTCTGTAATGAACACACCCGAAGATGATGCATCAGCATGCACTTTCTTCGTTTGGGCGGCACGGGAAATCTGGTATTCCATAATTTCCTGCTCTGTCTTATAACAATTATAAGTTGGAGCGGGACCAACGTTCCCCAGCTTAGTATAACAAGCGGGTTCGGTCAATATATCCGTATTATTATCTTGATTAAGACGTGATATGGTCGCTACCTGGAGAGAGAGAGAAGAAAACACTCAGCGTATGCTCTTGCAAGATTAGATTGGTTTTCTAATATATCTAATCAGGATGTCTCCCACTGTTTTAGTTAAATCTTCCTTCAAACCCTAAAAGGAAAGACTAGCCGGGATTAATTACACGCTACAAGTTCGCCAATCTTTCAGCCAGGCCAGTGTCGGTACTTTGAGGGAGGTCCCCCGTGCTTTCGCACGAACCTAATTAATGTAAACCTCGTTTTCCCAGGGGCGTAACCCCGTTAACACCTTTCTAGACACCTACTTGATCGGCTAATTGTAATGTGTAAAATCTCCCAGGAGTAACTCTTACTCGTAGCGGGTATCGGGATCCAACTATCTTATAGAAGGTATGCAATCTCATTGCAAATTTCAACACTTGAAATTCCCAATAATATTTTGCCCCTAGCAGCTATATGACCTTAACATAGTCAACAAATCATAAGTGCCAGTCAAGTTCAACCCGTCATTTCCCGATTGAATTAAACCCACCCGCACGACCCTTAACATAGTCAACAAAGTCGCACGACTACCCTAATCCAATCGCATCATATGCTTATACAGATTAGCACTAATCAGCTACCGCACACTACGCCTTAACATAGTCAACAAACGTAGCACGATTACTAACTAGTACTTATCTGAAATGACGGAGGGCTACGACAGGTTTTTCAGAAAATCCTTTGCGTAAGGAACTTGATATCGTTGTAGAATCGAGTGATTTTAAATGGAGTGTTTTTTAGGCTTTTCTAGTTTTGCTAAAGGGGTCACTCCCGGTGAAGGGATCGTCGGCCCTTTCCTCGTCGAATGAGGTGCGGGATATATCATATATATCACTGTGCAAAGCAGAAACTATAGAAGCAATCAAAAGACAAACCGAGTTTGTAGCATCTGCCAGTTATTGCTAAAGGAGTCACTCCCGGTGAAGGGATCTCGGTCCTTTCCTTATCGAATAAGGTGCTGGATGTTCTACAAGGAACACCGCTATGCAAAGCAAGAACTAGAGCTACCAGTTTTTATAAACAAGTTTCTACAACATCTTAGGTTTCTTTTATTTCATTAATCTCATTAATGAAGTCCCATTTTATTATGCTTCACAAGCATCTCTTTTGAAATGAAATCTGCAATATAACATATATCTCATATATATAATATAAACATTCGTCTCAGGCAGTAATATAATCTCATCACAGAACATTGCAGCAGAAGAACAAATATGAAATATTGGATATACTAGGACGTCCGTGTTTTCAATACGAGCCTGTATAAAACACGGATTCCACGGTCGCGATGAATAGCCAAACCCACATCCCTAGACCCCTACGAGAGCGGCAAGTAACACTGCCAATTCTAGGGTTAGGAGACCCGGTCTCGACTCCTCGAGATGGTCTCCCATTGGACTCTAGAACCCGGTTACTTATGCTCCCCGCCTTGGGTCTACCTAATGCAGAAAAGTAAATAATATACAACGGTGACATCTTCCGCTATCTGGAAGTGCCCCAATAAAAGAATATTACATACAAATGAATTTTACATGAATGAAAAAGAAAAACTCTCATCTCACATAAAACCCCCGGCTATTCAAACGCGACGATCCAATACAACATATCACAGCAACACATAATATCTCATATCATCAACGTAAGCAAGTATGCGTATCCCGATTGTCGTTGATGTATAGCAACGAAGCCGGCGATATACCACATACTACGCTTACGGTCACAGAAAAGAAAGTGTAAAAACTACAACAGTTGGAATCCGCAACCTCCTTAGACATCGCATGCCTAACCAAATGAATTCCTTTAGACATCGCATGCCTAACAATTATAAACCCCGCATTTTAGTCTCTTTATCGAAAACTCTTTTCAATATCAAGTCGGGCAATTCAACAAGATTCCCAACGTCCTGATCGAATGCTCGTCGCAAACTTTAGTAGATGGCCGCACCCCTGGATGCCGTCGACGAAGTGCACTAAGGCGGAACACCGCTGCCGCGAGCACCCGAACGGATGCTTTCGGCGACGGGGTTCTCCTACGGTCACTTGGTCGGGGCTAAGAGGTGTAGCTGTCTTTTAAGTTTACCCGGCAAGTATCCGCGTACTCTACGTGATTGCGACGGACTTTTGATCACATCAAAATTCCGAGGCAACCGATCATCTGAGACTAAACTGCTATGTTTATAATATTCAAATTAGTTATCTCAAAACTACCTGTGGATTCCAAATATTGTTTCACATTCCAGATAAATAGACAAAGTTAAACTTTCCGATCGAATCATCAAACACCCAAGATTTCCCAATATATCTCAACACTTGAAATCAGCTTAAAAACATCCATCGCATGCCACAGTACCAATGGTCCAGCAGTAGAAGGGTCAAGCCAACGCCTCACATGTGGCACGCCGTACTGCCCCAAACCCTCAGGTTCAAAAGGCAGTTCAAGACGGTCACATAATCGAGTTTAGGTTTGTTGTATTCTAGAGGGTCCACCGAGTTACTTGCATGACTTAGAACATTCTTAAACACGAGAAAAAATCCAACTTTTGAAAAATTTTCCGACAGGGGAAAAAGTGAGTTATTGATATCCGTTCGAACTTTTTAACAGTTTCTAAAAATTACCCGGAAAATACATAGACAAAATCTGATAATCCGATCGAATCATCGAATCACTAAACAACCCCAGAAAATTCAGCTTTTTAATAAATATTAAAAATTCCCAGAAAATCCAGCATAACAAAATAGGAGTTACTGTGCAAACAGGAGATGCTGACGTCATCATTTCGCCGCGGAACCGCCGCAGAAGGCATGTTTCTGCCGCGGTTCCGCCGCGCTTTATACTGTTCATCGAAAACTTTTTGCACCGTAATTCTTATAATTCCCTGCTGAATTTTTAAGCATTTTTAATGTGGAAAAATCCCAGTTTTTAGAAAAAGTCCAGAGAGCGGGTTTTATCGGGGTTTCGGGTTTCGATCGGACTTTAAACTTCGTCTAGACTTCGCCTAAAGCTCTAGCTTGATTCTGATACCACTGTAGGGTTGCTAGGCACTCGTACAAGGGTCTACGAGGCTTCAACCATGCCCTATTTAAAATTTAGCCGTGCCGAACAACCCGAATACGGAACTTTAAACTAGAGATTAGG
Organism: Agapanthus africanus; assembly: GCA_030015575.1. Classification (NCBI taxonomy): domain Eukaryota; kingdom Viridiplantae; phylum Streptophyta; class Magnoliopsida; order Asparagales; family Amaryllidaceae; genus Agapanthus; species Agapanthus africanus. Next base: position 133,570,840 of record JASDDO010000018.1, on the reverse strand, counting down.
CGAAAACAAGCATGCTAAACACTTTAACACTAAGTGAGAGGGATTACAACCTTTGTAGATCCGGTCCTTCACTTCATATGCTCCGTGTTGTGGTCCCTTCGCTGCGATCATCGGGATCCGGACTCTCGAGAGGTTCCACGAAGAGAAAGACGCAACCTTTGCTTCCGATCTTCGATACTAAGATGATCTACCTTGAAGTTTCTTTAACACAAGCTAACTCTCATGAAATGATGTGAACACCCTCATCTAAATGGCAAGGGAAGATGAGGATGATGAAGTAGGATTTTTGCTCTCTTTATTTATCTTTTTCTCATATTTATCCATCACAAAAATCAAAGCAAGAAAGCATTTCAAGCAAAGAAGAAGAAGGAAGAAGATGAACAATCTTCTTTTTGATGAATAGAAAGAATATTATCATAATCATTTATGCAACCATGGTTGTAGTAACCATTGTAGAGAGTTTACTAGGGTTAGGGTTTGGGTTAGGTCAAAGGGTGAGTCACTTGTAAATATCTATCATAATATCTTAACAAAGACAAAGTAAAGCTTCTAGAATCAACTAGAAGGTTTAACCCTAATGCAAACCCTAATCATGTTTAAACTCCTCTAATCATGTTGCATTAATAATTATAATATGTTACAATATTATATTTCACATATACAATATTTATTGTAACAAAATAAAATAATACATTTAACATATATCGCATATATATCAATGTATTACCCGAGTGAGAAAAAGAATCTTTTAGTGAGCAAATATTAGTTAATGCAATTTAATATATCATATATATTATTATACATTAAATTATCGAATCAACACCTGATCCGACAATCCGGCTATATCGCATATAACCGACTAATATTAATCCGTACAGATTCATCGAATCAACACTTGATCCGATGACCCGGCTGATATCAAATATCGCGAGAATATAATACGGTATCACATATCCCATTATCCTTGGTCCCGCACATATCACATATGTGCTCCTACCCCGTTTTGCCTGAGCCAAGAAACCTCTGTGTAGGACTCTAAAGAATCGTCAATACGCCGGCAGTAGGTGATGATCATATCAATCACCCACAAGCTGCAAGCGGTCAGCTAAACATAACAGCTACCCAGGTATTGAGCGCTCAGAAGATCAACAGGCAAGCCTGTACATTCTCCTGTGAATCCAAACAGTAACAATCCCGTACAGTCCGGTCTTGTCGTCTGATATGTTGCATATCTCCCCTAGGGGTGGTAAACGTCAGACCCCAGTAGCTTGATAAGTCTTGTCGATTTGAGGTCTATAACAGTTCGAGAAACTACTGATAACACTTACGAGTAAATCTCAGCAACCCTAGCCAGGGATTTCCGGTTATAGCCAATCGAACACAGCACAACATCAACTCCCTATACCGGGAGAGACGAATCCCCTCCTATCGCTCATTGCCTCCATGTGATTCGGGACTGTACCCAAAAGCCACCTTTTTGCACGCCCTCTTGGACGTGGTATGATGGAAATCAAAGCACAGTGGGAATCACACAAGACTCTATGACGATCTCGGGTCGACAGACTACTCTGTACCAGTGTCACCGGAGAACTGCCATCTGACGTATGGTATAATACCATCTAGGAGTTCTCGGCGAGTCCGTCCAGTGTACCCAGTCTCCACTGAGCACCCGTACACCATCCTTGATGTCAAACACCGATGGATATGGGATCATCCATCGCCCATCATATGGGTCAAGATGCGTATACGCTAGTCTACTCTGGTGCATCGATGCCCTGTCTCGATACACCCTCGACTAGGAACAGTTATAGGATGTACTCGTCGACTACCGTGGCCCCACTAGTATGATCTCATCATAGTCCCAGTAGTCGAGTACATATCCTAAGGGCTTTATCAACATGTAATATAGAGACAATCAGAGTACATGTTAAGATAAAGTACAACCAGATAGCATACTATCATGTCGAGCAAGAAAGTCCTCTCTATATATGTCCTAGCATCCACTACAATATACAACGTATGTACAGTAATGGCCTCTAGGGCATACATATAACTAACAGATATTATATCAGACATTCTGGTTACTTGATCTATGGTTTTAGATCTAGATTTGGGAATTTTCCCAATCAGGGTACTTAGACAGCATTCTATGAGTATTTAGAATGGACGACTCTTGGCACGGTAGTGTACCTGCTGGTGATGGAGTCACCCTCTCTAAAGGTGTCTTACAGACTAAAAGGGAGAGGGATGTGCATGATTGGCAGATCACTTGGTTAGGCAATTGAGTCAATCATGAGATGTCAAGTACCACACCAGATGTTGTTTTTTGCATTAGATGCAATAAGTAGATATTGATCCAATCCTGGAGAAACATTCGGAAGCAGTTTTAGAACATAAGTGCATGTTCTAGGGATATGATAACGACAGCCTCTTTTGGGAGACGATTATCATTCCGGGCTTCCAAGGTGACCTGGATGACAGAGTGACTGTTAGAGTTATAGTTTTCCCTCTGACGAGGGGCAGTATTTTGGACAGGTGGTCCAAGCGGATACTGAGGGAGGCATGGCGCAGGATACTGATTAAGTTCAGTTGACGATACAGTCTAAGAAGTTTGGATTTGGAGTTCATTCATGAACTAGGTCCCATCAGAAATCCAAACATATTCTAAGACAGGTATTGCTCATTTCGGGAGATGGCTTTCTCCGCGAACTTGAGATAAAGAGAGACATAGAAAGAAACATTAGAGCGGATCCACTCACTCAGGCTATTCCTCGAACGCAATAGTTTTGCAAACGACCTTTGTGAGACTGACTAGTAGAGGAGTTGGGTGTTCTGTATCACACGGGCTGTGAGTATGCGACATCGCAATAATTAGCCTTGAGTGCAAGTGGGAGATTGTTGGAGATAGTGCCCTCAGAGTCAATTTTTGGATCACAGGTACGTGATTGCAATGATTGAGGGAGGACCTATATCGGTAGGACAGTCTTACTCAAGATGGTACTATGCTATCTGGTTTACCTTTATCATCGTGTACTGCTTCAGGTGACCTTACAGGTCACTATTACACGTTGATAGAGCCCTTAGGATTCTTGCTTGACGACCACCAGTATGATGGCGATCATATACGTGGGAGCTGGGGTCTATAAGCACATCCTTAAAAGGTCCCTAGTCGTGGGAGTTTCGAGATAGGGCATCGATACTCCAAAGTAGACTAGAGTATACAGTCGAGACGCCGACGATGAGCGGTGGCCGGTCTCACAAGCCATTGGTGTCAGTTGGATCACCTAAGATCTATATAGGTGCTCATTGGGTTATGAGTACACCGGACAGGACTCGACGGGAACCTGCTAGTTGGGATTATACCAGACGTCAGATAGCAGGTCCCTGGTGACATGTGTATAGGTTAGTTCATCGAACTGAGATCGTCATTTTTCTCGTGTGAGTTCCTACTGTGCTTTGATTACTATCCTACCACGGCTCAAAGGAGTCGTGCAAACATGTTTTAGTTGGGTACAGTCCTGAGCCACATGGAGGCAGTGAGCGGATCTGCAGGGGTTCGTCTCTCTCGGTATTGGGGGTGAGGTCGCTCTGTGTCTAGGAGAGCCATTACACGAAGTCCTTGGCCAAGGCAGGAGATTTACCGGTAGGTATTCCAGTAGTATCTCAGGGAGTTCTGGGCTACACTCCGACACGACTTGTACCGCTTTTACGGGTCTGACTTTTACCAACCCCCTAGGCCCACCATGCGATGCTCATAGACGAACGGACCGGGCTGTATGGATATTGTCACTGACTGGCTCAATAGGGTGTCAGGATGAGTTCGCTCATCGACGTCCCTTTTGGTCAATACCTGGTAGCCCGTTACGTATGGCTAATACCTCTGACGTGCTAGTGGTTAAATCCACAGCCAAAGTATTGACGACTCTTTAGAGTCCCCCACAGACAGTTTCTCAAGTTTCGGGCGAAACGCTGTAGAGGCCGTATGGAGATATGGAAGGGTTCGATCAGATACGTGCGGTATTGTATGGATCGTGATCGGACGGATAATACTAGCGGGCTTTGGTTTAAGCCGGATCCTAGTATTGTACAGTGTAGATTTTGTCTCTTTGCATTTGTATTCGGTCGGAATACAAATGTGGGTATGTATATACAGTCGCGGGGTTTTCCTGTAATTTATTACGGGATCAGTTTTTTGAAGTTGACAGTTTGCATTCCGTTTCGGCCTGTTTTCCTTTGTTCCTTCTTGGCTGGATTTTTCTTCGGGAGGGGCTAATTTGCTAGTGTGCAAATTAGCAAATGTGGAGGGTTGTATGTGGAATTTGGATTATATGATGGATATAGCATCTTTGCTTTTTCTAGTGATCATTTCTTTAGCATAAAATGAGATGGGATTTGATTAGGAAGGGTTGTGACCATTTCTCCTCTTTATCACCCATTTCTTTTCTTATGGTCACCTTGCTTTTTGCCTTGTGCTCACCCCTTTTTTGATTTTTCCCTTTGCCATAATCTTGGCCGGCCAGATCTTTGGGGGATGAGAAATTTCATTTTTTGGTGTAGGGAAATTAGTTCATCTCATTTTCTTTTGCTTACACCAAAAATCCCAAAGCTCATTTTCCTCTTGCTCATTATTCTTTACCTCCATCATTATGAAAACATCATACCCGCTAGAGACAAGTGATTCTACACTTAGCCTACAGCATTCTTGGACACGTCGGCTCTCCAACTTCGTGCCCGAGTTGCCTCGGTCCAGAGGTGGGAGCCCGTAAAAGAACCCGGCGATGTGGTGCCCTTCTGACGAGGAGGTGAAGACCGGAGATTCCGCGAGGAGATCGGGATGGAGGCCGAAGACCGATGGACGCGGATCGCTCGGTATAGCATTCTACACATTCTCTAGTTTGCTAGTAGTAGGTTAATGGCCCGATCCGGGTTTATAGTGCGCGGTAGTTCCGGTTTACAAGTTTTGTAAAAGTTTCGTTTCCGCATTCCGGTGTCGGATTGACGGCCGGGGCGCTGCCGTGCACTTACAAAATAGTCCCATAAAGTCTATCCCCCAAACATCAAAAATTTCAACAACCTATATTGGTTTGAGCGGCATTTCATTTCTCCTAGATATCCGGCCCAAGTGTTGGCACCGGGAGCATGTCTTGCAGTATTCATGTGCGTCTTTAAAAAGTTGTGGCCAGTAGAAACCACACTGTTAGATCTTTTCTACTGTTTTCTTGGGGCCAAAATGCCCGCCACACGCTTGATTGTGGCAGAAGGACAGCACGCTCTTAAACTCATTGTCGGGGACACAACGACGAATAATTTGGTCAGAACAGTATTTGAATAGATACGGTTCATCTCAGTAAAAATGTTTTACCTGAGATAGAAATCTGAGTCTGTCCTGATTCGACCATTCATTTGGTATAAGTCCGGTGGCCAAATAATTTACAATATCTGCGAACTAAGGTTCGCATGACACAGTTAAGAGCTGCCCATCTGGAAAAACGTTTTTAATAGGAATTTGAAGTGTAGGCGAAGAAGGAAGGCGTGAAAAGTGGTCGGCGACTACGTTTTCGCATCCTCTCTTGTCTCTGATGACAAGGTCAAACTCTTGTACTAAGAGGATCTAACGTATCAGCCGAGATTTAGCTTCCTTCTTCGCAAAAAGATGGTGAAAAGCTCAGTGGTCAGTATAAACGATGACTGCAGAGCCGATTAAATAGGGCCTGAACTTTTCTAATTCAAACACAACAGCTAAGAATTCTTTTTCAGTTGTTGTGTAATTCAATTGGGCCTCGTTCAAGGTTCGGCTAGCGTAATAAATTACATGCGGCTTCTTATTAATGTGTTGTCCAAGGACAGCACCAATGGAGAAATCAGATGCATCGCACATAATTTCAAATGGATGCGTCCAGTCAGGAGATGAAAGAATGGGACCGGAAATAAGTGAGTTTTTCAATGACTCGAACGCCTTCATACAGATTGAGTCAAAATCAAATGTGGTGTTCTTGGCCAACAAAAAAGTCAACGGTCTAACTATCTTGCTAAAATTCTTGATTAACCGTCTTTAGAAACCGGCATGGCCAAGGAAGGCTCGAATGTCTCGGACGCATTTGGGAGGAGGAAGATTGGAAATGACTTCAATCTTAGCTTTATCTACCTCAATGCCATTTTGCGAGATGATATGTCTTTGGACAATCCCTTCTCGTACCATAGAGTGTCATTTCTCCCAATTTAGAGTGAGGTTCTTATCCTTACACCGGGTAAGAACTGCGTCTAAATGTAGCAAACACTCATCAAAGGAGTCGCCGAAAATGGAGAAATCATCCATAAAAATCTCTAAGAATTTTTCCACCATGTCTGAAAAATGCCTATCATACACCGCTGGAAAGTAGCGGGTGCATTGCATAACCCAAAGGGCATGTGACGGTAAGCAAACGTACCGAAAGGATAAGTGAATGTGGTCTTATCTTGGTCCTTTTCTGTAGGGATGCTGGGCACTGCCACAAGGGTCTACGAGGCATCAACCATGCCCGATTCAAAAATTAGCCGTGCTGAACAACCCAAAGCCGGATCTTTATACTAGAGTTTAGGCGAAAACTTGCATGTTAAACATTTTAACACTAAGTGAGAGGGATTACAACCTTTGTAGATCCGGTCTTTCACTTCAATTGCTCCGTGTAGATGTCTCCTTCGCTGCGATCGTGAACTCCGGACTCTAGAAAAGCTACACAAGAAGAACGAATGTGCTTGCTTCGATGACTTCGAGGCCGAAGATGACCTACGTCGGGGAGACACTAACTCAAGATATTTCTTCACTAGGTCATGAACTTTGTGAAGAGAACACACTCTACTACATGGTATGTGGTAGAGGATGAAGAAGTAGGAGGTGGTCTCACTTTAGAATTGATTTTCTCACACATTTTCTCATAGCACCATTAAAGCTTGAAAGCTTTCTCAAGGAGCTTGATGAAGAAGAAGAAGAAGAATAAAGAATAATAATATCATATGAATTATCTATCCCCAATAATGTAACCATGGGTGATTTAAGGTATCATGCTTAACTCATGTAGAGAATTGACCCGTATATGGTTAAGGGTTGGGTTAACTAAATATCCTAAAGAATGACAAAAGAGTTGACTTTGTCAATGTTTCCACAAGCTTCATGAAAGCTTGAGAACTTTGACAAAGTCTTTCTCTTTTATTCTTCTTAAGATATAAACAAAACCCTAATCTTTACCCTAATCTTGGTATAAGTCTCATACACCCATCTTTGATGTATCATCAAGCATGACACAATCATTTGTATACAAATATATATCATATATACACTTATGCACAATCAAGTGAGAAAATAAATCTTAAGTGAGCTAATACTAGTTAATGTAATGTAATATATCAAATATATATAATCATACATTAAATTATTAAATCAACTCTTGATTTAATAATCCGGCTATAACCGACTAATTTCATATGTAACAACTTATCGAATCAACACTTGATCCAATAACCCGGCTATATCGCAAACAACAGATCAATGTCACGAATCGCGAGAATAGAATACGGTATCTCATATCGTATTAATCTCGGTCCAACACATATCATATATGTGCTCCTACTCCATTTCGCTTGAGCCAGAAAACCCCTGTGTAGGACTCTAAAGACTCGTCAATACGCCAGCAGTAGGTGAAGATCATATCAAACACCCACAAGCCGCAAGCGGTCTGCTAAACGTAACGGCCACCCGGGTATTGAGCGATCAGAATATCAACAAGCAAGCCTGTACATTCTCCTGCGAATCCAATCAAAAACACTCCCGTACAATCCGGTCTCGTCATCTGATAGGTTGCATATCTCGCCTAGGGGTGGTAAACGTCAGACCCCAATAGCTCAATAAGTCGTGTCGATATGAAGTCTATAACAGTTCGAGAAACTACTGATAACACTTACCAGTAAATCTCAGCAACCCTGGCCAGGGATTTCCGGTTATAGCCAATCGAACATAGCACAACATCAACTCCCTATACCGGGAGAGACGAATCCCCTCCTATCGCTCATTGCCTCTTTGTGATTCGGGACTGTACCCAAAAGCCACCTTTTTGCACGGCCTCTTGGACTTGGTATGATGGAAATCAAAGCACAATAGGAATCACACAAGACTCTATGACGATCTCGGGTCAACAGACTACTCTGTACCAGTGTCACTGGAGAACTGCCATCTGACGTGAGGTATAATACCATCTGGGAGTTCTCGGCGAGCCCGTCCAGTGTACCCAGTCTCTACTGAGCACCCATACACCATCCTTGATGTCAAACACCGATGGATATGGGATCATCCATCGCCCATCATATGGGTCAAGATGCGTATACGCTAGTCTACTCTGGTGTATCGATGCCCTGTCTCGATACACCCTCGACTAGGAACTGTTATAGGATGTACTCGTCGACTACCATGGCCCCACTAGTATGATCTTAACATAGTCCCAGTAGTCGAGTACATTTCCTAATGGCTTTATCAACATGTAACATAGAAACAATCAGAGTACATGTTAAGATAAAGTACAACCAGATAGCATACTATCATGTCGAGCAAGAAAGTCCTCCCTATATATGTCCAAGCATCCATTACAATATAAATCATATGTACAGTAATGGCCTCTAGGGCATACATATAACTAACAATCTCCCACTTGCACTAGGGCCATCTGTTGTAGTATCACATACCTAACAATTAGCTGTGGCTGAAGTATCTCATACTCAACCATCCTATAAAAGTCTCTACTGGGAAAAAAGGCCTTTCTGAGTGGATCCGTGCTGTTGTCCTCTGTGTCTACTCTCCTAACCTCAATCTCCCTGGAGATCAACCATCTCCATGATCAGGTGATACTGCATAAGAATAATATCTGGATTTCTGATGGGACGGGGGGTTCCTTGGCAAAACCCACAACACCATTGTCACACAATGGTAGGAACGAAGTTCATCTCATGAACTTATATATATCCAGACTGCCTCTTTGGTAGTATCCTTGGTAACGATGTATCTTGCCTTTAATCATCTAGTAAGTCATGGTATCTAGCTTGGAACTTTTCCAACATACCGTCCCTCCACTGAGGGTATAGACAATGCCTGTGACTGACATTCAGTCGTCCTTATCACCTTGGAACCTTTCCAGTGATTCTCCCCAGGATCGATTGATACCATCTCACTACAACTAGTGAGTATCCTAACATCCAATTAGATCTATCTCATAGATCCAAAACCCAGGATTTAGGAGGTATCATTTTGATCCTATATGGAGAATCCTTATGATAAGCGGAGATTGACAAAGCGTAGCATAGGAAACTCCTTCCCTATCAAGAGTATGTCATCCCCGTACTCTACGAGGATTACCACCATACTCTCTACTACTTTTTTGTATATACAAGGTTCATCTACCATTTTGATGAAGTCAAACTCTTTGACTACCACATCAAAACAGACATTCCAACTCCGCGATGCCTGCTTTATCCTATAAAGCATCATGCTCACGTTTTCGCTGCTCCCACTGTCTACGAAACCCTCTGGCTGTGTACTTATAGACGCTCTCTTCCAAATCAACATTTAGAAAAGAAGTCATGATACCCAACCGCCAGATATCGTAGTCTCGGTATGTAGCCGTGGCAAGTAGGATCTGGATGGACTTAATCATAGCTTTGAAAGTCTCAACTTTTCTATATACACCTAGTAATCTTCTCAAGATATACTTGCTCCTGATGAGGATTTAACCCTTCAGATAGAGCAACCAAAGTCCATACTTTGTTGGTGTATAGGGATTCCATCTCAGATCGCTAAGCATCCAGCCATTCTTACAGAGTCTCACTCCTGATGGCCAGCTCGAAACTAGTTGGGTCATCATCTCATGATGCAATCCTCGCTCCCACTGTCATAGAGAAACCAAAGTATCTCTCAGGTGGGTGAGGAACCCTACTAGATCGGCGGAGAGGCTGAGGTTCGTTGGTTACTATTGAATCTTTCGGTTCTACCAAATCATCTGCTATAGTTTGTATAGCTGGAACTCCTTCCAGTTCTACCTCATGACCACTAATTTCTTCATAAGAAATTCCCTTTTCCAAAGGTGGCATGCTGAGAAACAAAACATCTTTTGTTCCTCTGTTTGGTAGAAGATATTCACTTGCGAATGCTTGGGATATCCAAAAAACATCCACAGAACTGACTTTGCCTCGAGCTTGTCCGGATTATGCTTTTAGACATAGGCTGGGCAACCCCAAATCTTAACAAACTTAAGATATGGGCTCTTCCTATTCCATATCACATATGAAGTGGTAGGTAACTGATTGATTTGAACCCTATTCAATAGGTATGCAACTTCTCAAGTGCATAACTCCCAATAGGAAATAGGAAACTCAGAAGTACTCATCATAGAGCATAACATATCACATAGGGTGCTATTGCTCCGCCTCGATATCCCATCGTGCTATGGTGTATACGGAGGAGTAATGCTGAGAGAGAATCTCATTCTCCTTTAGAATAGTCCAGGAATCCCGTGCTCAAGTATTCTCCTCCCTGATCTCATCAAAGAACATAATACTTATACCCATTTTTGGTTCTCTACTTCTAACTTATATTCTGTGATTATCTCAAAAGTTTCAGACTTGTGTTTTAACAGGAACATATGTCTGAATTTAGAGAGATCATTAGTGAATATAATAAAGTACAATGAACCGGTCTTGGCATGTGTAGACAGGGGACCTTCATACATCAGCAAGTATCAATCCCAAGAGTTCACTAACTCTTTCTCTGTTTCCAATAAACGGAGCTGTGGTCATCTTATCTTTGTGACATGACCGGTAAGTTTCACAAGATGTAAATTCAAACAAATTTAAATATGCTTCTTAATGTAACTTCAGCTAGTCGGGTCGCATTGATATGACCTAGTCTACAATGCCTCAAGAAGGATTCGTTCATTTCTGAACTCTTCCTCTTGTGTGTTCTGTACGTTAAGAACTGTGGTTTGATTTAGAACGTCTATGCTTTTAGATAACGTGCCTGAACCGATCAACTCTTGATATAGGAAATGTTCAAAACATTATCCAACAATACAAAATTATATCCTTTTTTTACTAATAAAGAGACTGATATGATGTTGTATATCAGGTTCGGTATCTAATAACATTCGTTCAGAATCAATGTATTCTGGTAATATCGGGTGATAATGACCAACAGACTTGGCTGCAACACTTGCACCGTTTTCTATCTCATGAAACTTATCACCCGTTCTCAGTTCTCTACCTATCTGTAGCCCATGTAACAGATTACATATGCGGGATCCTGATCCGGTATCTCATACCCAGGATGTAAAGGATACTGAGAAACAGTTCTATGTAATGAACACACCCGAAGAAGATGCATCAGCATGCACTTTCTTCGTTTGGGTGGCACAGGAATTCTGGTAATCCCCAATTTCCTGCTCTGTCTTATAACAATTATAAGTTGGAGCAGGACCAACGTTCCCCAGCTCAGTATAACAAGCGGGTTCAGTCAATATATCCGTATTATTATCTTGACTAAGGCGTGATATGGTCGCTACTTGGAGAGAGAGAGAAGAAAACACTCAACGTATGCTCTTGCAAGATTAGATTGGTTATCTAATATATCTAATCAGGATGTCTCCCGCTGTTTTAGTCAAATCTTCCTTCAAACCGTAAAAGGAAAAACTAGCCGGGATTAATTACACGCTACAAGTTCGCCAATCCTTCAGCCAGGCTAGTGTCGGTACTTTGAGGGAGGTTCCCCGTGCTTTTGCACGGACCTAATTAAAGTAAACCTCATTTTCCCAGGGGCGTAACCCCGTTAACACCTTTCTAGACACCTACGTGATCGGCTAATTGTAATGTGTAAAACTCTCCCAGGAGTAACTCTTACTTGCAGCGGGTATCGGGATCCAACTATCTCATAGAACGTATGCAATCTCATTGCAAATTTCAACACTTGAAATTCCAAATAATATTTTACCCCTAGCAGCTATATGACCTTAACATAGTCAACAAATCATAAGTGCTAGTCAAGTTCAACCCGTCATTTCCTGATTGAATTAAACCCACCCGCACGACCCTTAACATAGTCAACAAAGTCCCAAGACTACCCTAATCCAATCGTATCATATGCTTATACAGATAAGCATTAATCAGCTACCGTACACTACGACTTAACATAGTCAACAAACATAGCACGAATACTAACTAGTACTTATCTGAAATGATGGAGGGCTATGACAGGTTTTTTAGAAAACCTTTCGCGTAATGAACTTGATATCGTTGTAGAATCGAGTGATTTTTAAAAGGAATGTTTTTGAGGCCTTTTCTAGTTTTGCTAAAGAGGTCACTCCCGGTGAAGGGATCGTCGGCTTTTTCCTTATCGAATAAGGTGCAGGATATTTCACAAATACCACTATGCAAAGCAAAAACTATAGAAGAAATCAAAAGACAGACCAAGTTTGTAGCATCTGCTAGTTTCACTAAAGAGGTCACTCGCGGTGAAGAGATCTCGGCTCTTTCCTTATCGAATAAGGTGCTGGATGTTCTACAAGGAACACCGCTATGCAAAGCAAAAACTAGAACTACAAGTTTTTAAACAAGTTTCTACAACATCTTAGGTTTCTTTTATTTCATTAATCTCATTAATGAAGTCCCATTTTATTACGCTTCACAAGCATCTCTTTTGAAACGAAATCTGCAATATAACATATATCTCATATATATAATATAAACATTCGTCTCAGACAGTAATATGATCTCATAACAGAACATTGCAGCAGAAGAAACATATATGAAATAATGGATATACTAGGACGTCCGTGTTTTAATACGAGCCTGTATAAAACACGGATTCCACGGTCGTGATGAATAGCCAAACCAACATCCCTAGACCCCTACGAGAGCGGCAAGCAACTCTGCTAATTTTAGGGTTAGGAGACCCGATCTCGACTCCTCGAGATGGTCTCCCACTGGACCCTAGAACCCGGTTACTTGTGCTCCCCGCCTTGGGTCTACCTAATGCGGAAAAGTAAATAATATACAATGGTGACATCATCCTCAGCCCGAGTGCCCCAATAAAAGAATATTACATACAAATGAATTTTACATGAATGAAAAAGAAAAACTCTCATCTCACATAAAACCCCCGACTATTCAAAACGCGACGATCCAATATAACATATCACAGCAACACATAATATCTCATATCATGAACGTAAGCAAGTATGTGTATCCCGATTATCGTTGATGTATAGCAACGAAGCCGGCGATACACCACATACTACGCTTACGGTCACAGAAAAGAAAGTGTAAAACTACAACAGTTGAAATCCGCAACCTCCTTAGAGATCGCATGCCTAACCAAATGAATTCCTTAGACATCTCATGCCTAACAATTATAAACCCCGCATTTTAATCTCTTTATCGAAAACACTTTTCAATATCTAGTCGGGCAATTCAACAAGATTCCCGACATCCAGATCGAATGCTCATCGCAAACTTCAGTAGACGGCCGCACCCCCGATGCCATCGACGAAGTGCACTAAGGCGGAACACCGCTGCCGTGAGCACTCGAACGGATGCTTTTGGCGATGGGGTTCTCCTACAGTCACTTGGTCGGGGCTATGGAGCGTGGCTGTCTACTAAGTTTACCCGGCGAGTATCCGCGTACGCTACGTGATTGCGACGGTCTTTTGATCATATTAAAATTCCGAGGCAACCGATCAACTGAGACTGAACTGCTAGATTTATAACATTCAAATCAGTTATCTCATAATAATTTGTGGATTCCAAATATTGTATCACATTCCAGATAAATAGACAATGTTAAACTTTCCGATCGAATAATCAAACATCCAAGTTTTCCCAAATAGTTCTCAACACTTGAAATTATTTTTAAAACATCCATCACATGCCACAGTACCAATGGTCCAGCCGTAGAAGGGTCAAGCCAACGCCTCACATGTGCCACGCCGTACTGCCACAAAGCCTAAGGTTTAGAGGCAGTTCAAGACGGTCACATAAGCGAGTTAAGGTTTGTTGTCTTCTAGAGGGTCCACCGCGTTACTTGCACGACTTAGAACATTCCTAAACTACGGAAAAATCCAACGCTTGGAAATTTTCCGGCAGAGGAAAAAGTGAGTTATTGATATCCGTTCGAACTTTTTAACACGTTCTAAAAATTACCCAGACAAAATAAGCAAAGTTATATTATCCGATCGAATCAACGAGTCCCCAATACAACCCAGATAACTCAACACTTGAGTATATATAAAAGTACCCAGAAACATCAGGAAATACATATGGATGAAACTGTACAAAAATGAAATCCTAACTCTACTGTTGCGCCGCGGAACCGCCGCTAATGGCATGTCATTGCCGCGGTTCCGCGGCCGTTTAAGTGAGTTAGTGTCTCGTTTTTCACATATTTCTATAGAATTCCCTGCTGATTTTTTTGAGTATTTTTAATGTGGAAAAAATCACATTTTCAGAAAAGGTCCAGAGAAGGGTTCAAATTAGGGTTTTGGGGTTCGATCGGACTTTAAACTCCGTCTAGACTTCGCCTAAAGCTCTAGCTTGGCTTTGATACCACTGTAGGGATGCTGGGCACTGCCACAAGGGTCTACGAGGCATCAACCATGACCGATTCAAAAATTAGCCGTGCCAAACAACCTAAAGCCGGATCTTTATACTAGAGTTTAGGCGAAAACATGCATGTTAAACATTTTAACACTAAGTGAGAGGGATTACAACCTTTGTAGATCCGGTCCTTCACTTTAATAGATCCGTGTAGATGTCCCCTTCGCTGCGATCGTGAACTCCGGACTCTAGAAAAGCTCCATAAGAAGAACGAACATGCTTGCTTCGATGACTTCGAGGCCGAAGATGATCTACGTCGGGGAGAGACTAACTCAAGCTATTCCTTCACTAGGTCATGAACTTTGTGAAGAGAACACACTCTACTACATGGCAAGTGGTAGAGGATGAAGAAGTAGGAGGTAGGCTCACTTTAGAATTGATTTTCTCACACCTTTTCTCATAGCACCATTAGAGCTTGAAAGCTATTTTAAGGAGCTTGATGAAGAAGAAGAAGAAAGAATAATATCATCATATGAATTATTTATCCTCAATAATGTAACCATGGGTGAGTTAAGCTATCATGCTTAACTCATGTAGAGAATTGACCGAGGTATATGGTTAAGGGTGGGGTTAACTAAATATCCTAAAGAATGACAAAAGAGTTTACTTTGTCAATGTTTCCACAAGTTTCATGAAAGCTTAAGAACTTTGACAAAGTATTTCTCTTTTGTTATTCTTAAGATATAAACAAAACCCTAATCTTTACCCTAATCTTGGTATAAGTCTCATACACCCATCTTTGATGTATCATCAAGCATGACACAATCATTTGTACACAAATATATATCACATATACACTTATGCACAATCAAGTGTGAAAATAAATCATAAGTGAGCTAATACTAGTTAATGTAATGTAATATATCAAATATATATAATCATACATTAAATTATTAAATCAACTCTTGATTTAATAACCAGGCTATAACCGACTAATATCATGTGTAACAACTTATCGAATCAACACTTGATCCGATAACTCGGTTATATCGCATACAACCGATCAATGTCACGAATCGCGAGAATAGAATACGGTATCTCATATCGTATTAATCTCGGTCCCGCACATATCACATATGTGCTCCTACCCCGTTTCGCTTGAGCCAGGAAACCCCTGTGTAGGACTCTAAAGACTCATCAATACGCCGGCAGTAGGTGATGATCATATCAAACACCCACAGGCCACAAGCGGTCTGCTAAACGTAACGGCCACCCAGGTATTGAGCGATCAGAAGTTCAACAAGCAAGTCTGTACATTCTCCTGTGAATCCAATCAGTAACACTCCCGTACAGTCCGGTCTCGTCATCTGATATGTCGCATATCTCACCTAGGGGTGGTAAACGTCAGACCCCAATAGCTCGATAAGTAATGTCGATATAAGGTCTATAACAGTTCGAGAAACTACTGATAACACTTACCAGTAAATCTCAGCAACCCTGGCCAGGGATTTCCGGTTATAGCCAATCGAACACAGCACAACATCAACTCCCTATACCGGGAGAGACGAATCCCCTCCTATCGCTCATTGCCTCCATGTGATTCGGGACTGTATCCAAAAGCCACCTTTTTGCACACCCGCTTGGACGTGGTATGATGGAAATCAAAGCACAGTAGGAATCACACAAGACTCTATGACGATCTCGGGTCAACAGACTACTCTGTACCAGTGTCACCGAAGAACTGCCATCTAACGTGAGGTATAATACCATCTGGGAGTTCTCGGCGAGTCCGTCCAGTGTACCCAGTCTCTACTGAGCACCCGTACACCATCCTTGATGTCAAACACCGATGGATATGGGATCATCCATCGCCCATCATATGGGTCAAGATGCGTATACGCTAGTCTACTCTGGTGTATCGATGCCCTGTCTCAATACACCCTCGACTAGGAACTGTTATAGGATGTACTCGTCGACTACCGTGGCCCCACTAGTATGATCTCATCATAGTCCCAGTAGTCGAGTGCATTTCCTAAGGGCTTTATCAACATGTAATATAGAGACAATCAGAGTACATGTTAAGATAAAGTATAACCAGATAACTTACTATCTTGTCGAGCAAGAAAGTCCTCCCTATATATGTCCAAGCATCCATTACAATATACATCATATGTACAGCAATGGCCTCTAGGGCATACATATAACTAACATTTTCGGCAATGGGAACTTGATTATAGCCGGAGTAGCCATCCAAAAAGCAATAGTACTCGTGCCAATCCAATCGTTCTAGCATTTGGTCAATGAAAGGTAATGGAAAGTTGTCTTTCCGTCTCGCAGCGTTGAGTTTTTTATAATCAATACAAACTCGCCACCCAGTTTAGGTGCGAATAGGTATTAACTCATTCGCCTCATTAGTTATGACCTTTATGACCGATTTCTTTCGGACAACGTGAATGGGGCTAACCCACTGGCTATCAGAGATAGGGTAAATGATACCACTATCTAGACATTTTACAATCTCCTTTTTGACAGCCTCCTTCATGATAGGGTTTAGTCGTCTCTGTAGATCCCCTACTGGCTTGGCATCATCCATAATATGAATATGATGTTCAACTATTAGGGGATTAATCCCCTTGATGTCCGCCATAATCATGCCAAAAGGTTGCCGATTGTTTTGTAAGACCATTAAAAGGGCTTTCTCTTGCTCGGGAGCTAGAGAGGCCGAGATGATAACGGGAAGGGTCTCATTCTTACTTAAGTAGGCGTATTTAAGGTGAGACGGCAATAGCTTGAGTTCGAGTTTTTGAGGCGAAACAATTGAAGGTAAAATTGGTGAAACTGTCTCAAACTCGAAGGATTCCAATAGAGGTTCGAAGCGAATGTATGCAACCGAGTCGGATGGTTCAGCTAACTCATCCGAAAATTCAAAGGACTCAAACTCGGGTGGTGATTCTTCAAAATCGTTCGAAAAAGTGGAACACTCGTAATCGTTATTGGGTGTGAAAGTAGTGTCAGATTCAAGGAGGAACACACCAGTGACGTCAAAATTGCTGTGATCGAACAAAAATTTTTCGAGCTCACAGTCCTCCTGAGTGATCTCTTGGATCGAGCAAACATCAAGTATATTCGCATTAGGCTCAGAGGGCTGATTTCCAAACATAAAAATGTTGAGCTCAATTGTCATATTTCCAAAAGATAGGTTCATCGAACCATTTCGACAATTGATCACCGCATTAGAAGTTGCAAGGAATGGTCGACCGAGTATCACCGGATTTGACTCCGGGGGTTAGCTACAGGCTGTGTGTCCATAACAATGAAATCAACGGGGAATATAAAGTCCCCTACTTTAATCAAAGCATCCTCTAACTCACCCCTAGGATGGGTGATGGATCGGTCGGCTATTTGGAGAGTACAATGTATGGGTTTCAGCTCTCTAATGCCTAATTGTTCATATACTGAATAAGGAAGCAAACTAACACTGTCACGAAGATCTAAAAGTGCGCGGTTGATGTTCTTATCCCCAATAGTTTTTGAAATTGTAGGACAGCCAGGGTCCTCGCATTTTTGAGTTAAAGGTTGGGTAAGAGCATCACTTACTGCACTAACCAAGAAAACTTTCTTGGGTACCTGTGATTTCCTCTTTTTGGTGCATAAGTCCTTCAAGATTTTAGCGTAAGAAGGGACATGTTGGATTGCATCCAAGAGAGGTATGTTTATGCTAACCTGTTTAAATAACTCCACAATCTTCTCCATTTGCGGAGAATCACCGCTATCTCATAGGATAGGGCAAACTCATCCTGAACCGCTACTGAGCCTGACGGTGACAATATCCGTACAGTCCAGTCTATTTGTCTAAGTGTATCGCATATCGAGTCTAGGGGGTGGATAAAGTCTGACCCCTAACAACGCAACATTTAGTGTCAGAATGAAACCCATCACCACCTGAGAAACTATCAATCCAGGATCGATAATTCTCGTCCACCGTGGCCAACCCGTGCACAACGCGACATCAACCCCCAATACCGGGAGAGACGAATCCCCGACAATCCGATCACTGCCTCCATGTCGCTCGGGACTGTACCCAACTAAAACCTGTTTGCACGATTCTTTTGAGCCGTGGTAGGGTAGTAATCAAAGTACACTGGGAACTCACACGAGACAAATGACGATCTCAGGTCGACAGACTAACCTGTACACATGTCACCTGGGAACTGCTATCTCACAATAGGTATAATACCAATTAGCAAGTTCTCGGTGAGTCCGTCCAGTGTACTCATAACCCAATGAGTACCCGTATACTATCTTAGGTGAACAAACTAACACCAATGGCTTGTGAGACCTTTCCACCGCCCCTCGTCGGTGTCTCGATCAGTATACACTAGTCTACATTGGAGTATCGATGCCCAGTCTCGATACTCCCACGACTAGGGACATTTAAGGATGTGCTTATTGACCACCTAGCTCTCACGTATATGATCGCCATCATAATGCTGGTAGTCTAGCAAGAATCCTATGGGCTCTATCGACATGTAATAGTGATGATAAAGACAAACTAGATAGCATATATCATCTCGAGTAAGACTGTTCTACCGATATAAGTCCTCCCACAATCATCATAATCACCTAACTCCGATTACGATAATTGCCTTGAGGGCATTATAGCCAACAATCTCCCACTTGCAATTAAGGACAATTATTGCGATGTCGCATACTCACAGCCCGTGTGATACCGAACACCCAACTTCTCTAGTAATCAGTTTCGCAAAGCCCGTTTACGAAACTATTGCGTTTGAGAAATTGCCTCAGTGAGTGGATTCACTCCAATGTTTCTTTCTGTATCTCTCTTTATCTCATCATCGTAGAGAAAACTATCTTCCGAAATGAGCAATACCTGTCTTGGAATTTGTCTGGATATCTGATGGGGCCCATTTCATAAATGAACTCTAAATCCAGCAAACTTCTTAGACTGTATCATCCACTGAATTTAATCAGTATCCTGCGCCATGCCCTCCACAGCATCTGCTTGGACCACCTGTCCAACATACCGCCTCTTAGAAGAGGGAACACTATAACTCTGACAGTCACTCTGTCATCCAGGTCACCTTGGAAGCCGGAAATGATAACCGTCTCCTGAAGTAGGCTGCCGTTACCATATCCCAAGAACATTCACTTATGTTCGTAATTGCTTCCCAATGTTTCTCCAGGATTGGATTAATATATGTTTATTGCTGTTAGTACAAAAACAACATCTGGTGTGGTATTTGACATTTCATGATTAACTCAATTGCCTAAGCAAGTGATATGCTAATCACGCAGATCCCTCTCCCCTTTAGTCTGTAAGACACCTTTAGAGAAGGTGACTCCATCACCTTCAGGTACACCCCCATGCCAAGAGTCATCCATTCTAAAATACCTTTAGAATAATGTCAAAGTACCCTGATTAGGATAATTCCCAAATCTAGATCTAAAACCATAGATCTAGTAACTAGAAACCCTGATATTATATCTATATCTTATGCGGAGAAACAACTTTATGACAACCATAATATAACCGATCGTAGTATAGGAATATCTCTTCCTATCAAGTGCTTGTCATCCCAAATACCTGGACATCACTCTCTACTACCTTCTTATAAGATCCATCTCCTATTCTGATGAGGTCAAGGCCTATGACTGTCACAATAAAAAATAGATGATCTATTTCCGCTGTACTTGCTTTAGTCTATAAACAGACATAAGCTACTTGCCCACTATGCTTCCGCTGCTCCCACTGATTACAACAACACTCTGGCAGAATCATATACACGTGCACTTCTAAATCTAGTTTAGAACGACACTATACTCATCTTCCTGCCGGGTCTCATAGTCTAGAACAGCAGCAATGACAAGTCTGGATAAACAAGAACCTCCCTGTCACCATCTCTGAGAAGACCGAAGTACCACTCGGGTGCCTGAGGCTACCCACCAAATCTGCGGAGTGGATAATAGAACGTCGAAACCAATTGAATCCTCAGGTTCTATTAAATCTTCAGTGATCGTTTGTGGTTCTGGAATCACTTCCAGTTCTACCATACTCCCACTTTACTAAAACTGTGGCGAGTCAAGAACAATATAAATATTGATCTTCCTGATGGTAGAAAGTTAACCCTCGTCAATACCCAGGATAACCCACAAACAGCCATTACCGAAAAGTGCCTCGAGTTTATCCGGATTCTGGTTTTAAGCATCAGCCGGACAACTCCCTATACCTTAACATCGTTAAGATATAAATTGATTCTATATATATCTAATATAGAAACAAAAGCACTATTTTAATTGGAACCAGATTCAAAATCATGCAGCTGTCTCCAGTGCATATTAACCAAAAGGAATGAGGCCAATCGGCATTACTCAACTAGGAGTTCATCCATATATGAGTAACCCGAAAGAGAAGCAAGTTCTCAAAACCATTACTATCAACCGAATACCAAACACAAGTATCTACATCTTCGACTACCTCGAATAATCCTAATACTTCCAATAAATGGTTCTCTAATTTATTCTTATACCTATAACTTCTCAATATCTGGACCTTGCATTTCAACGAAATACCTATCTAAAATTTAGAGAAGTCATGAGTAAAGAGAATATAGTATGAGTACCAACCCATTTGTCCTAATGGACACTGGACAACATACAATACTTTTTATAAGTCCCCTGAGTTTAATAACTCAGATCCTGTCCATCGTAGGTTGAAAAACTGTACTATGGTTAAGAAGAATTGCACCGTTGTTGAATGCACCTTATCTAATTACCAACTGATATAGTTAAATGTCATAGACATAATATCAAAAAGTTATAACTCACATTATAAAATAAACGTACAGATATATCAGTTTGAAATTGGTGCATAATAACGGATATTCTAAACTAAATATTTGCCATCCGGCAAAATCCAGATGATTTCCTCAAATATCTATTGGGTTACCTACAACGGCAGCAAGGTTTTGGGTTGTATCTCCCATGCCAATTTCAAATTTTTTCCATTATAGATAATCCTAACGCAAGATCTTAAGTTAAAGAATCAAACTAAAACTATATGTTAACAACTTAACATCTAAGAGTTAGGGATTACAACCTTTGTAGTCCGTTCCTTCGCTTTATAAGCTCCGAGTTGAGGTCCCTTCGGTGCGATCATCGAGTTCCCGGACTATAGAGAGGCTCCATGTGGTGAATGAGACATCCTTGCTAGAAGGCTTCATAATCCAAGATGATCTACCTTGAGGAAATTCTAACCCAAGCTCACACTTCTCTAATGATGTATTAGTGAAGTAAACACCCTAATCTAAGTGGCTAGAATAGATAAGGATGATGAAGTAGGAATTTTCCTCTCTTTTATTTTCAATTTCTCACTTTATTTCATCATAAAAATAAAATCAAGCAATCTCCTTTTGTGAAGCAAGAAGAAGATGAAGAAAAAGGGTGATGAAAATGAATTATTGTTGAGCTTAAAAATGCAACCAAGGGTTAAGCATATCATGCTTAACCCTTGTAGAGACTTAACCATGGACTAGGGTTTGGGTTTGGGTTAACAAATATCTAGCAAAATATCAAGGAGAGTTGACAAAGTCAACATGGATAAATATCTACACAATTTAGAATTTATCCAAAGCAAAACATTAACCCTAATCCAAACCCTAGCAAGGTTTAATCTCAAAGCTCTAGTTGCATTTGTAACCCTAACATGTTACAATATTATATACCACATATATAATATATAATGTAACAAAAGAAAATAATACAATTAACATATATATATCGATGTATCATCAAGTGAGAAAAAGAATCATTTAAGTGAGCTTATATTAGTTAATGTAATGTAATATATCACATATATAATTATACATTAAATTATCGAATCAACACTTGATCCGATAATCCGGCTATATTACACATAACCGACTAATATAACATGTATCAGTTCATCGAATCAACACTTGATCCGATGACCCGGGTATATCACATATACCCGGCCGATATCATATATAGCGAGAATAGAATATTGTATCTCATATCGTATTATTCTCGGTCCCGCGCATATCACATATGTGCTCCTACTCCTTTTTGCCTGAGCCAGGACACCTCTGTGTAGGACTCTAAAGAATCGTCAATACGCCGGCAGTAGGTGATGATCATATCAAACACCCACAAGCTGCAAGCGGTCAGCTAAACGTAACAGCCACCCGGGTATTGAGCGATCAGAAGATCAACAAGAAAACCTGTACATACTCCTGTGAATCCAATCAGTAACGCTCCCGTACAGTCCGGTCTCTTCGTCTGATATGTCGCATATCCAGTCTAGGGGTGGTAAACGTCAAACCCGAGTAATCGATAAATCGTGTCAATGTGAGGCTCATAACGGGTCGAGAAACTACTGATAACACATACCAGTAGATCTCCATTTCAGCCCTGGCCAGGGACTTCCAGTTATAGCCAATCGAACACAGCGCAACATCAACTCCCAATACCGGGAGAGACGAAACCCCTCCTATCGCTCATTGCCTCCATGTGATTGGGGACTGTACCCAAAAGCCGCTGTTTTGCACGTTCTCGTGAACATGGTAAGGTGGAAATCAAAGCAAAGTGGGAATCACACAAGACTCTATGGCGATCTCGGGTCAACAAACTAACATGTAACAGTGTCACCAGAGAACCGATATCATTACGATATGTATAATACCATCTAGGAGTTCTCGGCGAGTCCGTTCAGTGTACTCAGTCTCCACTGAGCGCCCGTACACCATCTTTGATGTCAAACACCGATGGATATGGGATCATCCATCGCCCATCATATGGGTCAAGATGAGTATACGCTAGTCTACTCTGGAGTATCGATGCCCTGTCTCGTTAAACCCTCGACTAGGAACAGTTATAGGATGTACTCTTGGACTACCTTAGCCCCACTAATATGATCTACATCATAGTCCCAGTAGTCGAGTACATATCCTAAGGGCTTTATCAACATGTGAGAGCAAGACAGTAAACCAATACAAGTCAACATGTTAAGAAAAAGTAAAACCAGATAGCATACTATCATATCGAGCAAGAAAGTCCTCTCTATATATATCCAAGCATCCACTATAATATACATCATATGTAAAACAATGGCCTCTAGGGCATATATACAACTAACAATATCACCAATTACAACGAATTCCGATATAAAGAGGATCTAATCACCTAATTCCCAATATCTTACTCCTACTCACCATCCGTAATAACATACAGATGTGAGAAACTGATCTGGTAAACACATACCCTGGAGTTAGATTCCAATTGTGAAAATAGTTTTCATTTAACATCGCACAGTGAAACTGAAACATGAAAAATTTTCAAAATGGGTTAACTGGTATTCCTAGTAATGCCTCTTCCACTATTTTGATTCATGACAGTAACTATACACTTACCTGCCCTCACACCAATCCCTTTATTATGTCTTTACTTATTACCTTCTGTATACCTTCTTTAGGCTAATTGGTTTTCTTCCTTCCCTACCCTTCGTCACCAGCCTAAGGTTTGGAAGAAGACTATCCAATAAGCGTAATAGGTGTACTCTCCTTATGCCAGGAGCCCTCGCAACCTGAGAGAAGGTAATGGGAAAGGACACCTGAATAATCCTATTCTATTTCTCCTTAACCGGAAACCATCCTCGAATATAGAACAAGTTCCTTCGAGTTCGTATGTAACTATACGATGGCATATCCAATAGGAGTGGAAATCTAAAGTGGATGTTGGAGTGGCAGGGGTATACACGGTTTTGTTTTGAATAATAGAAGTTGCAATTCTCTTTGCCGTTATTCTAATCCCTTTATATGTCTTTACTTATTACCTTATGTACACCACCTTTAGGCTAATTGGTTTTCTTCCTTCCCCACATTTCGGCACCTGCCTATGGTCTAGAGGAAGACTATCCAATAAGCTCAATAGGTGTACCATCTCCAAATCCAAGGAGCCCTCACAACCTGAGAGAAGGTAAAGAGAAAATACAATCGAATAATCATATTCAATCTCTCCAGAACCAGAATCCATGCTCGAATCTAGAACAAGTTCCTTCGAGTTCGTATGTAACTATACAATGGATTTATCTAATGGAAGTGGATGTTGGTAGTGATACGGGGTGTTCTGGAGATATGCAAAGGTGATATAGAAGTGACAATGATATATGCGACACCGTGACATTCCAAAAGCCAAAGTGTTTTAGGAAGGTTCGGTTAATTGGGTTCATGAGTTTTAGTCAAGGGTCGGGTCATGGTCGCTACCAAAGAGAGAGAGAAAAGAAACACTCAGCATGCACTCTAACCTAGATCAGAATAGTTAATCACTTTATCTAATCAGGATTGCTCCCACTATATCCTCGAATTCTCCTCCAAACCCAAAAGGAGAATTAGTCGGGATCATCTAAAATCACCCGAGGAGTAATCCTACTCATCAGTGGGAATCAGGATCCAACTAACATTACATGATAACATGATGGAAGCCACTCAAGTTATCATACTCTAGAAGGTATGCGCATGCCTGGCAAGTTTCCAGTATGTTTGAAACTCTCGATGTGATTTTTACCCCTAACAACTTATGACCTTGACGTAGGCCAATATATCATAAGTCGTTAGCCAAGTTCAACCCGTCATTATCCTGGATTAACATAGACCCACCCGTACAAGTCCTTGACATAGGCCAAAATGACTGAACGACTGTCCTAAATAATCGCATATCCATGTAACAAACAAGCATTACCCAGCCACCATACACTATACCTTGACGTAGGCCAACATACATAGCATGAATACTAAGCAATACTTATAAGAAATGACGGAGGGCTACGGCAGGTTTTGGCGAAAAACCTTTAACATAATGAACTTGATATCATTGAAGGAATCTAAGTGGTTTTACAAATATATAGTGGCGAAAACTTTTGCTAAAAAGGTCACTCCCGGTGATGGGATCTTGGCTCTTTCCCCGTCGAATGAGGTGCAGGATATTCCAAACTGCATACCACGATGCAAAGCAAAAATAATCGACTACAGTGAAGCTATTACGTTGACGCAAACTTTTACTCAAGGGGTCACTCCCGATGAAGGGATCTCGGCCCTTGCCTCGTCGAATGAGGTGCTGGATATTCATAACCG
Source organism: Agapanthus africanus (assembly GCA_030015575.1). Lineage (NCBI taxonomy): Eukaryota > Viridiplantae > Streptophyta > Magnoliopsida > Asparagales > Amaryllidaceae > Agapanthus > Agapanthus africanus. Next base: position 133,545,074 of record JASDDO010000018.1, on the reverse strand, counting down.
AATACCACTGTGCAAAAGAGAACGTTTGTAATATCAGTGTTTAAAAAAAATTGGTTCCAACAACAAAATATAGGTTTGTTTTATCCTTGCATTAATAAGAATCAACGCAGTCCTATCAATTAATCACACCAGAAATAACAAAAATATATGATGTACGTATATGCCATCCGCATTCGCCATTGGATCCCGTCATCACCCGTTAGGTTACTTAACTAATGACAGAGCGGGGACTGGACTAGCGCGGGTGCAAAACATATACAACATCTACTAGTATATATATAAATATATATAACAATCGTCCCAGGCATGATATAAAGCAACATTACAGAAGTATCACAGAAGCAATACAGAATGGTGGATAATCTTGGAGCCCCGGGTTTCACTTGAGCCGCAAATGAGACCCGACGTTCCATGTCGTGTGGATAGCCTGTGCAATGAAAACCTAGATCCCTATGAGCATGGCAAGTTACCCGCTAATCCCAGAAGCAAGGCAACCCCCTTCAACAACGTAAATGGACCACCCAGCACTTCACGGAATCCGGTAACTTGAGCACCTCTCTGTGGGTCAATCTATTGTAACGTTTTAAAAATAATTAAATAAATAATCTAGTAAATAAAAATCGTTTAAGTGAATTTTCTGTTTTTCGGTAAAGTAAAACGTATTTTTCGTAAAACTAAACCGTAATTATTTTTCACTATAAATTTAAAAAGACTTAATTTAACGATACAATTACTAGTATTTGGTGTTTATCTAGTGACTTATAAATTATTAGTTTATTAAAATATTTTCCGTAATTAATTAAATTTAAATATTAACATAAGCTTTTAATTATACATTAAATTAGTGCAAATTACAAATTTGAACGGGTCAATTTTACAAATGTGAACCATGACAACATAGTAACAAGTTGATAATGTGTTTTCATTTCTCACTTGTCTCCATACTTCTAGATATTTCATGGTTGGAATTTAAGTAGAAAATAAAATTTATTGAAACAATCATTGTTAAGGCTAAATATATGTGACAATGGACCTTGTATGGATATGTAAAAATTTCCCACACCTCCCTCAATTCCTTAGCCGAAACATGGCCTGCAATGGACCCCTCCACAATTGCTACATCTCTTTCTAACTTCAAAAGGAAATTTATAGAAAAGAAAATTAAGAAATTAAGAAAATGACTTAAAGAGGTAATAATGAGAGGAGATTCTACACACTTCTACATCTTAAACACCTCACTTTTCCTCTCTCCCCCAAATGGCCGACCCCACATTTCTAGCAGCCCAAATTTTCCCCCACCTACTTTTCACTCCAAAATTCTTCTTTTTTTCTTTAAAAATTAACCCAAAGTCTTACTAATTCATCACTCAACCATTATCGTATATTCTTTGACCAAATTAGCAAGGATCTTGGAGCAAAGGAGCAAAAACTGCGGGGCTAATGTTTCATACTTGATCTCAAAATTTATGGAGGTATAACCCTAACCCTAGTGTTTAATTGTCGGTTAATTACTTCAATTTAATTAATTTCGGTGTTTAATCGTGGTTCTCTATTCAAATTTGAGATTTCAAGAGAAGGGGTTTTGAGCTAGGTTAGGATTTTTATCACTCAATTAGGATTACAAGATGTAGTTTAACATGTTAAGACATGGAGAACTCAATCAAATTGTTAAATTATTAGGTGTTACCTTAAATTGTTAAAATGTGGATAAAATTTTCAAACTAGGTTTTTATAATAAATATATATTGGTGTGATAAGATTCTAATTAATGTTTTTATCATTAGATTTTAGTTTTAATGAGATTATTAACATCTTTAAGGAATGAAAAACTTAATTTGGTTACTAGTTTTTATTGATAATGGAAATTGTGACAAAAATGCTATTTTGCTAGCTAGATTTTAGAAATTCTTAAATAAATGAGATTTAAAATCTAAATTATGGTTTCATTATATTACTATCATCATGAATTGTAGTTTAATAAGTTAATTCATGAAAGATCAAGTCTAGAAGTGAAATTGTGAAATTTTGCTTGAAAGTATCGAAATCGGGCAAGTTTGCAAACTGGAATTTCCAAACTAATACAAATTAGGGTGTTAAAAATATAGTAGTGGTTTATATAATCTAGTTATGCTATTTAATGAGTGTTATGACCATTAGTTTCTTTTAAACATCAAGTTTTGAAGTAAAACGGTAAATTGGCGTTTTCGGGTTTTACGAAATCGGACGATTTGATCGATTTTAGGGTTTCGATGAATTAAATCATGTTTTATATTATAAGTAATGAGTTTTAAAACTACGAGTTGTTTGTTGGTGTTTTATCTCGATCAATCAGCGTTTGTACGCCGATATCGAGCGATATTTGGTTCTTTTGCATGAGCGGGTCATATGTTTTAACCTATGCGCGTTTCGTGCGTCGTTTTGGTTTTGTCTGTGATTCAGTTTACGATATTCTATGTGTTTGCATATAGGTACCCCTCACATGGACTTCGGACGAGGAAGAAAAGGAGGGCGATATCGTTTTCGGCAGACAAGGACCAGGTGAGTAGATGTATATCTACAGGGGAAGTCGGGTGGATGGCGTTTAGCACCCCCGCAAACGTAGGATAGGAATACTATTTATTGTCATTAGGAAGCCAGACGTGACCTTAGATTCTTGGTGAGTAGGACCCTAGTAGTGACCATAGGTTGGACTAGATTGATTTAGAAAGACCTTACCAGAGGATGCATTTCTTGGAGGAGATTCGTAGGTTTCAGGTAGATACACACACACGCACACACAGAAACTCAACGTGGTGTATACGTGTATGTATATCTATATAGGACTAGGTGTAGGTATATATATACACAACACATATATGTGATACAAGGATGTGATATGATACGTGGGGATGAAACAATATATCTGGGCTTGATGCCGTGATTCTTGGCTATACAGTCGTGTTATGATGTTAGCGGATCATTAGAAAATGAGATAATGGATATGTATACATAGACAATAATAGGTGGTGATGATTTTGAGGTACATGAGACTCTAGAATAGAACCCGGACTGTAACCTGTGACTTGATTACGATATGAGATATGTGTAACTTGATTACGATATGATATATACATATATGTGACTTGATCAAGATATGATATATGTGACATGATATTTCTGTGGACCAATTGACAATATATATTTACGCAGACGTGAGATATGATTGATGATATTGGGATGCATACGATTACAGTACAGTACCATTGATCCTGACATTATTTGATGATGATATTATACGAATGATGATGTACGTAGGTGAAACTTGACCCGTACCCCGATATTGGGACGCCGTGCGATGGATTTTACCGTACGAGGCATAGATGTGATGATTGATCCGCACTCTTGATTCGAGGAAGCCGTACTACGTACATGACGCTATTGAGACCGGATCGCCGACTATTAGAGATATGGACTCAGACCTTAGGTGGACTCTTATTTCTTATCGACTAGTTTCCTAGGTTTAGTTCCTTAGGGGGTTAGATAGACACTAGTTTAGGCTCGAGTCATATAGTTGTAGTTATACTTGTATATTACAAATGAGTGGTTAATACACATCCGCCTTTACATTCAGACCGTAATCATCATGTTGCATGTTCATCCATATGTTTCTATAATCAGTATGAAACTCTGCCTGTTAGGACACCAGCACCATTACCGATGATGCGCATATTCCACGCACACTTATTGCCGGTTCACACACATCATCATCGGTAATTGCTATGTCATGTACACTTTAGAACATATTATCTTTTATTGATAGAATTAGCTAGAGGCTAGATCAATATAATATTGTGATTACTCTCAGGTGTTAGTCTAGACATTGCATTTATTACTTAGACATTTCATGCATTCACATTTTCATGTTATCATGCAGTATTGTAGGGCATATGCCGACACTTATCATATACTTACTCTTGATTTTGGGATTTTGGATTTCTATGAGATTTCTGGATTTTTGGGGAAAACCACAAGAATATATATATATAAAAACTCTCTCTCTCCTCCTCTCTTTCAAAATATAAGTTGCGGTTTTCTCGTGATGTATGTGTCGTCCACCATGAGATTTCATGTTTTCTGTTGGATTTCGAGACCCGATTCGAAGAGTGGATGAACCGTCTCGGGTACATGGTGGGCCCGGTATGGTACCGCGGGGAAAGAAGATCGAGTTGTAGACGATGAGCCTGGCTGGGGAGGACTACCTACCGGTGATGTCTGGCACGGCGGATATCCGGAGGATACCGACCGTTGTCGTGAGATTTGATGACATGGGCCGATCCGGACTGACGGAGCCCGAGATATTGCGACTATGAGGTATTAAGACTTGAGATTTACATGTTTTGTGTCGATGCTTGACACGGATTTCCATGGATTTCATCGTTGATATTTCATATTTCTATACAAATTTTACCATGATAAAAGCTAAAGATTTCTTATACAGATATATCCATATTTCAGGATTGGTTATTTTACATTCATGGTGCATCCATACTCATTCACATGACATATTACTCTTGAGGTACTGATACGAGCACGGAGTTTTTGCACTTACACGTAGTTTCTTACCCTGCACTACTAGATGATTAGTAATATATTAGTATTTTATTATGACCTAGGATAGCGTCGTGCATTCGATTTCTTTTCGCAGATATCTTCTACTCACGAGTTGGCAACTCACCGCCGTTGTGCCAAATTTTATTACAGGTTCGATGTACAGGTTTCCCTTGCAGCTTGCTGGCACATCTTTTCATTCTGGGTGATTTGCACGGTAGGTTGGTTCACTTGTATCTGAACCGCCGTTGTACTTTTATTATTTCATTTGTATCTAGTAAGCTCTATCAACCAAATTTGTATTACTTGATAAGTTTTATGGACCAGTTATTTATTTCGAGCTTAGAGTCGCGCATGTTTTATTGTGGTTTGGTGGATTTGTTTTCTTTTGTGTTTTGAGCCTCGCCCTTTGGCGTTGTATATTATTATGCTTGGTGTGGTTATTTCCGCCTGTTGGCGTAGAGTTAGCTCCCGCTTGGGGATGCCATTTTATCGTTTGTATATATTTTACTTGTTTGTACCCGTTTAGGGCCAGTTTTTACAAAGGAGGCTCTGCCCAAATTTTTGAGAAAATTGGACGTTGCTTTTAAAATTGTTTTCTACATGTTTTTCTTTACTTCTTCTTTTATATGGTTTAGATTTCTTGGCTTCGGCTTACTTAGATTACGTGGCGCCTCTAGACGCTTCGTAATTTAAGTGCCGGTCACGTTCCGTACTTTCAGGTCGTGACACCTATACCCCCTACGAGTGCGGCAAATAGCCCATCAATTCTAGTGTAAGGTCCCCTCAATCCCAACGCCATGAGATGCGGACTCATTTCCCTCTAGAACCCGACTATTCATACACTCCACCGTGGGGTAATCCTAGTACAGAAAAGAAAATAATATACAAGGGTGACATCGACCTCAACCCGGTCGTGCCCAAAACAAATAATATACAAACTGGCAGTGACGGCAGTCCACATGTCGGACGCTCGCCCCACAATATCAAATGTACAAATGAAACTAAACTGTACTAACATTGAACCGAAGCTATCCACCACGACAATCCAACCACAACACAGCACAACACAGAACATCAACGTGAATGTTGAAGGGTTAGCTTAGCACCTCAGCAAGGTTTTGGCAAGTATCAAACATGCTATATAAAAAATTTTGGGGGGCTAAACAAACCAACCAAGTAATCGAACTAGAGAATTAGGGTTAACTTTGCATGTAAACAACTTTACATCTAAGAGAGAGGGATTACAACCTTTGTAGTCCGTTCCTTCACTTCAAAAGCTCCGAGTAGTAGTCCCTTCGCCGCGATCCATGAACTCCCGGACTCTAGAGAGGCTCCACAAGTTGAATGATCCATGCTTGCTTGAAGTCTTCCTTTTCGAAGAAGATCTACCTTTAAGAATCTCAAACCCAAGCTCTCACTTCTCTAATTAAGTATTAGTGAAGTGAACACCCTAATCTATGTGGCTATAATAAATGAGGATGATGAAGTAGGAATTTTGCTCTCTTTTGTTTTCAATTTCTCACTTTAAATCATCACAACACAAAAAGCTAGAAAGCTTTTTCAAAGGAGGAGGAAGAAGAAGAAAGCTTTTGTGATGAATAATGAATTGTTGTGAGGTTAGAATTGCTACCATGGGTTAAAGATAACATCCTTAACCCTTGTAGAGACTTAACCATTTGCTATGGTTAGAATTAGGTCAACAAATATCTTAAGGAAGAGAAAAATGGTTGACAAAGTCAAAGAAGCCTACAAGCTTCCATCAAAATATCAACCATGGATAATTCCACCATTATTTGTATTTCCTTAATAATAATTATAAACCCTAATCTAACCCTAGCATGGTTCAAGTCTCATAAACCCTAGTTGCAATTTGAACCTGGCACGTTACAATATTATATATCACATATATACTATATAATATAACAAAAGAAAATAATACAATTAACATATATCGCATATACATCAATGTATCATCCAAGTGAGAAAAAGAATCAATAAAGCGAGCGTATATTAGTTAATGTAACATAATATATCTCATATATAATTATACATTAAATTATTGAAACAACACTTGATCCGATAACCCGGCTATATTACATATAACCGGCTAATATAACAAGTACCATTTCAACGAATCAACACTTGATCCGATCACCCGGCTATATCACATATACTCGGCCGATATCACATATCGCGAGAATAGAATACGTTATCTCATATCGTACTAGTCTCGGTTCCGCACATATCACATATGTGCCCCTACTCCGTTTTTCCTGAGCTAGAAAACCTCTGTGTAGAACTCTAAAGAATCGTCAATACACCGGCAGTAGGTGATGATCATATAAAACACCCACAAGCTGCAAGCGGTCAGCTAAACATAATAGCCACCCGTGTATTGAACGATCAGAAGATCCACAAGAAAGCCTGTACATTCTCCTGTGAATCCAATCGGTAACACTACTATACAGTCCGGTCTCTTCGTCTGATATGTCGCATATCCAGTCTAGGGGTGGTAAAACGTCAGACCCGAGTAACCGATAAGTCATGTCAATGTAAGGCTCATAACGGGTCGAGAAAATACCGATAACTCTTACCAGTAAATCTCCATATCAGCCCTGGCCAGGGACTTCCAGTTATAGCCAATCGAACACAGCGCAACATCAACTCCCAATACCGGGAGAGACGAAACTCCTCCCATCGCTCATTGCCTCCATGTGATTCGGGACTGTACCCAAAAGCCACCATTTTGCACGCCCTCTTGGATGCGGTAAGGTGGAAATCAAAGCACAGTGGGAATCAAACAAGACTCTATGACGATCTCGGGTCTACAGACTAACCTGTACCAGTGTCACCGGAGAACTGCTATCTGACGATAGGTATAATACCATCCAGGAGTTCTCGGCAAGTCCGTTCAGTGTACCCAGTCTCCACTAAGCACCCGTACACTATGTTTGATATCAAACACCGATGGATATGGGATCATCCATCGCCCATCATATGGGTCAAGATGCTTATACGCTAGTCTACTCTGGTGTATCGATGCCCTGTCTTGATACACCCTCGACTAGGATAAGTTATAGGATATACTCGTTGACTTCCCTGGCCCCACTAGTATGATCTCATCATAATCCCAGTAGTCAAGTACATATCCTAAGGGCTTTATCAACATTTGAGAGCAAGACAGTAAATAAATACAAGTCAATATGTTAAGATAAAGGGAAACCAGATAGCATACTATCATGTCGAACAAGAAAGTCCTCACTATATATATCCAAGTATCCACTATAATATACATCATATGTACAACAATGGCCTCCAGGGCATATATACAACTAACAATCTCCCACTTACACTAAAGCCAGCTGTTGTAGTATCTCAAACCCAACATCCCGAAGAGTTTCTCAAATTGTATCTGGGGGATGGCCTTCGTGAGTGGATCCGCAGTGTTGTCCTTCGTGTCAACTCTCCTGACCTCGATCTCGCGGCGATCAACTATCTCCCGGATCAGGTGATACCTCCTCAGAATATGTCTGGACTTCTGATGGGACCAGGGTTCCTTGGCTAAAGCCACAGCTCCATTGTTATCACAATACAAAGGTATTGGATGCTCAATGGACGGAACCACACCAAGTTCAGTGATGAACTTCTTTATCCAGACAGCCACTTCGGCAGCATCGTTGGCAGCGATGTATTCTGCCTCCATCGTCGAGTCTGCCATGGTTTTCTGTTTAGAACTCTTCCAACAAACCGCCCCTGCATTTAGGGTAAAGACAAATCCAGAGTGCGACTTAGAGTCGTCCTTATCACTTTGGAAGCTCGAATCGGTAAAGGACTCCACCTGGAGTTCTCCGTTACCATATACGAAGAACATCTCTTTAGTCCTTCTCAAGTACTTGAGAATGTTCTTTACAGCTGTCTAGTGATTCTCTCCAGGATCTATTTGATACCAACTCACTACACTTAGTGAGTATGCTACATCGGGTCTGGTACATAGCATCGCGTACATGATAGAGCCTACTGCCGAAGCATAAGGTATCCCTTGCATGCGAGCTCTTTCCAAATAAGTCTTGGGAGACATCTCTTTGGAGAGAGTGAGTCCAGAGATAGTGGGTATGTTCCTACGCTTGGATTCTTCCATACTAAACCTCTTTATTAGGGTGTCAATGTACCTGTATTGGGACAATCCCAGTATCCGTCTAGATCTATCTCTATAGATCTTAGTCCCCAAAATGCAGGAAGCATCACCTAGATCTTTCATTGAGAATCTATGTGATAAGATGAGCTTGACCGAGTGCGGCATAGGAATATTATTTCCTATCAAGAGTATGTCATCCACGTACAATACGAGGAAGACAACCTTACCCTCTGCCACCTTCTTGTATATAAAAGGTTCATCTATGTTTTTGATGAAGTCAAACTCTTTGACTACAACATCAAAACATATTTTCCAACTCCGCGATGCCCGTTTCAACCCATAGGTGGATTTAAGCAGCTTGCACACCTTTCCACTGCTCCCACTGTCTACGAAGCCCTCTGGCTGAGTTATGTACACGCACTCTTCCAAATCACCATTTAGAAAGGCGGTCTTAACATCCATTTGCCAGATTTCATTGTCATGGTATGCAGCATTGGTAAGTAAGATCCGGAAGGACTTAAACATAGCCACTGGAGAAAAGGTTTCGTCATAATCCACATCTGCTCGTTGACGAAAACCCTTTGCAACAAGTCTAGCTTTGAAAGTCTCAAATTTTCCAACTACACCAAGTTTCTTATTAAAGATCCATTTGCTCCCAATGGGTTTTACCCCTTCAGGAGCAATTTCCAAAGTCCATATTTTGTTGGTGTACATGTATTCCATCTCAGATCGCATTGCATCCAGCCGTTTCACAGAGTCACCACTTGTGATGGCCTGCTTGAAGTTAGTTGGGTCATCATCTTCCATGATGCAATCCTCGCTCCCACCATCAATGAAAAAACCGTAGTATCTCTTAGATGGATGAGGAACCCTACTAGATCGGCGGAGCGGCTGAGGTTCGTCAGGAACTACCGAATCTTCTAGTTCCACTAAATCTTCAGTTGCAGTTTGTGTTATTGGAACTTCTTCCAGCTCTACCTCTTTGCCACTAATTTGTTTTACAAGAAATTCCTTTTCTAAAAAGGTAGCATGTTCAGCAACAAAAACATTTTGTTCCTCAGCGTGGTAGAAAAAATATCCTTGAGAATTCTTTGGATATCCCACAAACTTGCAAAGAACTGATCGTGCCTTGAGCTTGTCCGGATTTTGCCTTTTGACATAGGCCGGACAACCCCATATCTTAACTCGTTTAAAATTTGCTCTCTTCCCACTCCATATCTCATATGGTGTGGTGGGTACAGATTTAGATGGAACTAGATTCAATAGGTATATGGCTGTCTCAAGCGCATACCCCCAAAAAGGAAATAGGCAACTCAGCAGTGCTCATCATAGAGCGTACCATATCTTATAGGGTGCGATTCCTCCGCTCCGATACACCGTTGTGCTGCGGTGTATAAGGAGGAGTAAGCTGAGAGAGAATCCCATTCTCTTTTAGATACTCCAGAAACTCATTGCTCAAGTATTCTCCTCTTCGATCAGATCGAAGTGTCTTAATACTTTTACCCATTTGGTTCTCGACTTCGTGTTTATATTCTCTGAATTTCTCAAAAGTTTCAGACTTTTGTTTCAACAGGAACACATGTCCGTATCTTGAGAGATCGTCAGTGAATGTAATGAAGTACGAGGAACCATTCCTGGCATGTGTAGACATGGGACCGCACACATCACTATGTATCAGTCCCAAGAGTTTCGTAACTCTTTCTCCGTGTCCTCTAAACGGGGTTTTGGTCATTTTGTCTTGGAGACATGAATGGCAAGTTTCATAAGATGATAATTTGAACGTATTTAAATAACCATCTTTATGTAACTTAGCAAGTCGTGTCGCATTGATATGACCAAGTCTACAATACCACAAGAAAGATTCGTTCATTTCTGAACTTTTCCTCTTGTGTGTGTTCTGTATATTAAAAACTGTGTTTTGATTTAGAACGTATATGCCATTATTTAACGAGCCTGATCCAATCAACTTTTGATTCAGGAAGATGTTCATAACATCATCTTGTACTACAAAATTATATCCTTCTTTACTTAATAAAGAAACTGATATAATGTTGCATATCATGCTCGGTATGTAATAGCATTCGTTTAGAATCAATGTATTACCACTTGGTAATGCAAGGTGATTTTCGCCAACTGCTTTGGCTGCAACATTTGCACCATTCCCTACTCTTATGGAATGATCACCCATTCCCAGTTCTCTACCTTTCTTTAGCCCATGCAATATATTGCATATGTGGGATCCTGATCCGGTATCTAATGCCCAGGACGTAGAGTGAACTGACAAATAGTTCTCGGTAACTAACACATTATCAACATATTTATTCTTCGTTTGGGCGGCGTGTGAATTCTGATATTCCTCTATTTCCTGTTCAGTCTTATAAAAATTATAAGAAAGAACGGAACCAACGTTCCCCTGCTCAGTATAACAAGCTGGTTCGGTTAATACATCCATGTTATTATCTTGATTAAGGCCTGACATGCTACCTTGAGAGAGAGAGAAGAAAAAACACTTTAGCGTGCACTCTTGCAAGATTAGATTGGTTATTATCTTATCTAATCAGGATGGCTCCCACCGTTTTAATCAAATCTTTCTTCAAACCCTAAAAGGTAAGATTAGCCGGGATTAATTACACCTTACAAGTTCGTCAATCTTTCAGCCAGATCAGTGTTGGTACTTTGACGGAGGTTCCCCGTGCTTTCGCACGGACCTAATTTGAATAAACCTCATTTTCCCAGAGGCATAACCCCGTTAACACCTTTTTAGACACCTACTTGATCGGCTAATTGTCATGTGTAAAACTCTCCCAAGAGTAACTCTTACTCGCAGTGGGTATCGGGATCCATCTATCTCATAGAAGGTATGCAATCTCATTGAAGATTTCAACACTTGAAATTCCCGATAATTATTTTACCCCTGGCGATCTATGACCTTGACTAAGTCAACAAACCATAAATCGTAAGTCAAGTTCAACCCGTACATTTCCCGATTGAATTAAACCCACCCGTACGACCATTGACTAAGTCAACAAGGCCGTACGACTACCCTAATCCAATAGCATCTCATGCTTCAGCAGATAAACATTATTTAGCTACTGTACACTACGCCTTGACTAAGTCAACAAACGTAGCACGAATACTAAATATTACTTATCTGAAATGAAGGAGGGTTACGACAGGTTATTATAAAAACCTTTTGCATAATGAACTTGATATCGTTGTAGAAACAAGTGATTTTGAAAAGGAGTATTTTTGAGGCTTTTACTAGCTCCGCTAAAGAGGTCACTCCCGGTGAAGGGATCTCGGCTCTTTCCTTATCGAATAAGGTGCTGGATATTCTACAAGGAATACCGCTATGACAAGCAAGAACTATAGAAGCACAAAAACCAATTTGTGAGTTTGTAGCATCTGCCGGTTTTTCTAAAGAGGTCACTCCCAGTGAAGGGATCATGGCTCTTTCCTCATCGAATAAGGTGCAGGGTATATCACATATACCACTATGCAAAGCAAAAACTGTAGCTACCCTTTTTGAAAATTTGATTATACAACATCTTTTAGGTTTCTTTTCTTTTATTAATCTCATTAATAAATCCCATCATCTATGCTTCCTAAGCATCACAGAAGAAACGAAAGCAGTAATGATATATATATATATAGTAAGTATAAGCATTCGTCTCATGCATATAAAATGAACACATCACAGTTTAACAGCAGCAGAAGATAACATATGAAATATTTGATATAGTAGGAGGTCCATGTTTTAGTTTGAGCCTGTATAAAACACGGATTCCACGGTCGCGATGAATAGCCAAACCCACATCCCTAGACCCCTACGAGAGCCGCAAGTAACCCTTCCAATTCTAGGGTTAGGAGATCCGGTCTCGACTCCTCGAGATGGCCTCCCACTGGACCCTAGAACCCGGTTACTTGTGCTCTCCGTCTTGGGTCTATCCTAATGCGGAAAAGCAAATAATATACAATGGTGACATCATCCTCAACTCGGAATTGCCCCAATAAAAGAATATTACATACAAATGAATTTTACATGAATGAAAAAGAAAACTCTCATCGCACATAAAACCCCCGGCTATTCAATACACAACGATCCAATATAATATATCACAGCAATACATAATCATCACAGATAACTAGTTGAAGTTAGATAATTCGATAGATACAATGAATTCCCAAAAATTCCCATAGAGCTCAATACTTGAGCACAGTTAAAATTAACCAGAGACATACCACAGTACCTACGGACCAACAGCTGAAGGACCGACACAAGCCTCTCAAGTGGCACTGCGGATCCGCCGCCAAAACCAGGTTTTGGCTGCTGATCCGCGGTCACTTAGACGAGTTAGGGTTTCGTTCTTCAGGTGTGTCCATAGAATCCCCTGCATGATTTTCTGAGTATTTTTAACATGGAAAAATTAAACTTTTTGTAAAATGTCCAGAAAAGGGGTCATATCGAGGTTTCGGGGTTCGATCGGACTTCTAACTTGGTCTAGACAACTCCTAATGATCTAGCTTAGCTCTGATACCACTGAAGGGTTAGCTTAGCACCTTAGAAAGATTTTGGCATGCATCAAACATGCTATATTAAAATTTTTGGGGTGCTAAACAAACCAACCAAGTAATCGAACTAGAGAATTAGGGTTAACTTTGCATGTAAACAACTTTATATCTAAGAGAGAGGGATTACAACCTTTGTAGTCCGTTCCTTCATTTCATAAGCTCCAAGTAGTAGTCCCTTCACCATGATCCATAAACTCCCGGACTCTAGAGTGGCTCCACAAGTCGAATGATCCATGCTTGCTTGAAGTCTTCCTTTTCGAAGATGATCTACCTTGAAGAATCTCAAACCCAAGCTCTCACTTCTCAAATTAAGTAATAGTGAAGTGAACACCGTAATCAATGTGGCTAGAATAGATGAGGATGATGAATTAGGAATTTTGCTCTCTTTTGTTTTCAATTTCTCACTTTAAATCATCACAACACAAAAAGCTAGAAAGCTTTTTCAAAGGAGGAAGAAGAAGAAGAAAGCTTTTGTGATGAATAATGAATTGTTGTGAGGTTAGAATTGCAACCATGGGTTAAAGATAACTGTAGGGTTCCTAGGCACTCTTGTGAAGGTTCAAAAGGCATCAAACATGCCCGGATTAAAATTTAGACGTGCCGAACAACCCAAAGCCGGGATCTTTGCTAGATTATTAAGGTTTAATATGCAAGAAGATAACTTTTATCTAAGTGTGAGGGATTACAACCTTTGTAGTCCGCTCCTTCACTTCACAAGCTCCGAGTAGAAGTCCCTTTTCCGCGATCCACGATCTCCCGGACTCATGAGAGGCTCCACGACTCGAACGATCCATGCTAGCTCGAAGTATTCCAAATCTCCGATGATCTACCTTGAAGTTGCTACGACTCAAGCTTTCTCACTCAAAAGAGAAGAACACACTAATCCCATGGGCTAGATGAGATGAGGATGAGAGAGTAGTAATTTTGCTTTCTTTTATATCATTTTCTCATATTATTTCATCACTTAAGAAAATCTAGCAAGCTTTTCAAGAAGCAAGAAGATGAAGATGGAAAATGAATAATGAGATTAATCCTTTTGTGATGAATAGAATATAAACCATATGATTGAATTGTAAACCATGGTCAAGGATGAGTGGTCTAGATATTGTAGAGAGTTAACTAGAGTTAGGGTTTGGTTGGGTTAAATAATGTGTCATCCTAAATATCTTAAGAATGACAAAAGAAGAAAGCTTCTAGAAGGTGCATGAAGCTACTAACCCTAATCAAACCCTAAACTCAATTAATCATCCTTAAACATGTTTAACAATTAATCATATCATGTCACAATAATATATATCACATATATATTATATATTTGCAACAAAAGAAAATAATACAATTAACATATATCGCATATATATCAATGTATCATCCACTGAGAAAATGAAATAATAAAGCGAGCCAATATTAGATAATGTAATACAATATATCATATATATTATTATACATTAAATCATCGAATCAACACTTGATTCGACGATCCGGCTATATCGAATATTACCGACTAATATATCATATACCGATTCATCGAATCAACACTTGATCCGATGACCCGGTTCATTTCTAAATATCGCGAGAATATAATACGGTATCCCATATCGCATTATTCTCGCTCCTGCGCATATCACATATGTGCCACTACTCCGTTTCGCCTGAGCCAAGAAACCTCTGTGTAGGACTCTAAAGAATCGTCAATACGCCGGTAGCAGGTGATGATCATATCAAACACCCACAAGCTGCAAGCGGTCAGCTAAACGTAACAGCCACCCAGGTATTCAGCGATCAGAAGATCAACAAGCTAGCCTGTGCGTTCTCCTGTGAATCCAACCAGTAAAACTCCCGTACAGTCCGGTCTGTTCGTCTGATATGTCGCATATCAAGTCTAGGGGTGGTATACGTCAGACCCCAGTAACCGATAAGTCGTGTCGATGTATGGCTCATAACGGGTCGAGAAACTACTAGTAACACTTACCTGTAAATCTCCATATCAGCCCTGGCCAGGGACTTCCAGTTATAGCCAATCGAACACAGCACAACATCAACTCCCTATACCAGGAGAGACGAATCCCCTCCTATCGCTCATTGCCTCCATGTGATTCGGGACTGTACACAAAAGCCACCGTTTTGCACGCCCTCTTGGATGTGGTAAGGTGGAAATCAAAGCACAGTGGGAATCATACAAGACTCCATGACGATCTCGGGTCTACAGACTACCCTGTACCAGTGTCACCGGAGAACTGCCATCTGACGTGTGGTATAACACCATCTGGGAGTTCTCAGCGAGTCCGTCCAGTGTACCCAGTCTCCACTGAGCACCCGTACACCATCTCTGATGTCTAACACCGATAGATATGGGATCATCCATCGCCCATCATATGGGTCAAGATGCGTATACGCTAGTCTACTCTGGCGTATCGATGCCCTGTCTCGATATACCCTCGACTAGGAACAGTTATAGGATGTACTCATCGACTACCGCGGCCCCACTAGTATGATCTCATCATAGTCCCAGTAGTCGAGTACAAACCCTAAGGGCTTTATCAACATGTGAGAGTAAAACAGTAAACCAATACAAGTCAACATGTTAAGATAAAGTGAAACCAAATAGCATACTATCATGTCGAGCAAGAAAGTCTTCTCTATATATAACCAAGCATCCATTATAATATACATCATATGTACAACAATGGCCTCCAGGGCATATACATAACTAACAATCTCCCACTTGCACTAAGGCCAGCTGCTATAGTATCTCATACCTAGCATCCCGAATAATCTCTCAAACTGTATCTGGGGAATAGCCTTCGTGAATGGATCCGCAGTATTGTCCTTCGTATCTACTCTCCTGACCTCGATCTCCCGGCGATCAACTATCTCCCTGATCAGGTGATACCGCCTCAGAATATGTCTGGACTTCTGATAGGACCTGGGTTCCTTGGCCAAAGCCACAGCTCCATTGTTATCGCAATACAGAGGTATTGGATGCTCAATGGATGGAACCACACCAAGTTCACTAATGAACTTCTTGATCCAGACAGCCTCTTTGGCAGCATCGTTGGCAGCGATGTATTCAGCCTCCATCGTTGAGTCTGCAACGGTATCCTGTTTGGAACTCTTCCAACATACCGCCCCTCCATTGAGGGTAAAGACAAAACCCGAATGCGACTTAGAGTCGTCCTTATCACTTTGGAAGCTGGAATCGGTAAAGGACTCCACCTGGAGTTCTCCGTTACCATACACCAAGAACATCTCCTTAGTCCTTCGTAAGTACTTGAGAATGTTCTTCACAGCTGTCCAGTGACTCTCTCCAGGATCTGCTTGATACCGACTCACTACACTTAGTGAGTATGCTACATCGGGTCTGGTACATAGCATCGCATACATGATAGAGCCTACTGCCGAAGCATAGGGTATCCCTTGCATGCGAGCTCTCTCCAAATCAGTCTTGGGAGACATCTCTTTGGAGAGAGTGAGTCCAGAGATTGTGGGTTGGTTCCCACGCTTGGATTCTTCCATACTAAACCTCTTTAGTATGGTGTCAATGTACCTGGATTGGGACAATCCCAGTATCCTTTTAGATCTATCTCTATAGATCATGATTCCCAATATGCAGGAGGCATCACCTAGATCTTTCATTGAGAATCTCTGTGATAAGAAGAGTTTGACTGATTGCAGCATAGGAATATCATTTCCTATCAAGAGTATGTCATCCACGTACAATACGAGAAAGACAACCTTACCCTCTGCTACCTTCTTATAGATACAAGGTTCATCTATATTTTTGATGAAGTCAAACTCTTTGACTACAACATCAAAGCAGATGTTCCAACTCCGCGATGCTTGCTTTAACCCATAAATGGATTTAAGCAGCTTGCATACCTTTCCGCTGCTCCCACTATCTACGAAGCCCTCTGGCTGAGTCATGTACACGCATTCTTCTAAATCACCGTTTAGAAAGGCGGTCTTAACATCCATTTGCCAGATTTCGTAGTCATGGTATGCAGCAATGGCAAGTAAGATCCGGATGGACTTAAGCATAGCCACTGGAGAAAAGGTTTCGTCATAATCCACACCTGGTCGTTGACGAAAACCTTTTGCTACAAGTCTAGCTTTGAAAGTCTCAACTTTTCCATCTACACCAAATTTCCTTTTAAAAATCCACTTGCTCCCAATGGGTTTTACCCCTTCAGGAGCATTTTCCAAAATCCATACTTTATTGGTGTACATGGATTCCATCTCAGATCGCATTTCATCCAGCCATTTAACAGAGTCACCACTCGTGATGGCCTGCTCGAAACTAGTCGGGTCATCATCATCCATGATGCAATCCTCGCTTCCACCATCAATGAGAAAACCGTAGTATCTCTCAGGTGGATGAGAAACCCTACTAGATCGGCGGAGAGGCTGGAGTTCGTCGGGTACTACTGAATCCTCTGGTTCCACTAAATCTTCAGTTGCAGTTTGTGTTGCTGGAACTTCTTCCAGTTCTACCTCTTCGCCACTAATTTCTTTTGTAAGAAATTCCTTTTCTAAAAAGGTGGCATGTCGAGAAACAAACACCTTTTGTTCCTCGCGATGGTAGAAAAGATATCCATGTGAATGTTTGGGATATCCCACAAACTTGCATAGAACTGACCGTGCCTCAAGTTTGTCTGGATTTTGCCTTTTGACATAGGCCGGACAACCCCATATCTTAACTCGTTTAAGACATGGTCTCTTCCCACTCCATATCTCATATGGTGTGGTAGGTACAGATTTAGTTGGAACTTGATTCAATAGGTATGCTGCTGTCTCCAGTGCATGCCCCCAGAAGGAAATAGGTAACTCAGCTGTACTCATCATCGAGCGCACCATATCTAATAGGGTGCGATTCCTCCGCTCAGATACACCGTTGTGCTGTGGTGTATAAGGAGGAGTAAGCTGAGAGAGAATCCCATTCTCTTTTAGATAATCTAGGAACTCACTGCTTAAGTATTCACCTCCTCGATCAGATCGAAGAATCTTAATACTCTTGCCCGTTTGATTCTCTACTTCGTGCTTATATTCTCTGAATTTCTCAAAAGCTTCAGACTTGTGTTTCATCAGGAACACATATCCGAATCTTGAGAGATCGTCAGTGAATGTAATGAAGTAGGAAGAACCGTTCCTGGCATGCGTAGACATGGGACCGCATACATCACTATGTACCAGTCCTAAGAGTTCGGTAACTCTTTCTCCGTGTCCACTAAACGGAGCTTTGGTCATTTTTCCTTTGAGACATGAATGGCAAGTATCATAAGATGATAATTCGAACGAATTCAAATAACCATCTTTATGTAACTTAGCCAGTCGTGTCGTATTGATATGACCAAGTCTACAATGCCACAAGTAGGATTCGTTCATTTCTGAACTTTTCCTCTTGTGTGTGTTTTGTATATTCAGGACTGTATTCTGATTTAGAATGAATATGCCATTATGTAACGAGCCTGATGCAATCAACTTTTGATTTAGGAATATGTTCATAACATTATCCTGTACTACAAAATTATATCCCTCTTTACTCAATAAAGAAACTGATATAATGTTGCACATCATGTTCGGTATATAATAACACTCATTCAGAATCAGTGTATTACGACTTGGTAATACAAGGTGATATTCGCCAACAGCTTTGGCTACAATACTCGCACCGTTCCCTACTTGAACGGAATGATCACCTTTTCCCAGTTCTCTACTTTTACGTAGCCCATGTAACTGTTTACATATGTGGGATCCTGATCCGGTATCTAATACCCAGGACGTAGGGTGGACTGAGAAACAGTTCTCAATAACTAACACACCCGAAGAAGATGCATCAACATGCATGTTCTTTTGGGCGGCGTGAGAATCTAGATATTCTCCTTTTTCCTGTTCAGTCTTATAACTTTTATAAGAAAGAACGGGTCCAACATTCCCTAGCTCAGTACAATAATTAGGTTCAGTCAATACATCTATATTATTATCTTGATTATGGCATGATATGGTCGCTACCTGGAGAGAGAGAGAAGAAAACACTTTAGCGTATGCTCTTGCAAGATTAGATTGGTTATTATCTTATCAAATCAGGATGTCTCCCACTGTTTTTATCAAATCTACCTTAAAACCCTAAAAGGTAAGATTAGCCGGGATTAATTACACCTTACAATTTCGTCAATCTTTCATCCAGATCAGTGTCGGTACTTTGAGGGAGGTTCCCCGTGCTCTCGCACGGACCTAATTAAAGTAAACCTCGTTTTCCCAGAGGCGTAACCCCGTTAACACTTTTCTAGACATCTACTTGATCGGCTAATTGTCCTGTGTAAAACTCTCCCAGGAGTAACACTTACTCGCAGTGGGTATCGGGATCCAACTATCTCATAAGAGGTATGCAATCTCATTGCAAATTTCAATACTTGAAATTCCCGATAATGCTTTTGCCCCTAACCCCTATGACCTTGACAAAGGCCAACAAACCATAGGAAGCTAGTCAAGTTCAACCCGTCATTTCTTGATTGAATTTAAACCCACCCGCACGACCCTTGACAAAGGCCAACAAGGTAGTACGAATACCCTAATCTAATCACATCATATGTTTAAGCAGATAAGTACCAGTTAGCTACCGCACACTACGCCTTGACAAAGGCCAACAAACGCAGCACGAATACTAAATAGTCTTTATCTGAAATGACGGAGAGCTACGACAGGTTTTTTCAGAAAACCTATTGCGTAATTAACTTGATATCGTCGTAGAATCGAGTGAAGTTTTTGAAAAGGAGTGTTTTTGAGGCTTTTCTTAGTATCGCTAAAGGGGTCACTCCCGGTGAAGGGATCGTCGGCCCTTTCCTCATCGAATAAGGTGCTGGATATATCATATATACCGCTGTGCAAAGCAAAACACTAAAAGCAATCAAAAGACAATTCGCGTTTTGTAGCATCTGCCAGTTTTGCTAAAGGAATCACTCCCGGTGAAGGGATCTCGGTCCTTTCTTCATCGAATAAGGTGCAGGATATATCGTATATATCACTGTGCAAAGCAAAACTGTAGCTACCCTTTTTATTAAGTTTTTGATTCTACAACATCATTAGGTTTCATTTCTTTTATTAATCTCATTAATAAAAATCCCATCAGCTTATGCTTCCTAAGCATCACAGAAGAAACGAAAGCAGTAATATTTATATATCAGCATATATATATAGTATAAGCATTCGTCTCAGGCAGTAATATGATCTCATCACAGAACATTGCAGCAGAAGAACATATATGAAATATTGGATATACTAGGACGTCCGTGTTTTCAATACGAGCCTGTATAAAACACGGATACTACGGTCGCGACGAATAGCCAAACCCACATCCCAAGACCCCTAGGAGAGCGGCAAGTAACACTGCCAATTCTAGGGTTAGGAGACCCGGTCTCGACTCCTCGAGATGGCCTCCCACTGGACCCTAGAACCCGGTTACTTGTGCTCCCCTCCTTGGGTCTACCTAATGCGGAAAAGTAAATAATATACACTGGTGACAGCAACCGCAACCAGGAAGTGCCCCAAATAAAAGAATATTACATCACAAATTGAATTTTACATGAATGAAAATAAAAAAACCCCATCTCACATAAAACCCCCGGCTATTCAGAACGCGACGATCCAATATAATATATCACAGCAACACATAATATCTCATATCATCAACGTAAGTAAATATGCGCATCCCAATTGTCGTTGACATATAGCAACGAAACCGGCGATATCACATATTACACTTACGGTCACAGAAAAGAAAGTGTAAAACTACAATATTTGGAATCCACAATCACTTTAGACATCGTAAATCCGAAATATCACATACTTCGTATTTCATGCCTAACTCTATGAATTCCACATATTGTATCACATTCCAGATAGATAAACAGTATTAAACTTTTCGAACAGATTATCAAACACCCAAAATTTCCTAAACTGCTCAACACTTGAGCGGGGTTCAAATAATCCCAGAATATGTCACAGTACCGGTGATCCAGCCGTAGAAGGGTCAAGCCAACGCCTCACATGTGGCACGCCGTACTGCCCCAAACCCGAAGGTTCAAAAGGCAGTTCAAGACGGTCACATAGTCGAGTTAAGGTTTGTTGTCTTCTAGAGAGTCCACCGCTTAACTTGTACAATTGTTCCGAACGATTTAAACCCAATAAAAATTCAACGCTTGAAAGTTTGCCGTACCGGGAAACAGTAAGTTAATGATATCCGTTCAAATAGTTTAACAGTTTCTAAATATCCGGAAAGAAATACGAATTTAAAATTTCCGATCGAGTCTACTATTACAAAACAAACCCTAGATTTTATAAACACCTGAAACAGATTAAAAATATCCAGAATAGTCAGCAAGTACCTACGGGCTATACCATGAAGCCACGTGTCATGATCTCATCAATCCGCGGCGGAACCGCGGCGCAAGCATGGCTTGAGCGGCGGTTCTGCGGCAGTTTAGTGGAATTAGGGGCTCGGATTTTATGGTTATTCTTAGAATTCCCTGCTGATTTTTTTACATATTTTAAATTTAGAAAAATCCCAAAATTTAAAAAATTTCCAGAGAGGGGTCCAAATTTGTCATTTCGGGTTCAATCGGAGTTTTAACTTCGTAAACACATCGCCTAATGCTCTAGCTAGGCTCAGAAACCACTGTAGGGTTCCTAGGCACTCTTTTGAAGGTTCAAAAGGCATCAAACATGCCCGGATTAAAATTTTGACGTGCCGAACAACCCAAAGCCGGGATCTTTGCTAGATTATTAGGGTTTAACAAGCAAGAAGATAACTTTTATCTAAGTGTGAGGGATTACAACCTTTGTAGTCCGCTCCTTCACTTCACAAGCTCCGAGTAGAAGTCCCTTTGCCGCGATCCACGATCTCCCGGACTCATGAGAGGCTCCACGACTCGAACGATCCATGCTAGCTCGAAGTATTCCAAATCTCCGATGATCTACCTTGAAGTTGCTACGACTCAAGCTTTCTCACTCAAAAGAGAAGAACACACTAATCCCATGGGCTAGATGAGATGAGGATGAGAGAGTAGTAATTTTGCTTTCTTTTTATATCATTTTCTCATATTATTTCATCACTTAAGAAAATCTAGCAAGCTTTTCAAAAAGCAAGAAGATGAAGATGGAAAATGAATAATGAGATTAATCCTTTTGTGATGAATAGAATATAAACCATATGATTGAATTGTAAACCATGGTCAAGGATGAGTGGTCTAGATATTGTAGAGAGTTAACTAGAGTTAGGGTTTGGTTGGGTTAAATAATGTGTCATCCTAAATATCTTAAGAATGACAAAAGAAGAAAGCTTCTAGAAGGTGCATGAAGCTACTAACCCTAATCAAACCCTAAACTCAATTAATCATCCTTAAACATGTTTAACAATTAATCATATCATGTCACAATAATATATATCACATATATATTATATATTTGCAACAAAAGAAAATAATACAATTAACATATATCGCATATATATCAATGTATCATCCACTGAGAAAATGAAATAATAAAGCGAGCCAATATTAGATAATGTAATACAATATATCATATATATTATTATACATTAAATCATCAAATCAACACTTGATTCGACGATCCGGCTATATCGAATATTACCGACTAATATATCATGTACCGATTCATCGAATCAACACTTGATCCGATGACCCGGTTCATTTCTAAATATCGCGAGAATATAATACGGTATCCCATATCGCATTATTCTCGCTCCTGTGCATATCACATATGTGCCACTACTCCGTTTCGCCTGAGCCAAGAAACCTCTGTGTAGGACTCTAAAGAATCGTCAATACGCCGGTAGCAGGTGATGATCATATCAAACACCCACAAGCTGCAAGCGGTCAGCTAAACGTAACAGCCACCCAGGTATTCAGCGATCAGAAGATCAACAAGCTAGCCTGTGCGTTCTCCTGTGAATCCAACCAGTAACACTCCCGTACAGTCCGGTCTGTTCGTCTGATATGTCGCATATCAAGTCTAGGGGTGGTATACGTCAGACCCCAGTAACAGATAAGTCGTGTCGATGTATGGCTCATAACGGGTCGAGAAACTACTAGTAACACTTACCAGTAAATCTCCATATCAGCCCTGGCCAAGGACTTCCAGTTATAGCCAATCGAACACAGCACAACATCAACTCCCTATACCGGGAGAGACGAATCCCCTCCTATCGCTCATTGCCTCCATGTGATTCGAGACTGTACCCAAAAGCCACCGTTTTGCACGCCCTCTTGGACGTGGTAAGGTGGAAATCAAAGCACAGTGGGAATCACACAAGACTCCATGATGATCTCGGGTCTACAGACTACCCTGTACCAGTGTCACCGGAGAACTGCCATCTGACGTGTGGTATAACACCATCTGGGAGTTCTCAGCGAGTCCGTCCAGTGTACCCAGTCTCCACTGAGCACCCGTGCACCATCTCTGATGTCTAACACCGATGGATATAGGATCATCCATCGCCCATCATATGGGTCAAGATGCGTATACGCTAGTCTACTCTGGCGTATCGATGCCCTGTCTCGATATACCCTCGACTAGGAACAGTTATAGGATGTACTCATCGACTACCGCGGCCCCACTAGTATGATCTCATCATAGTCCCAGTAGTCGAGTACAAACCCTAAGGGCTTTATCAACATGTGAGAGTAAAACAGTAAACCAATACAAGTCAACATGTTAAGATAAAGTGAAACCAAATAGTATACTATCATGTCGAGCAAGAAAGTCTTCTCTATATATAACCAAGCATCCATTATAATATACATCATATGTACAACAATGGCCTCTAAGGCATATACATAACTAACAATAACATCCTTAACCCTTGTAAAGACTTAACCATTTTCTATAGTTAGAATTAAGTCAACAAATATCTTAAGGAGACAAAAATGGTGGACAAAATCAAAGAAGCCTACAAGCTTCCATCAAAATATCAACCATGGATAATTCCACCATTATTTGTATTTCCTTAATAATAATTATAAAACCTAATCTAACCCTAGCATGGTTCAAGTCTCATAAACCCTAGTTGCAATTTTAACCTAGCACGTTACAATATTATATATCACATATATAATATATAATGTAACAAAAGAAAATAATACAATTAACATATATCGCATATACATCAATGTATTATCCAGGTGAGAAAAAGAATCAATAAAGCGAGCTTATATTAGTTAATGTAACATAATATATCTCATATATAATTATACATTAAATTATCGAATCAACACTTAATCTGATAATCCGGCTATATTATATATAACCAGCTAAGAAAACTGTTAGTTATATGTATGCCCTAGAGGCCATTACTGTACATTGGATGTATATCGTAGTGGATGCTGGGACATATATAGGTAGGACTTTCTTGCTCGACATGATAGTACGCTATCTGGTTGCTCTTTATCTTAACATGTATACTTTCTGTCTCTCTGATTACATGTTGATAAAGCCCTTAGGATGTGTACTCGACTTCCAGGACTATGATGCAGATCATACTAGTGGGGCCTGGGTAGTCAATGAGTACATCCTTCATTGTTCCTAGTCGTGGGAATATCGAGACGGGGCATCGATATTCCAGAGTAGACTAGCGCATATCTTCTCGACCCATGCGATGGGCGATGGATGATCCCATATCCATTGGTGTTTGACATCGAAGATGGTATGCGGGTGCTCAGTGGAGACTGGGTACACTGAACGGACTCGCCGAGAACTCCCAGATGGTATTATACCTCACGTCAGATGGCAGTTCTCTGGTGACACTGGTACAGCTTAGTCTGTTGACCCGAGATCGTCATAGAGTCTTGTGTGTCTCCCACTGTGCTTTGATTTCCATCCTACCACGGCTCTACTGAGTCGTGCAAACAGGTGGTTTTTGGGTACAGTCCCGATTCACATGGAGGCAATGAGCGATAGGAGGGGATTCGTCTCTCCCGGTATTGGGGGTTGATGTTGTGCTATGCTTGACTGGCCATAACAGGAAATCCCTGGCCAGGGTTGCAGTGATATACTGGTAAGAGTTATCAGTAGTTTCACGGATGTTATGGACCTCAAGTCGGCATGACTTATCGAGCTACTGGGGTCTGACGTTTACCACCCCTAGGCGAGATATGCGACATATCAAACGAACAGACCGGACTGTACGGTAAGTGTTACTGGTTGGATTCGCAGGAGTGTGAGCGGGCTTGCTAGTCGATCTTCTGATCGCTCAATACCCGGGTGGCCGTTACGTTTAGCAGACCGCTTGCGGCTTGTGGATGCTTGATATGATCATCATCTGCTGCCGGCGTATTGACGAGTCTTTAGAGTCCTACACAGAGGTTTCCTGGCTCATGCAAAACGAAATAGGAGCGCATATGAGATATGTGCGGGACCGAGAATAATTCGAGTATGTGATACCGTATTCCATTCTCGCGATCAATGTATCGATTGGTTATATGCGATATAACCTAGTTATCGAATCAAGGATTGATTCGATAAGCCGATACATATGATACTAGTCGGTTATATCCGATATGACCGGATCGTTAAATCAAGTGTTGATTTAATGATTTAGTGCATATTTATATATTTGATATATTACTTTGCGTTAACTAGTATTGGTTCACTTTAAATGGATTTTCTCACTTGAATTGCACATTGTATATGTGATATATTTTTGTGCACATGATTGTATCATGTTTGATGATACATTCTTTCTTGGTTTTGTGTAAAGTATTGAACCATGGTTAGTTAGTGGTTAGGGTATCATTTCATTTGCTTATTCATTTATCTTTTTATTTATTTCATTTGAAAAGAAAAAGAGAAATGAATGGTGGCTATATTTATTTTTAGTTGAAGATTCATGAAGCATTGACTTAGTCACCATTCTTGTCTCATGCCTAACCCTAACCACTCATCTAACCTAAGTTAAGTCTCTACACTAAACCATGGTTGAAGATATGATAAGTATTGTATTTTCTTTTCTATTTTAATTTAACTTATCATATCTTTTCTTCTTCTTCTTCATCTTGAGCAAGAAAGAGAAAGCTTGACCATCAATGGTGATTGATGGAAAAGTGTGACAAATCCAAATCTAAAGTTTACCCACTTCCTATTTCTTCATCCTCTACCTCTTGCCAAGTTGTATAGGGTGTTTACTTCACAAGTTTTCAAAGCTTAGTGAAGTTGGAGCTTGTTCTTGTGATGCCTTGACGTAGATCATCTTCGGCATCGAACCGACGATCAAGCCCGCCCATTTCTTCGACGAAGCCGATACTTGAGTTTGGGGTTCGATTTGGACAGCGGAGGGAGATCATCGTGGAGCTTAGGAAGTGGTGGACCGGATCTACAAAGGTTGTAGCCCCTTTCCTATTTCTATATTTCCGTTTACTTGCATGCTTCGCCTAGATATCTAGCAAACGATCCGTTCTAGGGTTTGTAGGCACCCGTAAAATTTGATTTGTGCATGTTTGATCACTTATGAGACCTTACTAGGGTGCCTAGGAACCCTACAAAAACATGTACCATTTTATCGAATCAACATTTGATCCGATGACCCGGGTATATCACATATACCCGGCCGATATCACATATCGCGAGAATAGAATATGGTATCTTATATCGTATTAGTCTCGGTTCCGCACATATCACATATGTGCCCCTACTCCGTTTTGCCTGAGCTAGGAAACCTAAAAGAAATTTATAGATCTGAATTTTGATAAAATGAAATGAGGCACAAGAAGAGGCATAACCTAAAACAGGTTTTAGGGTTTCTATTTATAGAACATAGAAACCCTAGGGTTACAATCGTGTCATATCTGCAATTACAATTTTACCCCCTAAGAATCCTAGTCAACGCACCGCCAGCGACCACAGGATTTTTCTACCGACACGGGCGACACATGGCCGCGGATCCGCGGATAAGAGCATGGTTTGGCCGCGGTTCCACGGCCAAGTAGGGAGCTTGCTGCTTCATTTTTTCAGGTCTTCTTTTGTTGTATTTTTCCTTTTATTTTCTTCAGTTGTTTTCTCAGATTGGCTTCTGCATTTCTTCCAGATTTCCACAGTGAATAAAGTCGTGGACTTTTTCCGCTTGCTTCGTGTCGAAGTCTTGAACCTTGCACTGCCTTTGTTCTTTGTGAAATCGTCCATTGATCTACATTGTCTTCAAACTGTAGGCTTGATCAAGATTCTTCCATTTGTTGGTCGTAGTCTCACTTTTGTATCGTCTTTTCATCATTTTCACTGTTTTTGTTCCGAGAACCTGTAACCTGCAACTATGTAGCAGACATGGGTCAAAAGCACATGTTTATTTGTAAAATGACTAAGAATGGGGAATATAAGAATGCAAAATTATGGTATGAACACATACCCCCAAACTTATCTTTTCCTCGTTCTCGAGCAAACCTAGTTTTATTCTCGAAAAAGACCTAGCCTCACTTTCGCAGGGAAACGCGATTGGACTGAGCTCGTGCAACAAGCCGTTAAACCTCTAGGTGTCCCTAGTAGGAGGAGTGTTGTCTCCTGAGGGTTTTCAGCGGATACTACCCACAAAATCCTATCAATTCGGCCCATCGACTTTTATTCTCCAATTAGGTTTTCCAACAAGAAATTCTATTATCTTTGACTCATAAATTATCCACCCGTATTTTTCACGCTTCCTTATTACTTAACTTAAGATTTTATATGTTCTTGAGAATTTACTTAGCTTTTGGCATCTTTCGAGTTTTCCTTCTAAGGTTCCATCTCAACTTAGGAATTTTTATCATCTCTACTAAAGATATAAGTCGTATTCTTCATTCCTATCTCTCATCTAAACCCCAATCACATACCCCTACGTATGTGTATATATCACCCCTACACTTAGAAATTCAATTCAAGCTCTTATACTCTTGTCCATCATCCAAAGTACTTTTAGTTGGTGAATTTTTAGATGAAATTTCTCACACGTCCTTCATGCGACCGTTAATACTTCTTGAGGTACCAACGACCGATTACAAAATGTGTTTGCACATTAAGGCGTAATTCTTAGTCTTGTAATCCCTAAGGCTTTTAGCAGTGACTCCCAAACCAGTTGGTCTAAGTCATTAGGTGATGAAGCACCCTCGCTAAATATTTTTTTCTATTAATGCAGCCTCAAGTAATTACAAAACCAGTGTTCATTTTTTTATCTCTTTATTCACACTTATACTTTTATTTTATTTTCCTTCATACTAAGGACTTTAGACAAGAGCATTTCAAGGTCTCTTCTACTATTCCAAGTTTCAAGGTTCGTGTTTGTGCAATTTGTAGGGTATATATTTTCAGAATTTAGACTTAAACTTAGGAATTATTTTTCAAAGTTATACTTTAATAAAAAATATCAATACTTTTCCCTTGTTTTAACTTAGCCCAAGAAGTCAACTCGAAATTTGCCTATTTCTAAATAAACTACAAAAACATATACTTTCTTAAATTTTAAGAAAGGTTATTTTTAGGGTTTTTAATTTACTAAGTCTAAGATCTAGTTTTTCCTGACTAGTTAACCTTCTTGTCAAACTCAAGTCAATTATGGCCAAAATTGAATGTTTCAATTTTTATAATTTTTAATTTTTTTTCAATTTTTATGGGTTTTAAAATAAGTATGCAAATGCATAAATATACATATGAATGCGAAGGAAGAAGGCTTAGCGAGCATTAGGTCAAAAATATGTTAAGCAAGACAAAGAAAAATGGACAAAGTCAAAGATGCTAAAAAGCTTCTACAAGCTTTCAACAAATATCAACCATGACTATTATCCATAATCTTTGAATTACTTAATGATAATTCAAACCCTAATCTTACCCCTAGCATGGTTTAACCTTCATTAACCCTAGTTGGATTTGTAACCTTGCATGAGACATTTAACTTATATCACATATATATCAATGTATCCAAAGTGAGAAAAGAAATCATAACTGAGCTAATACTAGTTAATGTAATGTAATATATCAAATATATAATTATACATTAGATTAATAAATCAACTCTTGATTTAATAATCCGGCTATATCACCTATAACCGACTAATATCATATGAATCAACTTATCGAATCAACACTTGATCCGATAACTCGGCTATATCGTATATAACCGACCGATATCTCATATCGCGAGAATAGAATACGGTATCTCATATCGTATCAATCTCGGTTACGCACATATCACATATGTGCTCCTACTCCGTTTCGCTTGAGCCAGGAAACCCCTGTGTAGGACTCTAAAGACTCGTCAATACGCCGACAGTAGGTCATGATCATATCAAACACCCACAAGCCGAAAGCGGTCTGCTAAACGTAACAACCACCTAGGTATTGAGCGATCAGAAGATCAACAAGAAAGCCTGCTCACACTCCTGCGAATCTAATCAGTAACACCACCGTACAGTCCGGTCGCTTCGTCTGGTATGTCGCATATCTCGTCTAGGGGTGGTAAACCTCAGACCCCAGTAACTCGATAAGTCGTGTCGATATGAGGCTCATAACGTGTCGAGAAACTACTGATAACACTTACCAGTATATCTTTAAAGCATCCTTGGCCAAGGACTTCCTGTTATAGCCAATCGAGCACGGCGCAACATCAACTTCCAATACCGGGAAAGACGAACCCCTCCTATCGCTCATTACCTCCATGTGACTCAAGACTGTACCCAAAAGCCACCGTTTTGCACGTTCTCTTGAACGTGGTAAGGTGGAAATCAAAGCACAGTGGGAATCACACAAGACTCTATGACGATCTCGGGTCTACAGACTAACATGTACCAGTGTCACCAGAGAACAGCCATCTAACGTCAGGTATAATACCATCTGGGAGTTCTCGGCGAGTCCGTCCAGTGTACCCAGTCTCCACTGAGCACCCGTATACTGTAACATTTCAGAAAAATAAAATATTACTTTTGGGAATTTTTATAATTTAATAATATTATATTGAATATTTTAATAAGGCGGTATAACTAAATACCGATAAATTGGGAAAAATTTGGAAAAATTATGGAAATTACTGAAAAGAGGGTGATTTATGTGATTTATTCAAATTATAAAATTTTATGATTAATCATACACTATTTTAATGCTAATCGCGATTAAATATCGCTAATTGGGAATTAAGCGTGTTTCGTGCACATGTCGTTTTTAGCACTTGTTACACTTTTTTTCATGGCTTTTCTTATTTTTATCTTGGATGTTTCTAATTTTGAAATGAGAAGAAGAGAAAAGAAAAGAAAAGAAAAGAAATGAAATTGGATTAAAGAATAGAATAGTAGGGTTCATTGACCTAGTCTTCATGAGAGAGAAGAGAGGGTGAGGTGAGGGGTTCATTGACCTAGTCTTCATTCTTCATCCTCTTCATCTTTTCTCTGCTCCCTCAACTCCCATGGCAGCACCCTCCTCCACCTCCACTTCAAACCCCCAAAAACTTCATCAAAACATCTCGAAAACATCATCCCCACTTCACAAAAAATGTGCATGAGCTCACGAGCTACACTTTGGACCAAGAAAGCTTGCATTTTGGACACTAGGGCAACTCAAGAAAATTCTTGAGTTGCCAAATGAGGTAATCCTTTCACAAATAGTATAGTATTTGTTTTTCTTAAGCCTCTCTTCAAGTTTAAAATCGTTTTGGCGAAGCTTAGTGAAACTTTGAAATTCTAAGTTAGGGTTAGGGTTTGAATTGAATTGAGATAGTGTAATTGAGGCTTAATATTGACCTTAAACCCCTGTAGTGATTGATTGGAGACCTAAACCAGAGACTAGAACCCCTATTAGCGAACTTAGAAATCCCCGATATCCTTATTTTGTGGAATTCTGTAGGGAATATGAAATCTGCTAACACCCGGGTGACCTGAAAATTAATTAGCAAACACAGAGAGATCAGCAGGCACCTAGGAAGCATCACCCAAGACCCCAGCCCCTGAAACCTCTTCTTCGCCACAAATAAAGTCTTTCTGGCTGCAAATTGGGGCCATACCTGGAGCTATGGGGTTCGCGTTTGGTTCATGTCCCCATTTTCTTTAAACTAAACCCTTGGCATATGAAAAATTGGCTAATTTCACCTAGGGTAAAATCTGGGACCATTTTCAAGAGTAGCTGTTTTGATTTGGGGTTTCGTTTCTCGTATTTTGAATTCTTGATTTTTGTATCTGTGTTTTACCTCGATCATTTGACGTTTGTACAACGATTTCGAGGGTTGTTGGGGGTTTTGAAGGCGTGGTCCATAGGTTCTAACCAATAGGCCTTTAGCATGTCATTTTGGTTTTCCGATATGATTTTAATACGCATTTGTGATTGTGTTATATGTGTAGGTACCCCTCCCCCACATGGATGTCAAGACATTGAAGAAGAAGATGGCGACATCGGCATCGACACGCAAGATGCAATGTGAGTAGATATATATCTACGGGGGAAGTCGGGTGGATGGCGTAAAGCACCCCCGCAGTTCGTAGTATAGTGTATGGATATATTTATATGTTATTATGAAGTTATGATTATCTAGATAGACTTTAGGAGTCATGGATAATTTCAGTATCATTGGATGATGGTGTCGTTAGTGAGTTTAATCGCGAACCTTAGAATAAGGTTTACACACACACGCACACACATACATGCTTACTTTGTTTTACTTGTGCGTTTATGGGGATATGTATATATATACACATATAGGTATGGGACTATGTATATATATATATATAATGAGGATTGTACATGATATTTGGAGATGAGTCGATGAGATTAGGCATGATGCCACGAGATCGGTGATATGTTTAGATTCGTATTTTTAGATACGACATGAGATTTTAGCGGGCCTTTAGGCGTGTGTTTTCATACACGCATATCTATGCAAATGGTATCAGTTTGTACTAGACTTAAATCAGTACCCAGTTCATGAGATATGATTATAATGGATACCAGATTAATAATGAGATGAATGTGTTATTTGACCCATACCCATATTGGGATGCCATACGACAGATTTACGTACGAGCTATATATTGATGATAGATCCGCACTCTTGACACGAGGACGTCATATTGAATATTGTTTCGTATGTGATACTATTGAGGTGGGATCACCGACTATTTTATTTATATATATATCGACTCAGATTTAGGTGGTTTTCCCTTACCCTTTCGGTTAAACTGTTTGTTTAGTCCTTTAGTTTACTTATAGATGTTAGAGTAGTCTCAAGTCATACCTATTTCAAAACTAACGAATCGTGAGTATTTTAAAGACAGGCCAAGGGATTCTACGGATATTTTCAAAAGACGCATCTTTTCTTAAAAACACCGTATCCGTTATTTTTCCAAACACCACGATTCGTGTTATTTCAAACGGCAAAACTGTATGATATATATATATATATTGATGTAGATTCTTCACTGTTGTGTTTATTATTCATTTTCTGCGTGTTCTTGCTATTCGCATCGCATTGCATGTTAAATGTGTTTATTGTTATATTAAACCCATGCTGTTAGGACACTAGCACCCTTATCGATGATCCGTATGTTCCACGTACACCTGCTTGTCGGCTCACACACTTCATCATCCATAACTGCCATATCACTACACGGTAAGACTGTTGCATCAGGATATGGCCCTTGCATGACATATTGGCGCACAGGCATCTTGTACACTCATACTTGCGTATATACCTACTTGTACATCCATATTGGCGCACAGGCATATTGTACACTCATACTTGCGTATATACCTACTTGTACATCCATATTGGCGCACAGGCATATTGTACACTCATACTTGCGTACAGGCATATTGTACACTCATACTTGCATATATACCTACTTGTACATCCATACTTGCGTACAGGCATATTGTACACTCATACTTGCGTATATATCTACTTGTACATCCATATTGGCGCACAGGCATATTGTACACTCATACTTGCATACAGGCATATTGTACACTCATACTTGCGTATATACCTACTTGTACATCCATATTGGCGCACATGCATATTGTACACTCATACTTGCGTACAGACATATTGTACACTCATACTTGCGTACACACATATTGTACACCAATACTTGCATACATACGCATTTGCACATACATAGATGATTCTGGCTTGATTTTGGAGATTTGGGAACCGCAAGATATATTTTAAAAACTGGATTCATTTTAAAAGAGCGGTTTTCCCTCGACATGTGCAAATTACTGTTTTATGTTGCATGATTTACTGGTATGCTTACGTTTCTATTATATGTCGCATACATCATGCTTTATGGTTATACGCATTGAGATATGTTGTTTTCATGAGATTTCTGGATTTGGGAACCGCGATTATTTTAAAAGAGAGCATGCATTGTTTTAAAAACCCGGTTTCTCTTGATATGATATTTCAGTGCGTCGACCATGAGTTTTATCGGTTCTGATATATATATACCCCATGCGAGGAGGAGTCATGGACCGTGTGCGGGTACATGGTGGGGCCCAGTATGGTACTCAGGGGCAAGAAAGGGATGCTGTGTATACAGACGGTAAGCCTGGCAGAGGGACTACTACCTACCGGTGATAGTATTTGGGTTCGACAGATATCCGGAGGATACCGACCGAAGTCGAGAGATGATAGGGGCCGATCCGGACTGACGGAGACCATGGGCCGATCCGGACTGACGGAGCCCTATATATATGAGGATTTACGTGCCGATGCTGGGCACAGGTTTCATGATGTTTTCGAGTGTCGATGCTGGACACTCAGGTTCCATGATTTTGATGTGTCGTGAGGGACACACGTTGATTTATATCATCATACTTCCATGCATATGCTTTATGATATTTACATGCATGATGTTTTGTGTCATTGGTTGACACATTGACGAGATCCACATGCATACAGACATTGATTACGTAGTTGGATGATATGCACATACTTATAGACTTCATGATATAGTTGCACTGATTCATGTTGATTACATTCATCATACCTCATATTTATGATATGTTGCTACCTGAGGCACTGATCTGAGTACTTGGTATTACATCGATGTATAGATGTTTACCCTTGCCACCTTATCATGCTTCAGACCTTATCATTTTGAGGATATATATATTACTGATCGTATTGACCTAGGATTGAGTCATACATACGATTTCTGCTCTGTGATGTTTTCTACTCATGAGTTGGCAACTCACCCCCGTTGTGCCACAGTTTCTTGCAGGTTTTGCCGTACAGGTTTTTCCTTGGCGGCTTTGTTGGCACATTACTTCAATCCGGGTGATTGCTTTGGTAGGTGGGTTCACTCGCATCGTGACCACCATTGTACTTATTTATTTTCAGTTGTATCTAGTAAAATTCCATCAACCAAACATGTATATTTGTTTCAGACTTAGAAAACCAGTTGTGTATTATTTCGACCTTAGAGTCGCGCGTTGTAGTATTATGGTTTTCTTGATGATTTTGAGTTTCCTTTTGAGTTTGATCCTCGCCCTTCGGTGTTGTATATTATATTGCTTACGTGGTTGTGACCGTCGATTGACGAAGAGATAGCTCCCGCTTGGGGATGCCTTTTATCATTATGCATATATTATTCATGTTGTACCTCATTTGGGGCAGTATTTACAAAGGAAACTCTGTCGAAATTTTCAGAAAAGATTTGATGTTTTAAAAACGCATAATTCGGCTTATGCTATTAAAACCCCTTTCTCTTAAACAAGTTTTCTTTTATTCATTATCTAAAATGGTTTTAGATTTCTAGGCTTTTGGCTTACTTGAATTAGATGTGGTCCTATAGACTTCATATGATTCAAGTGCCAGTCACGTGCTATTTCGGGTCGTGACAAAGTTGGTATCAGAGCGCTAGGTTAATCTTGGTTCGAGTCTAAGTTTGACTATGCGGTGCCTAGAGCATTTGTATATATTCGGAACTTAGGCCTGACCTTACGGAACTTAAACTTAATCGAGGGGGTATTACACCCAAACTTTCGTTGAATAGGTTGACCTTGGTTGATGGAGTAGGTGGCTTAAGTAGAGTGACATACCGTGTGTATGTTCCGCGGCATACTTACGATACGCTACTCCGCTTAGGGAGTCTTAGGATGTACATTTCCTTGCACAAAATTATATTCATTCATGATCTATCCTCATCATTATTGGTTTATGGTATTTGCTGCCACGATTACATGGGCAGAGAGAGCTATGGCTAGAGTTGTGTCAGCACGAGCTCGTCACGGATGAGGACTGACCATGGCGTGATTCCAGGGACATACGATTTGCATAGATGTGTCGTTTTATTGTGTTTTTAACGCCATGGGAGTTTGATGGATCTCTTTTACGAGATTTCTCGGACGTGCAGATCAGCACCAGAGGATCAGGCTACTGCTAGAGGACAGCCAAAATGTGATGACCGTCGATGCACCGATTATTTGATTGAGGCACTGTTTAGCATGCAGACGAATAAGCTAGTGATTGCTGCGAATGACAAGATATCGTCCCAAATGTTTGGAGCTATTGCCGCACGAGTAGTACTTAGAGATATGATAGAAGATCGCTAGTCACCCATGGCGGAAAGACTAGGACATGTGATTTGTTACCTACCCTGATGCGGGGTCATCAGATTGATTGATTCCAGCTAGAGACGACTTCACGCGGTACGTTAGAGGTTGATAGAGACAATCGAATGTCAGAAGCTCATTTTCCAAGTTTAATGTATTCAGAGACAAATGCAAGTAATGCTATGGACCCTCTAGAAGAATGAAACCCTAACTCGACATAATGACCATGAGAACGCTTAAAAACCTTAGGGTTTGCTGCAGTTCGGCGGTGCCATTAGTGAGGCTTGGGTTTGCCCTTCTACGGTTGGTCCACAGGTACTGTGGCATGTACTGGAATACTATTAAATTGTACCCAAGATGTTGAGCTCTTAGGGGATTATGGAACTTTGACGAATCGATCGAAAGGTTCGACATCATTCGGATGTCATGTGAGGGGATGCATTGCTTGGGAGACTCCAGATACGAGTATAGCCGTTGGAGTACAGTTCATGCAGCCACGAAGAGACGAGTCCGAAACAGTCGACATTAGAGAAAAGAGGAGTATGAGGTTCGTACGAGATCTTGATAAGATGATGTTCCACTCCACCGACATCAGAGATGTGACACACATACAGAGGCGTTATATATAAATATATATTCCAGAAGGAGTCGCGATGAGTATGCAGCCGTTCCGGATCCAGAAACATATATAGTAAAGGGTGATAACTTCCAGACAGTTCGGCAGAAGCGAGATTTGGAAGAGACCTCGACAGGACCTTTCTGGAATGAATTACGAGATGACTTGGACCCAGGAACGGTCATATTGCGCACACCCAGCAGTCTAGAGTTCAGCACCGTCGACGGGACATGTTATGACTGACCATGACAGTTGGCCAGAGATTCTTAGAGGATGTGCTTGAGCGGGACTATTCCGCCATACTTGATTTCAGTATTTTGGGCGATCTATTCGCATGATTGAGTTTTGATGACCGAGTTTCATGATATTTGTTTTCGCGCACCATGGTTGCACCTACTGGGTATTTATATTTTGTGCATAGTTATTACACTTGAGTTATGCTTTATACACCGTTTTGTTGATTTATGATTTGTGCACAGTTATTGCACTTGATATCGTTTTGTGCCTTAGCTGCACATGCTTATGATTTCATGGATTTCATACAGTTGGGTTGATTTTATGCATATGGTACGTACCCGATTTGATTTTTGCACTTGGTATAGTTCACATATGCTTGCAGTACAGTGATTCGTATTTTGTGCACTACAGTTGCACAGGACTTCGATTTGATGTTATTTGAGGTATTGATTCTAACTTCATGCCTAGGGCATGCATATGATTTGACTTATGCTTACGGCATAGTTTTCATGCACTTTTAGTGTTTTGATTAGATTTTTTGCACGCTGATGCACATGGTTGTGAGATTTGATACCACCGTATACCTGATTTGGATTGAAATGTGTTGTATACCGTCGATTTCGATTGTGATACTCGATATTTATTTTGTGCACCTTGCGCACCTGATTGGATTCTTGGGCATATTTGACGCGCTTGATTTGGATCTTGCGCATGTTCGCCGATTGATATTGGATATCGTGATTTCGAGCATGTTGGATGTACAGGATTTAGATTTTTAGTTGGTGCATATCAGATGCACCTGATATTGCCGTCCGGCACACCGTTGCCTCTGACAGGTGTTTCGTGCACACCCATTGCACTTAGATGTTGTTTCTGTGCACATGTATGGCACATTCATGGATTTTGATTTCCGTGCGCACCAGACGCACGTAGCATTCATATGCACATTTTTTGATTGATTTTTGGAGCGGTACGTTTTTATGATATTTACTACTTGATATAGTAGCTGAGCAGGACTAGTCAGAGGACAGTACCTGGGTATATTTGCATGCATTGATAGTTATCGAAGGGATTTTCAAAAAGGGGGAGCTATAGTCTCAGTATTTACCTACGTATCTGATATGACACGAAACGTTTAATACAAGGAAACCTTTCTAAATTATTTTCAAAAACGGCGGGACGTATATATTAAACAAAGGATAAGTATATATATAGTTATTTTCTTACAATAGGCGTCCGCCACTGTGCCGCGATACGCGCATAGCACAGCAACAAGAAAGGTTTGGCATGCGTTTCCTTCAGATATTTACATGTATAGTTTGATTTATATCATATTGGTTTTCGTAATGGATTTGACAATTGTGTCTTCACCATGACTCCGATGATTGTGAGATGCTTGATGGAGTTTTGATTTGGAGTTATCTGCTCATTGTTTATGCGCATGCATTGCGCTAGATGCGTCTTATGTATTGATGATTTCGGAGCCCCGACGGCTTAGACTTTTTACTGAAATGTTTTGGTAGTTGAGGGGTTTAAATTTAAATTTGGGGACCGAATTTCTTTAAGGGGGGAAGATTGTAACATTTCAGAAAAATGAAATATTATTTTTGGGAATTTTTAGAATTTAATAATATTATATTGAATATTTTAATAAGACGGTATAATTAAATACCGATAAATTGGGAAAAATTATGGAAATTACAGAAAAGAGGGTGTTTTATGTGGTTTATTCAAATTGTGAAATTTTATGATTAATTATAAACTATTTTAGAGCTAATCGCGATTAAATATCGCAAATCGGGCATTAAGCGTGTTTTCCGCACATGTCATTTTTAGCACTTGTTACACTTTTTTTCATGGCTTTTCTTCTTTTTATCTTGCATGGTTCTAATTTTGAAATGAGAAGAAGAGAAAAGAAAAGAAAAGAAATTGGATTAAAGAATAGAATATTAAGGTATGGGCATGAGAGAGAAGAGAGGGTGAGGTGAGGGGTTCATTGACCTAGTCTTCATTCTTCATCCTTTCTCTCCTCCCTCAACTCCCATGGAAGCACCCTCCTCCACCTCCACTTCAAACCCCCAAAAACATCATCAAAACAACTCCAAAACATCATCCCCACTTCAAAAAAAATGTGCATGAGCTCACTAGCTACACTTTGAAGCAAAAAAGCTTGCATTTTAGACAATATGGCAACTCAAGAAAATTCTTGAGTTGCCAAATGAGGTAATCCTTTCATATATAGTATAGTATTTCTTTTGGTTAAGCCTCTCTTCAAGTTTTAAATCGTTTTGGCGAAGTTTAGTGAAACATTGAAATTCCAAGTTAGGGTTAGGGTTTGAATTGAATTGAGATAGTGTAATTGAGGCTTAATATTGACCTTAGACCTGTAGTGATTGATTGGATACCTAAACCAGAGACTAGACCCCTATTAGCGAACTTAGAAATCCCCGATATCCGTATTTTATGGAATTCTGTAGGGAATATGAAATCTGCTAACACCCGGGTGACCTGAAAATTAATTAGCAAACACAGAGAGATCAGCAGGCACCTAGGAAGCATCACCCAAGACCCCAGCCCCTAAACCCTCTTCTTGGCCTCAAATAAAGTGTTTTTGGCTATAAATTGCGGCCAAACCTGGAGCTATAGGGTTCGTGTTTGGTTCATGTCCCCATTTGCTTCAAACTAGACCCTTGGCATATGCAAAATTGGCTAATTTCACCTAGGGTAATATCTGGGACCATTTTCAAGAGTTGCTGTTTTGATTCGGGGTTTCGTTTCTCGTATTTTGAATTCTGGATTTTTGTATCTATGTTTTACCTCGATCATTTGACGTTTTTACGACGATATCGAGGGTTGGTGGTGGTTTTGAAGGCGTGGTCCATAGGTTCTAACCTATAGGCCTTTAGCGTGTTGTTTTGGTTTTCCGATGTGATTTTAATATACATTTGCGATTGTGTTATATGTGTAGGTACCCTCCCCCCACATGAATGTCAAGACGTTGAAGAAGAATATAGCAACATCGGCATCGGCACGCAAGATGCAATGTGAGTAGATATATATCTATGGGGGAAGTCGGGTGGATGGCGTATAGCACCCCCGCAGTTCGTAGTATAGTGTATGGATATATTTATATGTTATTGTGAGGTTATGATTATCTAGATAGACTTTTGGAGTCATGGATAATTTCAGTATCATTGGATGATGGTGTCGTTGTTGGAGATAGTGCCCTCAGAGTCAATTATTGGGTCACAGGCACGTGATTGCAATAATTGAGGGAGGACCTGTCCCAGTAGGACAGTCTTACTCAAGATGATAGTATGTTATCTGGTTTATCTTTATCATCGTGTACTGCTTTAGGTGACCTTACGAGTCACTATTGCACGGTGATAGAGCCCCTAGGATTCTTGCTTGACTACCAGCAGTATGAGGGCGATCATATACGTGGGTGCTGGGGTCTATAAGCACATCCTTAAAAGGTCCCTAGTCGTGGGAGTTTCGGGATAGGGCATCGATACTCCAGGGTAGACCAGTGTATACAGTCGAGACCCCGACGAGGGGCGGTGGCCGGTCTCATAAGCCACTGGTGTCAGTTGGTTCACCTAAGATGTATACAGGTGCTCATTGGGTTATGAGTACACCGGACAGGACTCGCCGGGAACCTGCTAGTTGGTATTATACCTGACGTCAGATTGCAGTTCCCTGATGACATGTGTACAGGTTAGTTCATCGACCTGAGATCGTCATTTGTCTCGTGTGAGTTCCCACTGTGCTTTGATTACTACCCTACCACGCTCAAAGGAGACGTGCAAACAGGTTTTAGTTGGGTACAGTCCCGAGCCACATGGAGGCAGTGAGCGGATCTGCAGGGGTTCGTCTCTCCCGGTATTGGGGGTGAGGTCGCGCTGTGTCTAGGAGAGCCAGTACATGAAAAGTCCTTGGCCAAGGCAGGAGATTTACTGGTAGGTATTCCAGTAGTATCTCAGGGTGTTCTGGGCTGCACTCCGACACGACTTGTACCGCTTTTGGGGGTCTGACTTTTACCAACCCACTAGGCCCGCCATGCGATACTCATAGACGAACGGACCAGACTATACGGATATTGTCACTGACAGGCTCAGTAGGGTGTCAGGATGAGTTCGCTCATCGACGTCCCTTTTGGTCAATACCTGGTAGCCCATCACGTATAGGCTAATAGCTCTGACGTGCTAGTGGTTAAATCCATAACCAAAGTATTGACGAGTCTTTAGAGTCCCCCACAGACCCGTTTCTCAAGTTTCGGGCGAAACACTGTAGAGGCCGTATGGAGATATGGCAGGGTTCGATCAGATACGTGCGGTATTGCACGGATCGTGATCGGACGGTTTTTACTAGCGGGCTTTGGTTTAAGCCGGATCCTAGTATTGTACAGTATAGATTTTGTCTCTTTGCATTTGTATTCAGTAGGAATACAAATGCGGGTATGTATATACAGTCATGGGGTTTTCCTGTAATTTATTACGGGATCAGTTTTTGAAGTTGCCAGTTTGCATTCCGTTCCGGCCAGTTTTCCTTAGTTCCATCTCGGCCGGATTCTTATGATTGAGGGGGTATTTGCAAGTGTGCAAATTATCATTTGTGGAGGGTGTCTTTTGTAAATGTGGCTTCATAATCATGAGATTCTTTTTCCATCACATGGCTTGCAATTAATGTGATGAGATTGAGTGGGGTTTAGATTAGAAATGGGTGTGACCATTTTCTACACATATTCATTCCCTTTCTTCTCTTGAGAATATTCATTCATTTTTCTCCACCATTGAGGATGAGGGGCCGGCCACTTTGAGGGGTGAGGAGATGAGGTTTCATTTGGTGGGGAAATTTATCACTCTCATTTTTTATAACCACCAAAATTCCATAGCTCTTTTCCTTTGTTGATTTCTCCACCTCCACATAAAAGGCAACTTCACTACCCCATTGAGACAATGTTTTCTACACTAGCTTACAGCACTCTTGGATGCGTCGGCTTGCCAACTTCGCGCCCTAGTTGCCTCGGTTCAGAGGTGGGAGCCCGTAAAAGAACCCGGCGACGTGGTGCCCGTTTCGACGAGGAGGCGACGACCAGAGATTCCGCGAAGAGATCAGAGTGGAGGGGAAAACCGAAGGACACGGATCGCTTGGTATAGCTCTCTACCCTTTCTTCTAGTTTGCTAGAGCTAGGTTAATGGCCCGATCCGGGATTATAGTGCGCGGTGGTGCCGGTTTACAGTTTTGGTAAAGTTTTTCGTTTCCGCATTTCCGACGTCGGATTGACGGCCGAGGCGCCGCCGTGCACTTACACTGGTATTAGAGCTACGCCATTAACCATTTCTAGCTTGCTCTAGTATGTTTAGAACTCGATCAAACAAAAATCCCAAAAACCGTATTTTCCGTTGCATAAGTTTCTGTCGATTTTTTTTTAGCTCGAAATTTTTTTCAGTACATTGCAGAAACACATGCAGGCAATTATAAGTATAC
This sequence comes from Agapanthus africanus, assembly GCA_030015575.1. Taxonomy (NCBI): domain Eukaryota; kingdom Viridiplantae; phylum Streptophyta; class Magnoliopsida; order Asparagales; family Amaryllidaceae; genus Agapanthus; species Agapanthus africanus. The sequence goes on along the minus strand of JASDDO010000018.1, from coordinate 133,502,868 downwards.
TGTGAAAATTTGGTAGTGTGACGTCATATTCCCACCGCGGAACCGCGGCCAAACCCATGCTTGGGCCGCGGTTCCACCGCCACTTTGACTGTTCACTGTGCCAAATTTTTACAGTGGGCTTTTGACTAGGAAATGGGGGTTTTGGGATATTCTTTTTGGGCCCAGATTTTCTGTGAGTGCTACAGTAGTGCTTGGGGCCCACTTCGGTAAATTTGATCGATCAAAAATTTTAAACATGTTAGTTCACAGTATTTACATTATATCTGCGACCATGAATGTCACTTGATCGGTAAATCCAGTCTAACTGCTATAGCTCTTTTAGACGGATTTGCGAACGTGACATTCACGTTGATGTTCTGTGTTATGCTGTGATGTTGCGGATTGGTCGTGGGGGATAGCCTGGATGCAATGTTAGTACAGTTTTGTTTTATATGTACATTTGATATTGCGGGGCGAGCGTCTGACATGTGGACTGCCGTCACTGCCTGTTTGTATTATTCTTTTGGGGCACGACCGGGTCGAGGTCGATGTACCCGTTGTATGTATATTTTACTTTCTGTACTAGGATTGCCCCGCGGAGGGGTGCACGAATAGCCGGGTTCTAGAGGGCAACGAGCCCGCATCTCATGGCGTTGAGACGGAGGGGGCTTCACTCTAGAATTGGCGGGCTATTCGCCGCACTCGTAGGTGGTATAGGTTGACCCAAGGAGGGGTGCCCAAGTTACCGGATTTCGTGAAGTGCTGGGTGGTCCATTCACGTTGTTGAAGGGGGCTGCCTCGCTTCAGGTTTTGACGGGTAACTTGTCGCGCCCGTAGGGGTCTAGGACTTCATTGCACAGGCTATCCACACGACCAGGGGAACGTCGGGTTTCAGTAGCGGCTCTATGAAACCTGGGGATCCCAGATATCTGTATTGTTCTGTGATGCTGGTTACATTTCTGTAATGTTGCATTTTATCACCCCTTGAGCAAAATATTATATATTGATATATATACTAGTAGATGTTGTATATGTTTTGCATCCGCACCAGTCCAGTCCCCGCTCTGTCGTTAGTTAAGTAACCTAACGGGTGATGACGGGAACCAGTAGCGAATGCGGATGGCATATACGTACATCATTATTTTCGTTCTTTTGTGGTGTGATCAATTGATGGGACTGCGTTGATTCGGATCAATGCAAGCTAAACAAACCTATTCTGATGTTGTTGGAACATTTTTCAAAACGCTGTTATTGCAAGGGCGTTCTCTTTTGTTTTGCACAGTGGTATTCGGTTATGAATATCCAGCTCCTCAGTCGACGAGGCAAGGGCCGAGATCCCTTCACCGGGAGTGACCCCTTGGACAGAAGTTTGCGTCAGGGCAATAACTTCACTATAGCCGATTACTTTTGCTTTGCATCGTGGTATTCAGTTGGAATATCCTGCACCTCATTCCATGGGGAAAGAGCCGAGATCCCTTCACCGGGAGTGACCTCTTTAGCAACGGTTTTCGTCACTGTATTTTTATAAAGCTATCCAGTTCCTTCAACGATATCAAGTTCATTACGTTAAAGGTTTTCGCCAGAAACCATTCGTAGCCCTCCATCATTTCAGTTAAATATTCGGTAGTATTCAAGCTATGTATTTTGACCTCACGCCATGGCATAGTGATTGGTAGCTGCCGGATATTTATCTGTTGCATAGATAGATGCGTTGGTTTGGGACAGTCGTACTACTATTTTGGCCTATGTCAAGGGTATGTACGGGTGGGTTCAAATTAACCTGGATAATGATGGGTAGAACTTGACATGTGACATATGACATTTTTACCTCACGCCAAGGTCATAAGAGCATGGGGCAAAAATCACATCGGGAGTTTCTAAAGAAACTGAAACTTGCCAGATATACGCATACCTTCTGGAGTGTGATAACGTGAGCGGATTCCGTCACGTTATCATGCGATGATAGTTGGATCCCGATTCCCACTGATGAGTTGGTTTACTCCTCGGGTGATCCCGACTAATTCTTCTTTCAGGTTTGGGGAAGAATTTGACGGTACAGTGGGAGGTTTCCTGATTAGATAAAGTGATAGCCATTCTGATATAGGTTAGAGTGCACGCTGAGTGTTTCTTTTCTCTCTCTCTTTGGCAGCGACCATGGACCCGACCCTAGACTATGACTCAGTGACCAAAATTAACCGAACCTTCTCAAACACTGGCTTTTGGATTTTCAGAGTTACAAACCTCATTGCCACTCCTACTTTTACCCTTTTCTCCAGGACACCCCGTATTACTACGAACGTCCACTTCCATTGGACAAAACCATCGTATGGTTATATACGAACTCGAAGGAATTTATTCGAGGATGGTTTCTGGTTCTGGAGAAAATGAATAGGACTATTCAGTTGTCTTTTCCTTTTACCTTCTCTCAGGTTTCGAGTGCTCCTTGGTTTAGGAGATAGTACACCTATTACGCAAATTGGATAGTCTTCTTCCAAACCTTTGGCTGGTGCCGACCGATAGGGAATGAAGAAAACCAATTAGCCTAACGATGGTGTACAGAAGGTATTAAGTTAAGACAAAGAAAGGGATTAGAAGGAGGGAAAAGTAAATTGTGACTGATATTCACGACCAAACCAAGTATTTCTTCGCCAATCCTAAATCACCTTTGTATTTCTCCAGAACACTCCGTATCACTACGAAGATCCACATTTTATTGGATACTCCATCGTATGGTTATATACGAACTCAAAAGGAACTTGTTCCAGTTCGGGGATGGATTCTGGTTCAATAGAAATAGGAATAAGGTTTATTCAGGTGTCTTTTATCTTCACCTTCTCTCGCGTTGCGAATGCTCCTAGGACTAGGACAGTACACCCATTACGCTTATTGGATAGTCTTCTTCCAAACCATAGGCTGGTGCCGAACGGTAGGGAAGGAAGAAAAGCATTTGGCCTAAAGGGGTGTACAGAAGGTAATGACTAAAGACATATAAAGGGATTTGGACATATGGCAAAGAAATATACGGTTACAGTTGTGAATCTGGATAATGGAAGAGGCATTACTAGTAATACCCGGATAGCCCATCGAAATATTTCAATGTTTCAATTTCACTGTGTACTTTTAATAGAAAACTGATTTACTAATTAGACACTTGCTTAGGGTATGTATTTACCAGATATAATTCTCACATCTGTATGGTTTTACAGATGATGAGTGGGAGTAAGTTATTGGGAATTAGGTGATCATCCTCATTATATCGGGATTCGTTGTAATTGATGATATTTGAGGAAGTCGCCTGGGTTGTTTGCCGGACGGCAAATATTTGGTTTTGAATATCCGTTGCTATGCACCAATTTCAAATTGATATATCTGTACGTTTATTTTTATAGAGTGAGATATAACTTTTTGAAATTATGTCTATGACATTTACCTATATCAGTGGATGGTTAGGTAAGGAGCATTAAACAGCGGTGTAATTCTTCTTAACCTTAACTACAGTTTTCGACCTACGACACACAGTGAATGAGTTATTTGACTCAGGGGACTTATACAGAGTATTGTATGTTGTCCAGTGTCCATGAGGACAAAGGGGTTGGTACTCGTACTATATTCTGTTTACTTGTGACTTCTCTAGTTCTTAGACATGTGTTTCGTAGAAATCAGGTTCTGAATTTTGAGAAGTTATAGGTATGTGAATAAAGTAGAGAACCAGGTGTCGCCAGTATCGGGATTCTTCAAAGTGATCGAAGATGTAGATACTTGTGTATGGTATTCAGTTGATAGTAATAATTAAGAGAACTTTCTTCTCTTTCAGGTTACTCATAATTGGAAGTACTCCTAAGTTGAGTAATGCTGATCGACCTCTTTCCATTTAGTTGACATGCACTGGTGACAGCTGCATGATTTGAATCTGGTTCAATTAAATCAGTGCCTCTGTTTCTGTATTGGATATAGAACAGTTCATATCTTGATATTGTTAAGGTACGGGGAGTTTTCCGGCTTATGCTTAAAACCAGACTCTGGATAACTCAAGGCACGTTTCTGTAATGGCTGTTTGTAGGTTGACCCGGGCTATGACGAGGGTTGACTTTCTACCATCTGGAAGATCAATAGTGATATTGTTCTTGACTCGCCATAGTTTTAATAAAAATGGATTTTTTCATAAAACAGTAGTGGGAGTATGGTAGAACTGGAAGTGATTCAAGAACCGCAAACGATTACTGAAGATTTGATAAGAACCTAAAGATTCAATCTGGTTTGACATTCCATTGGCCACTGCGCAGATATGGTGGGTAACCTCAGGCACTCGAGAGGTACTTCGGAATGCTCAAGGACAGTGGCAGGGAGGTTCTTGTTTACCCAGACTTACCATTGCTGTTGTTCCAGACTGTGAGACCCGGCAGGAGGATGAGTATAGCGTCGTTCTGAACTGGCTTCAGAAGTGTACGTGTATATGACTCTGCCAGAGGGTTGTCGTAGTTAATGGGAGCAGCGGAAGCATAGTGGGCAAGAAGCTTATGTCTATTTATGGACTAAAAAAGATATAGCGGAGATAGATCATCTATTTCTGATGTGACAGTCATAGGTTTGACTTCATCAGAATAGGGGATGGATCTGTTAAGAAGGTAGTAGGGTGTGATGTCCTGGTATTTGGATGACATACACAGAGTAGGAAGTGATATTCCTATACTACGATCGGTTATACTTTGGTCGTCACACAGTGGTTTCTCCACACAGGACTTGGATATTATATCAGACATTCTCGTTACTAGATCTATGGTTTTAGATCTAGATTTGGGTAGTGTTCATATCAGATTTTTGCATTTTTATACAGCCCAATTTTTATCACATTGCTTATCGGTAGGTACTCTTGAGCCGTGTTTGCTAGTCAATTGCAGGATACATATTCTCAGCTCTAAACGGTGAAATTCATGGAAAAGCACGACAAAATCCGGATTACTGCCAACCACAGATAAAACACGGGTCTCCGCTCTCTATCTGTATGTTGCCGCACACCAGTTTAAGAGACAAAATGGCAAATCAATGTCATTTTCATGCACAAAGCTCAATGGCAACACAAGATCCAACTTATCTACGCGGAGCTCGAGGAAATCATGGCAAAAGATCCACATCACATCACCTTTTGATCAACAGAAATTCTGGAAAAATCGTGAAGAAATTCTGAGAAAAAACATATACCAGACTAAAGGACATAGAAGACCAGGGAAGCACACAAAACCAGATGACCAAACTCCCCTATAGGGCCGCGGATCCGCGGCCAATAGGGGGTCTAGGCCGCGAATCCGCGGCCGTACGGACTCCTCAGGTGATGATATTTTAGGGGTACTTTGGACTTTTCATGAAGAGGCAGAATTTTGCCCTATGTTTCCAGTTTCCTGCCTATAAATAGTCCAGAACTTGCCAAAGCCAAGGGTGCTCATTCTTGTGTTTAGGATTTAGGTTATATGTTGTTGTTCTTTTTCCTCCTCTCATCTCTTCTCCATTAAAAAACTTGTAGTGAGCTTTTGTGAGTGAAGAATGAATAAAGAAGTTCTTGTTCTTACCATGCATATCTTGTTGTAATTGTTAATTATATTTGCTTGTATTTTTCTTTTGCTAATCTAGTTGTTGTTATTTATTGTTTGTTTCTTTCTTGTTCTCTTTTCCTTTATCCTTAAACAACCATGATGCTTAGGCTTGATCCTTGCAGAGGTGAGGTCGCAAATAGCTAGTTGTAATCTTCTAACCTCTTTCTTTCTATCTTCCTCCTTTGTTTTATTTTCTTTTCCTTATAATGGGTGAGTAGTTTTCATACTCGTTAGGGTAGGATAAGGAAAGTTTGAGAGAAGGAAATCTCTCTCACTCTTTCCTTGCCCAACATCTTAAATCGGACTCCCGTTAATTGAACCACAATCCGCTCCCTACGGCACCCTATCCTACATGATAGCGGTGATTCCGTAGTGAGACCGGTTGTGGTTAAATTAACCGGAGGTTAAGGATAAGAGCCAAGAACGGACGGACAAGCACCAAAAGGAAGAACTTATGCGTTGGAAAGCCTAGCTTATACTCGCAAGTTCCTTCCTAGTCGTGCTAATCCCCGTTGTTGCCGATTACCGTAACACCGATATTAAGAGTGGTAACGAAAGAAGTGAGCGACTCCTAACTCAAACTAACCTAATCCTAACCCTAACAAGCTCTCTTTACATATCATTTTAGCACATAGTTAATCTCAAAACAAATCTGGACATTTGGACTTTACTCGTTAAAGCACATAGAAAAAGATTCCCATCTCCCTGCGGACGACCCGTACTCAACCGGCTAGCCACAAGCGAAACCGTCTTGATTGCGGTAACAAACATAGCACGCAAAAACTCTACCAATCAAATGGCGCCGTTGCCGGGGAGACGGTAGCTTATTTCTTTGTGTAATTTCGGGTTAATTTGTGAATGTAAATATAACCGAAAAACAAAAAAAAAATATACATTGTAAAAAAAAATCATCTTGTTATTTTTGATTAGTTTTTGTGCAAGTGTGCAGGATAAAACGAAGTTCAAGTTCAGTGCCAAAGACGTGAGAAGCTAGACCCACATCTTTGCGGCTACACCGCGGGTGAACAAGACAGAAAAGACGGTCTATTGAAAGATTCTGGAGCAGATCCAATAAGCAAATCAAGATTCAGGAGCTCCAGAAAAGAAGAGGACATACAAGGCAGCACACACCAGAAAACAGAGCCTCAACTCTACTATCATGCCGCGGAACCGCGGCATAAGCAAGCTTAGGCCACGGAACCGCGGTCGTTTGGTCCCTTCATGGTGCAAAACTTTCTGTGAGTCTTTCTCTTCTCTCCCCCACTCCTCTGAACTCCACTGAACTGTGTTTTCTGCAGCATTCTTTGCGCAAATTCTCTTCCCGCTTCAAATAAATTGTTCTTGTGCAGGATTCTTTGCGCCGCGCTAAAAAATAAAAATTGTTTGCAGTTGATTATTACTACTTTGCATATATTAATACGGACTTTAAGGGGCTTGAAACCAATCCAGATTGGGTAGAGATTTCATCACCCTTCCCAGGACCCCAAAAATCACAAAAAGCATATGCATTGACCATTGTTAATTAAAAAATACTAGACTCAGCCCGAAGGACTTCGCGCTCAATAGGACAGAGGACTAGTTACAGGCATCGGTCGTTTATCCTATCCTGACTTTGCGGTGTCTAGGCAAGTGTGTCCAAGGCAAGTGGTTACTTAATTAGGACAACTACTTACGTAGTGGGGAGCCTCCCACTTACCTGGCACTTACTTGGCCTCAATTGGCGGAGAAGAGGTGGTTTGAGGTCCTATTTCTAGCCCTTTGGAACAGTTGGGAGCTGTCTAGCTGACCTGGGTGACCCTAGATTTAGGTGTGATTGTGCATATCTTGTTTATGATTGCTTGAAGCCGTAAGCCCGTACATATTTCTGTAAAGATCTTTCTAAAAAAAACAGAAAAAAAACACAAAACCAAAAACTTTTATAAAAACTTGCCCTTTGTCGCCAAAATTCCATTTTTCACCCACCATCCATCGTATTTCTCCATTGATGTTTTCTTACCCTCACCTTCTCCGCTTTGACTATACTAAACTCGTTTAGTGTATGTCCGCTTGGACTCGGGACACTAGCGCCCGTCTAGTCCGTGTTACGTTAGTCGCTACCGACTACGCGATCGACTCAGACGTCGAAACTCCGTCCACGCCTCATTCACCCTTACCTTTGCCGGCCAACTCCGACGTTGACCCAAATTCTGTTCATACATCTTCACCATCACCAACCTCTTCTTCCGTGATGTCAGGATTTAATCCAAACATCGCTATAACTCCCCCGGGATTGATTCGACCTCCTATGGATGCGAATAACCCACCACCACCGCCTGTTGTAGCGCCCCAGCGAATCGCGCTCCAGGATCGTTTCTATCCCACCCGTTCTGCACTTCCCACCTGTCTTTCCCTTCCACCGGCCAATGGGGATAATTTTGAAATTAAGCCTCACTTCAATAACATGCTCCCGAAATTTCATGGGCTTGAATCTGAAGATGCCTATATCTTCATCAACAAATTTCAAAACGTTTGTGCCATGATGAAAACCACCCAGCTGTCGGACGATGCTATACGGCTACGGGTCATTCCGTTCACTTTGTGCGATCTTGCTGAAAAATGGCTGTATAGCACTGCTTCCCACTCCATAACCAGTTGGGACGAGTTTGTGAAAGCGTTTCTCAAGAAGTTCTATCCGAATCATAAAACCGCGAGGATCCGTAACGAAATCAACCAATTCTCTCAGCTTCCTACTGAACCCTTCTGAAGTGCTTTGACCGGTATAAAGACCTTCTTGTTCATTGCCCTCACCATGGTATTGAGAAATGGCAACTTTGCCAAACTTTATACGAGGGCCTGAACCCAACAACCAAGCAGTTGTTGGAAACCATTTGTCAGGGCCACTTCCTATCAAAATCTGACGAGGAAGCGTGGCAATTCTTCGACGACCTTGCGGAACAAACGCTTCAATGGGAGAGCACCAGACCAACTTCTTCTTCTTCCTCCACTTCTACTGGTCAGTCTAGGGTAGGAATTCACTAACTTGATGTCTCAATTGCGATGAAAGCTGAAATGGCTGCAATAACGAGAAAACTTGAAGCGATAGAGAGCAAATTTTCATCTCCTGCCCCTGCCCCTATTCTTCCCCTTCGTACCATTTGTGCTTGTTGTTCCGATCCTTCTCACTTAACCGAAGAGTGCCCTTACAATCCACCATCTCAAGGACAGGATCAGGTTAATGCTGTATTTCAGCAAAGACCGAGGAATGATCCATACTCTTCCACCTACAATCCCGGTTGGTGGAACCACCCCAATTTCGCCTGGAATCAGAATCAGCAACAATTCCAAGGCAACAATTTCCAGAGGCCCCCTCCTCCGCAACAACAAACTCAACATCAGTTTCAGCAGCCCTTCCAACCCCAACCTTTTCAAAATCAGACGAACAACTTTGCACCCAACAATTCTTTTCCACAAAACAACTTTGTTCCGTCAAACAACGATAAGGTTTCCTCGCTAGAACGAAGTCTGGAGGCGTTCGTTAAACATCGACACAATCCACCGCCAACATCCAATCGTCTATTCAGTCTTTGGTGCAACACACTGCTGCACACGGGCAAAGCATCAAGACGGTCGAAGCCCAGATTGCACAACTGAATGCGGCCTTAAGCGAGCGAGAGAAGGGAAAGCTTCCTTCCAAACCACTCCCAAATCCCGGTCACCCACATAATGTACATGTTGTTCTTGAACAACAGAACCATAATGTGAGTGCCGTGATTACATTGAGATCGGGAAGGATGCTGCAAAACAACATTGGCACACGGATCGACGATGACACCCCGGGCGCTGCTTCTTTTTCTTCTTCTCCTTCATCATCTTCTGAGCCTATTCTTCATTCTTCAAAAGGCTCTTCTTCCTCTTCTTCTGCTCTGAACGGACCCACTTCTCACTCTACGAAAACACCAGCTCTGGGATCCGTTCTAACTCCACAATCTCCTCCACAAGCATTAGACTCAACCAATTTTAAAAACGTCCCATTTCCAAACAGGTTGAGGTCTAATAAACAAAATCCACAAATGGAGAAGATTCTGGAGTTGTTTAAGCAGGTTAACATTAACATTCCCCTTTTAGATGCTGTCCAACAAGTCCCGTCCTACGCAAAAATCTTAAAGGACTTGTGCACGAAAAAGAGGAAGTCTCAGGTACCCAAGAAAGTTTTCTTGGCTAGTGCTGTGAGGGATGCTCTTACCCAATCTTTACCGCAAAAACGGAAGGACCCTGGCTGTCCTACGATTTCTATTACCATTGGGGATAAGAACATCAACCGCGCACTATTAGATCTTGGTGCCAGTGTTAACCTGCTTCCGTACTCAGTATATGAGCAATTAGGTGTAGGGGAGCTGAAACCCACACACTGTACTCTTCAAATGGCCGACCGATCAATCACCTATCCTAGGGGTGAGCTAGAGGATGTGTTAATCAAGGTTGGGGACTTCATATTCCCCGTTGACTTCATTGTATTAGACACACAGCCTGTAGCTAACCCCCGGAATCAAATTCCGGTGATACTCGGTCGCCCATTCCTTGCAACCTCAAATGCTGTGATCAATTGTCGAAATGGTTCGATGAACCTATCGTTTGGAAACATGATGATTAAACTCAACATTTTTAGGTTGGGGAATCAGCCCACCGAACCTAATGCTCATATACTAGACGTTTGCTCAATCCAGGAGATCACCCCAGAAGAATGTGAATTCGAGGAGTTTTTGTTCGATCACGATAACCTTAACGCCACTAGTGCGTTCCTCTTCGAACCTGCTGCTATTTCTGCGCCCGACAATGACTACGAGTGTTTCACTTTCTCGAACAATCTTAGCCCCTCACCACCTGAGTTTGAATCCTTCGAATTTCTGGATGAGTTACCTGAACCATCCAACTCGGTCGCTTACACTCGTTTTGAACCTTTGCTGGAATCCTTTGAGTTCGAGACCTTTTCACCAATCTTGCCTTCAATCGTTTCACCTCCAACGCTCGAACTAAAGCCTTTGCCGTCTCACCTTAAGTACGCTTACTTGGGTGAGAACGAGACCCTCCCTATTATCATCTCGGCTTCTCTAGCTCCAGAGCAAGAGAAAGCTCTTCTTGCGGTCTTGCACAGCAATAGGAAAGCTTTTGGCTGGTCCATGGCAGACATCAAGGGGATTAGTCCCCTGATCGTTGAACATCACATTCATCTGATGGATGATGCCAAACAAGCCAGGGATCTACAAAGATGTCTCAACCCAGTCATGAAGGAGGCTGTAAAGAAGGAGATCGTAAAATGCCTGGATAGTAGTATCATTTACCCTATCTCTGATAGCCAGTGGTTTAGCCCCATTCACGTTGTCCCCAAGAAATCAGGCATAACAGTCATCACTAACGAGGCAAACGAGTTAATCCCTACTCGCAACCAAACTGGGTGGCGAGTATGCATCGATTTCAGAAACTCAACGCCGCAACGCGGAAGGACCACTTTCCGCTACCTTTCATTGACCAAATGCTGGAACGATTGACCGGACACGAGTACTACTGCTTTCTTGATGGCTACTCCGGCTATAATCAAATTCGCATCGCGAAAAAGACCCAGGACAAGACCACATTCACTTGTCCTTTCGGCACGTTTGCATATCGTCGCATGCCCTTTGGGTTATGCAATGCGCCCGCTACCTTCCAGCGGTGTATGATGGGAATCTTCTCAGACATGGTGGAAAAATTCCTGGAGATCTTCATGGACGATTTCTGCCATCTTCGGCGATTCCTTTAACGAGTGTTTGCTGCATCTAGACGCTGTCCTTACCCGATGTAAGGACAAGAACCTCACTTTGAATTGGGAGAAGTGCCACTTCATGGTGCGCGAAGGTATTGTCTTAGGACATATCATCTCGCAAAATGGCATAGAGGTTGACAAAGCGAAGATTGAGGCTCAGTTCCGAATCTCCCTCCTCCCAGATCCGTCCGAGACATCCGAGCCTTCCTTGGCCATGCCGGTTTCTATAGACGGTTCATCAAGGACTTTAGCAAGATTGCTAGGCCCTTGACTCTTTTGCTGGCCAAGGACACGCCATTTGACTTCAACTCGAGCTGTGTGACTGCGTTCGAGTCATAAAAAGCTCACTCACATCTGCTCCCGTTCTTTTTTCACCTGACTGGACGCACCCATTTGAGATTATGTGCGATGCATCCGACTTTGCCATTGGTGCTGTCTTTGGACAACACATCAACAAGATGCCGCACGTAATCTATTATGCTAGCCGAACCCTGAACGACGCCCAACTCAATTATACAACAACTGAGAAGGAATTCTTGGCTGTTGTATTTGCTTTAGAAAAGTTCAGGCCCTACTCATCGGCTCTCCAGTCATTGTCTACACAGACCATTTCTGCTCTGCGCCATTCTTTTTGCGAAGAAAGATGCAAAATCTCAGCTGATACGTTGGATCCTCTTGCTTCAAGAGTTTGACCTTGTCATCAAGGACAAAAGAGGATGTGAAAACATAGTCGCCGACCATCTCTCACGACTTCCTTCTTCGCCTTCGCTTCATATTCCGATCAACGACGTTTTTCCGAATGAACAACTCTTGACAGTATCTTGCGAACCCTGGTTCGTAGATATTATGAACTATTTGGCCACAGGATTACTAACCGACTGAATGGTCAAGTCAGGACAGACTTCGATTCTGTATCCCAAGTAAAACACTTTTACTGGGACGAACCCTATCTGTTCAAGTACTGTCCGGACCAGATTATTCGTCGGCCCTGTGTCGCCTGACGATGAATTCAAGAGTGTGCTGTCGTTTTACCATGATCAAGCATGTGGCGGGCATTTTGGCCCCAGAAAGACAGCTGAGAAGATCTTGCAATGTAGTTTCTACTGGCCACAACTCTTCAAAGACGCTCATGACTATTGCAAGACTTGCTCCCGTGGTGCCAATACTTGGACCGGATATCCCGGAGGAACGAGATGCCGCTCCAACCAATCTTGGTTGTTGAGATTTTCGACGTTTGGGGGATAGATTTCATGGGGCTGTTCCCAGCTCTTTCAGGAACTTGTACATCCTTCTCGCTGTTGATTACGTCTCTAAGTGGGTCGAGGCTGTGCCAGTCGGAATAACGACAACAAGGTTGTTGTTAGGTTTCTTAAAGAAAACATTTTCTCTCGGTTTGGGCACCTCCGAGCGATCATTAGAGACAATGGAACTCATTTCTGCAATAAGACTTTCGAGGCCTTGATGCAGAAATATTCCATTAATCATAAGCTATCCACGCCCTAACACCCCCAAACCTGTGGGCAGGCCGAAGTTTCAAATCAACAAATCAAGCAGATACTGGAGAAGACGGTTTCCAAGAACCGTAAGGATTGGTCGTTGAAACTCACTGATGCCCTATTGGGCATTTCGAACCGCTTATAAAACCGATCTTGGCATGTCTCCCTATCGGCTTGTGTACGGAAAGGCTTGCTACCTCCCTGTCGAAATAGAGCATCGTGCATTTTGGGCGATAGAGGAGCTAAATCTGTCTCTTGAAGATGCGGGCAGCCATCGGAAAGCTGCAGTTGAACGAATTGAGCGAGCTTAGGGATGAGGCTTACGATAACGCAGTTGTCGTTAAGAACCGAACGAAGGTGTTTCACGATAAACACCTTTTGCGCAAGACATTCGTACCTGGTCAACAGGTACTGCTTTACGACACCCGGCTACACTTCCATCCAGGAAAGCTCAGATCTTGCTGGAAAGGGTCGTATTTTGTGCGGAATGTGTATCCGCATGGCGCTGTGGATTTGGAGAATCCAAAGGACGGTTCATTTTTCAAAGTAAACGGACACCGACTTAAACCGTACCTTAGCGCCAAACCAACAGAGGAGCTCCTGGTCTTACAGGAGCCAGTTTACCCAGTATAATCTTCCTCTGCCAACCACCAAACTTCGGTTATCCAGCCAAGAACAGTAGACACTGTTCCAAATAAGTTTGGGGGTATGTATATACCATTTTGTATTTATTTGTGGATATTCTTTTCCATTTTTACTCTTTAAAAACAAAAAAAAACTAAAAAACAAAAAAAAATTGTGTATATCTAACCGACAATTTTAACCCTTCAAATGATATCTTCATGCAATGACAGTGAGGACACTGTCCAGTTTAAGTTTGGGGGTACGCTCGGTACGCATTTCTAACCTTCGCATTCATATGTATATTTTTCATCTGCATACTAAAATCCATAAAATCCATAAAAATCAGAAAATTTTCTAAAAATATAAAAACTTTTCTGTCAAGCTAGCTAGTGGGAGAACTCTGATTCAACATTTTGACGGTTTTGTTTGATAAGATAAGAATAACTAAATCTTATTTCTAGGTTTTGAAAACCTGAAAGATAACTCTCCTTTGAAGTTAACTATAGCTGATATACGTCTTTACATCACACTACACGTGTAGTGAGTTTTGAAAATTAGATGAAAAGTCTTTTATGTCTAAAAACTTTTAAAATTGTATCTGGGCTTTATTGTGTGACATGATGACTTTAATCGATCCTTCTGGAAATTAACGACACTATTTACACCGCCCGTAAAGACATATAAAATCTTAAATTAAATAAGAAGCGAGGTGTGAAAAATAAGGGTTCGATAGTCTAGACTTAGGATCATAGAATTGTTATTTGCTGAAACAAAACTTTAGGGGTTTGAATCATAGTAATTTTGCAAAACTAGCTTGACCAGATTTTGTGGGTAGTATCCACTGAAAGCCCTCAGGAGACAACACTCCTCCTACTAGGGACACCTAGAGGTTTAACGGCTTGTTGCACTTGCTCAGTACAATCGCGTTCCCTGCGAAAGTGAGGTTAGGAAATTTTTTTTGAATAAATTGGCTTTGCTCGGGACGAGCAAATGATAAGTTTGGGGGTATTTGTTCATATCAGATTTTTGCATTTTTATACCGCCCAATTTTTATCACATTGCTTATCGGTAGGTACTCTTGAGCCGTGTTTGCTAGTCAATTGCAGGATCCATGTTCTCGGCTCTAAACGGTGAAATTCATGGAAAAGCACGACAAAATCCGGATTACTGCCAACCACAGATAAAACACGGGTCTCCGCTCTCATCCGTATGTTGCCGCACACCAGTTTAAGAGACAAAATGGCAAATCAATGTCATTTTCATGCACAAAGCTCAATGGCAACACAAGATCCAACATATCTACGCGGAGCTCGAGGAAATCATGGAAAAAGATCCACATCACATTACCTTTTGATCAATAGAAATTCTGGAAAAATCGTGAAGAAATTCTAAGAAAAAACATATACCAGACTAAAGGACATAGAAGTCCAAGGAAGCACACAAAACCAGATGACCCAACTCCTCTATAGGGCCGCGGATCTGCGGCCAATAGTGGGTCTAGGCCGCGGATCCGCGGCCGTACGGACTCCTCAGGTGATGATGTTTCAGGGGTACTTTGGACTTTTCATGAAGAGGCAGAATTTTGCCCTAGGTTTCCAGTTTCCTACCTATAAATAGTCCAGAACTTGCCAAAGCCAAGGGTGCTCATTCTTGTGTTTAGATTTTAGGTTATATGTTGTTGTTCTTCTTCCTCCTCTCATGTCTTCTCCATTAAAAAACTTGTAGTGAGCTTTTGTGAGTGAAGAATGAATAAAGGAGTTCTTGTTCTTACCATGCTTATCTTGTTGTAATTGTTAATTATATTTGCTTGTATTTTTCTTTTGCTAATCTAGTTGTTGTTATTTGTTGTTTGTTTCTTTCTTGTTCTCTTTTCCTTTATCCTTAAACAACCATGATGCTTACGCTTGATCCTTGCCGAGGTGAGGTCGCAAATAGCTAGTTGTAATCTTCTAACCTCTTTCTTTCTATCTTCCTCCTTTGTTTTATTTTCTTTTCCTTATAATGGGTGAGTAGTTTTCATACTCGTTAGGGTAGGATAAGGAAAGTTTGAGAGAAGGAAATCTCTCTCACTCTTTCCTTGCCCAACATCTTAAATCGGACTCCCGTTAATTGAACCACAATCCGCTCCCTACGGCACCCTATCGTACATGATAGCGGTGATTCCGTAGTGAGACCGGTTGTGGTTAAATTAACCAGAGGTTAAGGATAAGAGTCAAGAACGGACGGACAAGCACCAAAAGGAAGAACTTATGCGTTGGAAAGCCTAGCTTATACTCGCAAGTTCCTTCCTAGTCGTGCTAATCCCCGTTGTTGCCGATTACCGTAACACCGATATAAAGAGTGGCAACGAAAGAAGTGAGCGACTCCTAACTCAAACTAACCAAATCCTAACCATAACAAGCTCTCTTTACATATCATTTTAGCACATAGTTAATCTCAAAACAAATCTGGACATTTGGACTTAACTCGTTAAAGCACATAGAAAAGGATTCCCATCTCTCTACGGACGACCCATACTCAACCGGCTAGCCACAAGCGAAACCGTCTTGATTGCGGTAACAAACTTAGCACGCAAAAACTCTACCAATCAGGTAGTTTCCCAATCTGGGTACTTAGACAGCATTCTAAAGGTGTTTTAGAATGGACGACTCCTGGCATGGTAGTGTACCTGCAGGTGATGGAGTCACCCTCTCTAAAGGTGTCTTGCAGACTAAAGTAGAGAGGGATGTGCATGATTGGCAGATCACTTGCTTCAGAAAATGAGTCAATCATGGGATGTCAAGTACCCACACCAGATGTTGTTCTTGCAGTAGATGCAATAAATTGATATTGATCCAATCCTGGAGAAACAGTTGGAAGCAGTTATAGAACATAAATGGATGTTCTAGGGATTTGATAACGGCAGCCTCCTTTAGGAGACGGTTATCATTCCAAGCTTCCAAGGTGACCTGGATGACAGAGTGACTGTCAGAGTTATAGTTTTCCCTCTGACGAGGGGCAGTAGTTTGGACAGCTGGTCCAGGAGGATACTGAGGGAGGCATGGCGCAGGATACTGATTAAGTTCAGTTGACGATACAGTCTAAGAAGTTTGAATTTGGTGTTCATTTATGAACTAGGTCCTATCGGACATCCAATCATATTCTAAGACAGGTATTACTCATTTCGGGAGATGGGTTTCTCCGCGAACTTGAGATAAAGAGAGACACAGAAGGAAACATCACAACGGATCCACTCACTGAGGCTATTCCTCAAACGCAATAGTTTTGCAAACGAGCTTTGTGAAACTGACTAGTAGAGAATTTGGGTGTTCGGTATCACACGGGCTGTGAGTATGCGACATCGCAATAATTAGCCTTGAGTGCAAGTGGGAGATTGTTGGAGATAGTGCCCTTAGAGTCAATTATTGGATCACAGGCACGTGATTGCAATGATTGAGGGAGGACATGTCCCAGTAGGACAGTCTTACTCAAGATGATAGTATACTATCTGGTTTATCTTTATCATCGTGTACTGTTTTAGGTGACCTTACGAGTCACTATTGCACGTTGATAGAGCTTCTAGGATTCTTGCTTGACTACCAGCAGTATGAGGGCGATTATATACGTGGGAGCTGGGGTCTATAAGCACATCCTTAAAAGGTCCCTGTTCGTGGGAGTTTCGAGACAGGGCATCGATACTCCAGAGTAGACCAGTGTATACAGTCGAGACCCCGACGAGGGGCGGTGGCCGATCTCATAAACCACTGGTGTCAGTTGGTTCACCTAAGATGTATATAGGTGCTCATTGGGTTATGAGTACACCGACAGGACTCGCCGGGAACCTGCTAGATGGTATTATACCTGACGTCAGATAGCAGTTCCCTGATGACATGTGTACAGGTTAGTTCATCGACCTGAGATCGTCATTTGTCTCGTGTGAGTTCCCACTGTGCTTTGATTACTACCCTACCACGCTCAAAGGAGACGTGCAAACAGGTTTTAATTGGGTACAGTTCCGAGCCACATGGAGGCAGTGAGCGGATCTGCAAGGGTTCGTCTCTCCCGGTATTGGGGGTAGGGTCGCGCTGTGTCTAGGAGAGCCAGTACATGAAAAGTCTTTGACCAAGGCAGGAGATTTACTGGTAGGTATTCCAGTAGTATCTCAGGGTGTTCTGGGCTGCACTCCGACACGACTTGTACCGCTTTTGGGGGTCTGACTTTTACCAACCCCCTAGGCCCGCCATGCGATACTCATAGACGAACGGACCGGACTGTACGGATATTGTCACTGACAGGCTCAGTAGGGTGTCAGGATGAGTTCGCTCATCGATGTCCCTTTTGGTCAATACCTGGTAGCCCGTCATGTATAGGCTAATACCTCTGACGTGCTAGTGGTTAAATCCACAACCAAAGTATTGACGAGTCTTTAGAGTCCCCCACAGACCAGTTTCTCAAGTTTCGGGCGAAACGCTGTAGAGGCCGTATGGAGATATGGCAGGGTTCGATCAGATACGTGCGGTATTGCACGGATCGTGATTGGACGGTTTTTACTAGCGAGCTTTGGTTTAAGCAGGATCCTAGTATTGTACAGTGTCGATTTTGTCTCTTTGCATTTGTATTCAATGGGAATACAAATGCGGGTATGTATATACAGTCGCGGGGTTTTTCTGTAATTTATTACGGGATCAGTTTTTGAAGTTGCCAGTTTGCATTCCGTTCCAGCCAGTTTTCCTTTGTTCCTTCTCGGCCGGATTCTTATGATGGAGGGGGTATTTGCAGGTGTGCAAATTATTATTTGTGGAGGGTGTCTTTTGTAAATGTGGCTTCATAATCATGAGATTCTTTTTCCATCACATGGCTTGCAATTAATGTGATGAGATTGAGTGGGGTTTAGATTAGAAATGGGTGTGACCATTTTCTACACATATTCATTCCCTTTCTTCTCTTGAGAATATTCATTCATTTTTCTCCACCATTGAGGATGAGGGGCCGGCCACTTTGAGGGGTGAGGAGATGAGGTTTCATTTGGTGCGGAAATTTATCACTCTCATTTTTGATAGCCACCAAAATTCCATAGCTCTTTTCCTTTGTTGATTTCTCCACCTCCACATAAAAGGCAACTTCACTACCCCATTGAGACAATGTTTTCTACACTAGCCTATAGCACTCTTGGACGCGTCGGCTTGCCAACTTCGCGCCCGAGTTGTCTCAGTTCAGAGGTGGGAGCCCGTAAAAGAACCCAGCGACGTGGTGCCCGTTTCGACGAGGAGGCGACGACCGGAGATTTCGCGAGGAGATCGGAGTGGAGGCGAAGACCGAAGGACATGGATCGCTTGGTATAGCTCTCTACCCTTTCTTCTAGTTTGCTAGAGCTAGGTTAATGGCCCGATCCGGGATTATAGTGCGCGGTGGTGCCGGTTTACAGTTTTGGTAAAGTTTTTCGTTTCCGCATTTCCGACGTCGGATTGACGGCCGGGGCGCCGCCGTGTACTTACAGTCGTTAGTTAGTTTAGTCGCGAACCTTAGAATAAGGTTTACATACACACGCACACACATACATGTTTACTTCGTTTTACTTGTGCGTTTATGGGGATATGTATATATATATATATATACACATATAGGTATAGGACTATGTATATATAAATATGTATACCTACACATGGATGATGACTATTGTACATGATATTTGGAGATAAGTCGATGAGATTGGGCATGATGCCACGAGATCGGTGATATGTTTAGATTCGTATTTTTATATACGACATGAGATTTTAGCGGGCCTTTAGGCGTGTGTTTTTATACTCGCATATCTATGCAGATGGTATCAGTTTGTACTAGACTTAGATCAGTACCCCAGTTCATGAGATATGATTATAATGGATACCAGATGAATAATGAGAATTATGTGATATTTGACCCGTACCCAGATTGGGATGCCGTACGACGGATGTACGTACGAGCTATATATTGATGATAGATTCGCACTCTCGACTCGAGGACGTCATATTGTATATTGCTTCGTATGTGATACTATTGAGGCGGGATCACCGACTATTACATTTATATATATATCGACTCAGATTTAAGTTGTTTTCTCTTACCCTTTCGATTCGACTGTTTGTTTAGTCCTGTAGTTTACTTATAGATGTTAGACTAGACTCGAGTCATACCTATTTCAAAACTAACGAATCATGAGTATTTTAAAGACAGGCCAAGGGATTCTACGGATATTTTCAAAAGATGCATCTTTTCTTAAAAACACCATATCCCTTATTTTTCCAAACACCACGATTCGTGTTATTTCAAACGGCAAAACTGTATGATATATATATTGATGTAGATTCTTCACTGTTGTGTTTATTATTCATTTTCCGCGTGTTCTTGCTATTCGCATCGCATTGCATGTTAAATGGGTTTATTGTTATATTAAACCCATGCTGTTAGGACACTAGCACCCCTATCGATGATGCGTATGTTCCACGTACACCTGCTTGCCAGCTCACACACTTCATCATCGATAACTGCCATGTCACTACACAGTAGGACTGTTGCATCAGGATATGATCCTTGCATGACATATTGGTGCACAGGAATATTGTACACTCAAACTTGCGTATATACCTACTTGTACATCCATATTGGCGCAAAGGCATATTGTACACTCACACTTGCATATATACCTACTTGTATATTCATATTGGCGCACATGCATACTGTACACTCATACTTGCGTACAGGCATATTGTACACTCATACTTGCGTATATACCTATTTGTACATCCATATTGGCGCACAGGCATATTGTACACTCATACTTGAGTATATACCTACTTGTACATCCATATTGGCGCAAAGGCATATTGAACACTCATACTTGCGTACATGTCACGATCCGAAATTGGCACGTGACGGCCCTAATACTACGTAACGTCTACAGGCGTAACGCAGTAAAAGAAAGCCAAAAACCAGAAATCTAAACCATTAAAAGACAAGAAAAGATAAGAAACATTGTTTAAAAGTCTTTGAAATCACAACCCAAATTTTTTAAAAGTCCAACTTTATTTTCTTTAAAATTTTGGCAGCACCTCCTTTGTAAAAGCTAGCCCCAAAAATGGGTACAACATAAATATAAAGTAAAGCATCCCCAGACGGGAGCAAATACACGCCCAAAGGCGGAAAACAACCTCAACAAATATACGACGCCGTAGCAAAGAAATAAAAGACGATAGAAAGGAAACTGTATAAAAGACAATAAGTCACAAATAATATACAATATCGTCCTCACCAAGTCTCTAAGTCAACAAGAAAATATAGTAAGTAGAGAGTACAAGGATACAACGAATATACAATACAACAAACGAATAACCACAAAACCCACCTAAGCAAACTGCACACTGTGAGCTGATGGCTATCCGTAGCAAAAGATGATAGAAGAATAGCCTGCCTCGACTACTCTGGGGAATACCAAACAAACTGTGGCACAATGGGGGTGAGTTGCCATCTCATGAATAGTAAATAACATATGCAGGTAATCACAAGTATGCACGTACAGCGTGAATCTAACATGTGCAATTAATAGCAATAAAAAGTCATATGAATGCAATAATCATGAAAGGTACACTAGCAGGTACAACTAATACACGAAGCAATGCATGTAAATAAAGGTATGTAAATGCAACAGTCATGAAAGGTACTCTAACAGGTACTATTAATACATGAAGCAGTGCATAAACAATAAATGTGGAGTATGGAATGAAATATGTCTTTTCCATGGAATCCTGACATCGTGGTAGGATCACAATCCATCAAGACAAATCCAAATCCCAATTCCTCAAATCAGCCCCCAAATTGGCTCTCATATCATATAAGTCTCACAAATCCTGAATGTACAATATCAAATAAATCTCATATATCCTGAATGTACAAATCAGCAATCTCATAAATATCCTGTATACAATATCAAATGAATCACCTATATCCCAAATCAAATTATCAAGTAAAAATCTAACATCCTAAATATATTTGCATGAATAAATATGATGATGTATATAATTTAATGTCAATACACATATATTAGCGTCCCATTCCAATAATATTGGTGTAAGGGCATATATAACAGCATCCTATTCCACTGTTATATATACAAAGAAGTAAAAAGAAATATCATGAAAACAATGTGTCAAGCATCGACACAGAAATACTGATCTATCAGATGCTGTCACCAAGACTGGTACCCTTATAGGTACATATCACACGCTATCCGAAAAGCACGAGTGCCTAGCTCTGACCCTCGTCTTTCCACGTATCTATACATACATGACTCCCGTCGGTATTCCCATAATAACCACCGAGACATTGGAAATGTCACCGGATGGTATGGGTCCCCCACTAACTCATCGTCTAGCTCTACGAAATTCTTGCCCCGGGATACCTCCGGGCCCCACCATGTACCCGCACACGGACCCCTTCTTTCCTCGCGTGGGGTATATATATATCAAAACTGATAAATCTCATGGTGGCTGTTGAAATATCAAATCAAGGGAAATCGGGTTTTTCAACTATTGCATAATTTCATGAACTCCCACGGTCCCCAAATCCAAAAAACATCATGAAAAATCCATATCACAATGCGAAAATCCATGAATATAATATATGCAACATAAACGGAAATGTAAGCATATAAAGGAAAAGCCGCTAATTAACTGTAACAAGTTAATATAAATATCATGCGGTTCCTAATTTTCTCCAATTCTAAAATAACATCAGGTAAAGGTAAACAAGTAGTTATAACCAGATGTATGTGAAAACATAAAGATATAGCAAGATATATGTATCTACCTATAAGTAATGATGTAGTATACCCCCTGGGTATAAGTAAGATAGGTGTGCAAGGTATACCTGTAGCTATGTCATAAAGTGTGCATGTACCTATCACTAATGGTATAATACTCTATAGGTATACAGGTAACTAGCATGTAAGTATGTCAGAGCATATGTGTAAGCATGTAGGTATACAGGTATGCTATAAGTCAATGCGTAAAAAAATATGAATCAAAGTCTCAATGTCCCTAACCAAGCAATAACATATCTATAAGTGGGTTGTGCGTGACATGGCAATTATTGACGGTCTTTGTAGTATACAATCAGTGCTCGTGCAACATGAATCGTCAATAATATATGTAGTGTCCTAAGGATACTAGTCCAAGCACAAAAATATCTAAGTAATAGGGTAAATGCGCAATTCTAAATATGACATAGAATATGCGACAGAAATAACATCTCTAGCCCAGACGTATAACGCCATGCGGGCGATTCCCCTGTAGAAGTTAAATCTACTCACTAACGCTCCAAGCTAGGTGAATCCTACCACCTGTTTTCCCTTTAGAGCAGTGTCCGTAGTCCCCACCTGCGAACCGGCAACATTAAAACAATAAAACAAGTATATATTAACAAAAGACCCAAACACATAAAAATCTACACGGACCAACATGACACACATACGTACTCTAAAGGATTCGTGTTGTAGCTAACGCGTATAGCGACACTACGAAAACAACTCAGAGCAACAGCAACACAGAACACGCACCGTATCGGATAATGTATCGCGTGAAACGAAACACTAGAAATACGGAAAGTGGTCCCAGATTTTTCTGTGCTAATAATTTGTAAAAATTGCAAGTACCATGAGATTACAAACAACCCCAGAGACCCCTACCCAAAAACCCAAACCCCAACTCCCCAGTCTGGCCGCAATTTGCGACCAGAACCAATAAAAGTGCGGTCCGATCATGGAGTTATTAGCTGTTAGTTGTATGTATGCCCTAGAGGCCAGTATTGTACAGATGATGTATATTATATTGGATGCTTGGACATATATAGAGATGACTTTCTTGCTCGATATGATAATATGCTATCTGGTTTCTCTTTATCTTAACATGTACACTAGTCTCTTTAAACTGTCTTATAGTTACATGTTGGTAAAGCCCTTAGGATGTGTACTTGACTGCCTGGACTATGATGCAGATCATACTAGTGGGGACATGGTAGTCCATAAGTACATCCTTCAAGGTCCCTAGTCGTAGGTGTATCGAGACGGGGCATCGATATACCAGAGTAGACTAGCATATACGCTTCTCGACCCATGAGATGGGCGATGGATGATCCCATATCCATTGGTGTTTGACATCAGAGATGATATACGGGTGCTCAGTGGAGACTGGGTACACTGGACGGACTCGCCGAGAACTCCCAGATGGTATTATACCTCACGTCAGATGGCGGTTCTCAGGTGACACTTGTGCAGGTTAGTCTGTAGACCCAAGATCGTCATAGAGTCTTGTGTGATTCCCACTATGCTTTGATCTCCACCTTACCACGTCCATGAGGGCGTGCAAAACGGTGGTCTTTGGGCACAGTCCCGAGTCACATGGAGGCAATGAGCGATAGGAGGGGTTTCGTCTCTCCCGGTATTGGGGGTTGATGTTGCGCTGTGCTCGATTGGCCGTAACAGGGAAGTCCCTGGCCAGGGCTGATCAGAGATTTGCTGGTAAGTGTTACCAGTAGTTTCTCGACCCGTTATGAGCCTCACATCGGCACGACTTATCGGTTATTGGGGTCTGACGTATACCACCCCTAGACTTGATATGCGACATATCAGACATACAGACCGGACTGTACGGTAAGTGTTACTGGTTGGATTCACAGGAGTGTGAGCGGGCAAGCTCGTCGATCTTCTGATCGCTCAATACCCGGATGGCCGTTACGTTTAGCAGACCGCTTGCGGCTTGTGGGTGCTTGATATCATCATCATCTGCTACCGGCGTATTGACGAGTCTTTAGAGTCCTACACAGCGGTTTCCTGGCTCAAGCGAAACGAAATAGGAGCGCATATGAGATATGTGCAGGACCGAGAATAATGCGTGTATGTGATACCGTATTCCATTCTCGCGATGAATGTATCGATTGGTTATATTCGATATAACCTAGATATCGAATCAACGATTGATTCGATAAGCCGATACATAGGATACTAGTCGGTTATATGCGATATGACCGGATCGTTAAGTCAAGTGTTGATTTAATGATTTAATGTATAATTATATATATTTGATATATTATTTTGCATTAACTAGTATTGGTTCACTTTAAATGGATTTTCTCACTTGATGTGCAAGTTGTATATGTGATATACTTTTGTGCACATCTTTGTATCATGTTTGATGATGCTTGCTCATTTGGTTATGTGTAAAGAATTAAACCTAGGTTAAGAAAGTGATTAGGGTTTTAATTATCCATTCTTTTATTTATTGATTTTGGAAAAAGAATGGGATAAGAATACAAAATGGTTGCTTTCATTCTTGAACCTTTGTGAAGCTTCATGAAGCTTTGACCAAAGTGACCAATTTGTCTTCATGCTTAACCCTAACCACTCTTCTAACCTTGGTCAATTCTCTACACCTAACCATGGTTCCTATTATGATAAGTATTCATTTCTTTTTCTTTTTGGATTAACTTATCATAATATTTCCTTCTTCTTGATCTTCTTCTTCAAGAAAGAAAGCTTGATGCCATCAATGGCAACTTGAGTTCTAAAGTGAGAAATCCAATTCTAAAGTGAACCCACCTCCTATTTCTTCACCCTCTACCTCTTGCCAAGTTGTTTTGGGTGTTTTCTTCACAAGTTTCACAACTTGGTGAAGTCGGAGCTTGAACTTGTGATGCCTCGACGTAGATCATCTTCGGCACGAAGCCGACGACCTAGTCCGCCCATTTCTTCGATCAAGCCGACGATTGAGTCCGAGATTCGAGATGGACAGCGAGAGGACGCCTACGTGGAGCTAAGGAAGTGGAGAACCGGATCTACAAAGGTTGTAGCCTCTCTCCTTTAGTTAAGTTGTTAACTAGTTTCGTTTTCACCTAAACTTCTAGTCAACGATCCGTTTTAGGGTTTCTCGGCACCAGTAAAATTTGAAATTGGCATGGTTGATGCCTTGTGAGACCTCTATAGTGTGCCTAGGAACCCTACAGTGGTATCAGAGCCTAGCTAGAGCCTTAGGTGAAGTCTAGACGACGTTTGAAATCCGAACGAACCGAAACCCTAACCCAAAAAATGCTCTCTGTACATTTTTCAATTTCGGGGATTTTTCGATATTAAAAATATGTAGAAAAATCAGCAGGGAATTTTAAGAATTACTGTGAAGCCCGTACCCCTGAATCCACCAAAATGCGGCGGAACCGCGGCATTAGCATGGCTAATGCGGCGGTTCCGCGGCCATGTGGTCTCCTCATGCATTTAATTTTGTACAGTAATTCTCATTATGCAGTGCTGGTTTTCCTGGGAATTTTTAATATTTATTCAAGAGTTGAGTATTCTGGGTTGTATTGGGGACTCGGTATTTCGATCGGATTATCGAACTTTGTCTAAGTGCTTTCCGGATAATTTTTTGAATATGTTAAAAAGTCCGACCGGATATAAATAGCCAACTTTTCCTCTGCCGGAAATATCCAAGTGTTGGATTTTTGTGTGGTTTAAGGACGTTCTAAGTAGTGCAAGTAATGCGATGGTCCCTCTAGAAGACAACAAACCTTAACTCGATTATGTGACCGTCTTGAACTGCCCTTTGAACCTTCAGGTTTGGGGCAGTACGGCGTGCCACATGTGAGGCGTTGGCTTGACCCTTCTACGGCTGGACCGTTTGTACTGAGGCATGAAGTGAATGTCTTTGAACCTATTTCATGTGTTGGACGGTTTCGGAAAAACTTGGGTGTTCGAATGTTCAATCGGAAAGTTTAATATTTTCTATTTATCCGGAATGGGATATAATAATTGGAATTCACAAACAGTTATGAGATAACTGAATGAATGTTATAAATCTAGCGGTTTAGTTTCATTTGATATTGAAAAGAGTTTTCGATAATGAGACTAAAATGCGGGGTTTATAACTGATTAGGCATGTAATGTCTAAAGAGGTTGCGGATTCCAACTGTTGTAGTTTTACACTTTCTTTTCTGTGACCGTAAGTGTAATATGTGATATCGCCGGTTTCGTTGCTATATGTCAACGACAATTGGGGTATGCATACTTACTTACGTTGATGACATGTGATGTTATGTGCTGCTAGATATGTTATATTGGATCGTCGTGTTCGAATAGCCGGGGTTTTTTATGTGAGATGAGTGTTTTTCATTTTCATTCATGTAAAAACTTGTATGTAATATTCTTTTATTTGGGGCACTTCCAGGTTGCGGAAGTTGTCACCTTTTGTATATTATTTACTTTTCCGCATTAGGATAGACCCAAGGAGGGGAGCACAAGTAACCGGGTTCTGGGGTTCAGTAGGAGACCAACTCGAGGAGTCGAGTCCGGGTCTCCTAACCCTAGAATTGGTAGGGTTGCTTGCCGCTCTCGTAGGGGTCGAGGGGTGTGGGATTGGCTATTCATCACGACCATGGAATCCGTGTTTTATACTGGCTCGTATTGAAAACACGGACGTCCTACTATATCTAATGTTTCATATGTTTCTTCTGCTGCGATATCTGTGATGTGATCATGTGATGTTCTGTGATGGATACCGTATATAGTATATATGATATATTATATAGACGTTACTTATGTTTTACACCCGTACTAGCCCTGTCCCGCTCTGCCGTTAGTTACCTAACCTAACGGTGCATGAGAGGACATCGAGGCGAATGCGGATGGCATAAGTGTACGTCGTATTTATCTGTGATGTTTAGGTACTTAAATGATGGGACTTCATTAATGTGATTAATGAAAGAAAAGAAACCAAAGATGTTGTAGAATCAAATTTTAAATAAAACAGGTAGCTACAGTTCTTGCTTTGCACAGTGGTATATGTGATATATCCTGCACCTTATTCGATGAGGAAAGGACCGAGATCCCTTCACCGGGAGTGACTCCTTTAGCAATAACTGGCAGATGCTACACACTCGGTTTGACTTTTGATTGCTTCTATAGTTTCTGCTTTGCACAGTGATATATATGATATATCCCGCACTTCATTCGACGAGGAAAGGGCCGACGATCCCTTCACCGGGAGTGACCCCTGTAGCAAAACTACAAAAGCCTCAAAATCACTCCATTTCAAAACTTCATTTGATTCTACAACGATATCAAGTTCATTACGCAATAGGTTTTCAGAAAAACCTGACGTAGCCCTCCGTCATTTCAGATAAATCCTACTTAGTATTCGTGCTACGTTTGTTGACCTCCGTCAAGGCGTAGTGTGCGGTAGCTAACAAGTATTTATCTTCTTATGCATATGATGCAGATTGGATTAGGGTAGTCGTACGACCTTGTTGACCTCCGTCAAGGGTCGTGCGGGTGGGTTTGATTCAATCAGGAAATGACGGGTTGAACTTGACTTGCACCCTGTGGTTTGTTGACCTCCGTCAAGGTCATAGGATGCTTGGGGCAAAATATTATCGGGAATTTCAAGTGTTGAAATTTGCAATGAGATTGCATACCTTCTATGAGATAGTTGGATCCCGATACCCACTGCGAGTAAGAGTTACTCCTGGAAGAGTTTTGCACATTGCAATTAGCCGATCAAGTAGGTGTCTAGAAATGTGTCAACGAGGTTACGCCTCTGGGAAAACGAGGTTTACATTAATTAGGTTCGTGCGAAAGCACGGGGGACCTCCCTCAAAGTACCGACACTGGCCTGGCTGAAAGATTGGCGAACTTGTAGTGTGTAATTAATCCCGACTAGTCTTTCCTTTTAGGGTTTGAAGGAAGATTTGATAAAAACCAGTGGGAGCCATCCTGATTAGATAAGATAATAACCAATCTGATCTTGCACGAGCATACGCTAAAGTGTTTTCTTCTCTCTCTCTCCAGGTAGTGACCACTTCATGCCTTAATCAAGATAATAATATGGATGTATTGACCGAACCCGCATGTTATACTGTTCTGGGGAACGTTGGTTCCGTTCTTTCTTATAAGAGTTATAGGAATGAACAGGATATAGGGGAATACCAGGATTCCCATTCCACCCGAATGAAGAAAGTACATGTTGATGCATTTTCTTCGGGTGTGTTCGTTACAGAGAACTGTTTCTCCATTTGCTCTACGTCCTGGGTATTAGATACCGGGTCAGGATCCCATATATGTAATCAGTTATATGGGCTAAGGAAAGGTAAAGAACTTAGAGAAGGTGATAACGACATTAGAGTTGGAAATGGTGCAATTGTTGCAGCTAAGACTGTCGGGGAATATCACCTAGTATTACCGACTGGTAATACATTGGTTCTGAACGAATGCTATTACATGCCGAACCTGATATGCAACATTATATCGGTTTCTTTATTGAGTAAAGAAGGATATAATTTTGTATTACAGGACAATGTTATGAACATTTTCCGTAACCAAAAGTTGGTTGGATCAGGCACGTTGTGCAATGGCATTTATGTTCTAAATCAATCAACAGTTCTGAGCATAACCAACACACACAAGAGGAAGAGTTCTGAACTGAACGAATCCTTCTTGTGGCTTTGTAGATTGGGTCACATCAATGCGACACGACTAGCTAAGTTGCATAAGGATGGATATTTAAATCCGTTTGAATTTTCATCTTATGACACTTGCCAGTCATGTCTCAAAGGCAAGATGACCAAAACTCTGTTTACGGGACACGGAGAAAGAGTTACTGAACTCCTGGGACTAATACATAGTGATGTATGCGGTCCCATGTCTACACATGCCAGGGATGGTTCTTCATACTTCATTACATTCACTGACGATCTCTCTAGATTCGGGTATGTGTTCTTGATGAAACACAAATCAGAAGCTTTTGAGAAATTTAGAGAATATAAACAAGAAGTTGAGAACCAAACCGGAAAAAGTATTAAAATCCTACGATCTGATCGAGGAGGTGAATACTTGAGCATTGAATTCCTGGACTTCCTAAAAGAGAATGGGATTCTCTCTCAGCTAACTCCACCATATACACCACAGCACAACGGTGTGTCTGAACGAAGGAACCGCACCCTATTAGAAATGGTGCGCTCTATGATGAGTGTAGCTGAGTTACCTGTTTCCTTCTGGGGATATGCACTGGAAACAGTAGCATACCTACTGAATAGGGTTCCCACCAAATCTGTGCCTACCACACCATATGAGATATGGGAAGGGAAGAGACCATATCTTAATTTTATAAAGATATGGGGTTGCCCGGCCTATGTCAAAAGACAAAAATCGGACAAACTCGAGGCAAGGTCTGTATTGTGTAAATTTGTAGGATATCCCAAGCATTCGCGAGGGTATATCTTCTACCACAGTGAGGAACAAAGAGTATTTGTTGCTCAACATGCCACCTTTTTAGAAAAGGAATTTCTTGCAAAAGAAATTAGTGGCTCTGAGGTGGAACTGGAAGAGGTTCCAGCTGAACAAAACACAACAGAAGATTTAGTGGAACCAGAGCATTCAGTAGCTCCCGACGAACCTCAGCCTCTCCGCCGATCTAGTAGGGTTCCTCACCCACCTGAGATATACTACGGCTTTCTCATGGATGGTGGGAGCGAGGATTGCATCATGGAGGATGATGACCCAACTAGCTTCGTGCAGGCCATCACGAGTAGGGACTCAGTGAAATGGCTGGATGCTATGCGGTCCGAGATGGAATCCATGTACACCAACAAAGTATGGACTTTGGATGTTGCTCCTGAAGGGATAAAACCCATTGGGAGCAAGTGGATCTTCAAGAAAAAACTTGGTGTAGATGGGAAAGTGGAGACTTTCAAAGCTAGACTTGTTGCAAAGGGTTTTCGTCAAAGACCAGGTGTGGAATATGACGAAACCTTTTCTCCAGTGGCTATGCTTAAATCCATCCGGATCATGCTTGCCATCGCTGCGTATCATGATTACGAAATCTGGCAAATGGATGTTAAGACCGCCTTTCTAAATGGTGATTTAGAAGAGTGCGTGTACATGACTCAGCCAGAGGGCTTCATAGACAGTGGGAGCAGCGGGAAGGTGTGCAAGCTGCTTAAATCCATTTATGGATTAAAGCAAGCATCGCGGAGTTGGAACGTCTACTTTGACGTCGTTATCAAAGAGTTTGATTTCGTCAAAAACCCAGATGAACCTTGTATTTACAAGAAGGTGGCAGAGAGTAAGGTTGTCTTCCTCATATTGTACGTGGACAACATACTCTTGATAGGAAATGATATTTCTATGCTGCAATCGGTTAAGCTCTTCTTATCACAAAGATTCTCAATGAAAGATCTTGGTGATGCCTCCTGCATATTGGGAATTAGGATCTATAGAGATAGATCCAAACGGATTTTGGGATTGTCCCAATCCAGGTACATTGACACCATACTAAAGAGGTTTAGTATGGAAGAATCCAAGCGTGGGAACTTGCTCACGATCTCTGGAGTCACTCTCTCCAAAGAGATGTCTCCCAAGACTGATTTGGAGAGAGCTCGCATGCAAGGGATACCCTATGCTTCGGCTGTAGGCTCTATCATGTATGCGATGCTATGTACCAGACCCGATGTAGCATACTCAGTAAGTGTAGTGAGCAGGTATCAAGCTGATCCTGGAGAGAGTCACTAGACAGCTGTGAAGAGCATTCTCAAGTACTTACGAAGGACTAAAGAGATGCTCTTGGTGTATGGTAACGGAGAACTCCAAGTGGAGTCCTTTACCGATTCGAGCTTCCAGAGTGATAAGGACGACTCTAAGTCGCAGTCGGGCTTTGTCTTTACCCTTTACGGAGGGGCGGTTAGCTGGAAGAGTTCCAAGCAGGAAACCGTGGCAGACTCAACGATGGAGGCTGAATACATCGCTGCCAACGATGCTGCCAAAGAGGCTGTCTGGATCAAGAAGTTCATTACTGAACTTGGAGTGGTTCCATCCATTGAGCATCCAATACCTTTGTATTGCGATAACAATGGAGCGGTGGCTTTGGCCAAGGAACCCAGGTCCCATCAGCGGTCCAGGCATATTCTGAGGCGGTATCACCTGATCCGGGAGATAGTTGATCGCCGGGAGATCGAGGTCAGGAGGGTTGACACGAAGGAAAACACGGCGGATCCACTCACGAAGGCCATTCCCCAGATACAGTTTGAGAGACTCTTCGGGATGCTCGGTATGCGATACTACAGCAGCTGGCCCTAGTGCAAGTGGGAGATTCTTAGTTGTATGTATGCCCTAGAGGCCAGTATTGTACAGATGATGTATATTATATTGGATGCTTGGACATATATAGAGATGACTTTCTTGCTCGATATGATAGTATGCTATCTGGTTTCTCTTTATCTTAACATGTACACTAGTCTCTTTAAACTGTCTTATAGTTACATGTTGGTAAAGCCCTTAGGATGTGTACTTGACTGCCTGGACTATGATGCAGATCATACTAGTGGGGACATGGTAGTCCATAAGTACATCCTTCAAGGTCCCTAGTCGTAGGTGTATCGAGACGGGGCATCGATATACCAGAGTAGACTAGCGTATACGCTTCTCGACCCATGAGATGGGCGATGGATGATCCCATATCCATTGGTGTTTGACATCAGAGATGATATACGGGTGCTCAGTGGAGACTGGGTACACTGGACGGACTCGCCGAGAACTCCCAGATGGTATTATACCTCACGTCAGATGGCGGTTCTCAGGTGACACTTGTGCAGGTTAGTCTGTAGACCCAAGATCGTCATAGAGTCTTGTGTGATTCCCACTGTGCTTTGATCTCCACCTTACCACGTCCATGAGGGCGTGCAAAACGGTGGTCTTTGGGCACAGTCCCGAGTCACATGGAGGCAATGAGCGATAGGAGGGGTTTCGTCTCTCCCGGTATTGGGGGTTGATGTTGCGCTGTGCTCGATTGGCCGTAACAGGGAAGTCCCTGGCCAGGGCTGATCAGAGATTTGCTGGTAAGTGTTACCAGTAGTTTCTCGACCCGTTATGAGCCTCACATCGGCACGACTTATTGGTTATTGGGGTCTGACGTATACCACCCCTAGACTTGATATGCGACATATCAGACGAACAGACCGGACTGTACGGTAAGTGTTACTGGTTGGATTCACAGGAGTGTGAGCGGGCTAGCTCGTCGATCTTCTGATCGCTCAATACCCGGATGGCCGTTACGTTTAGCAGACCGCTTGCGGCTTGTGGGTGCTTGATATCATCATCATCTGCTACCGGCGTATTGACGAGTCTTTAGAGTCCTACACAGAGGTTTCCTGGCTCAAGCGAAACGAAATAGGAGCTCATATGAGATATGTGCAGGACCGAGAATAATGCGTGTATGTGATACCGTATTCCATTCTCGCGATGAATGTATCGATTGGTTATATTCGATATAACCTAGATATCGAATCAACGATTGATTCGATAAGCCGATACATAGGATACTAGTCGGTTATATGCGATATGACCGGATCGTTAAGTCAAGTGTTGATTTAATGATTTAATATATAATTATATATATTTGATATATTATTTTGCATTAACTAGTATTGGTTCACTTTAAATGGATTTTCTCACTTGATGTGCAAGTTGTATATGTGATATACTTTTGTGCACATCTTTGTATCATGTTTGATGATGCTTGCTCATTTGGTTAAGTGTAAAGAATTAAACCTAGGTTAAGAAAGTGATTAGGGTTTTAATTATCCATTCTTTTATTTATTGATTTTGGAAAAAGAATGGGATAAGAATACAAAATGGTTGCTTTCATTCTTGAACCTTTGTGAAGCTTCATGAAGCTTTGACCAAAGTGACCAATTTGTCTTCATGCTTAACCCTAACCACTCTTCTAACCTTAGTCAATTCACTACACCTAACCATGGTTCCTATTATGATAAGTATTCATGTCTTTTTCTTTTTGGATTAACTTATCATAATATTTCCTTCTTCTTGATCTTCTTCTTCAAGAAAGAAAGCTTGATGCCATCAATGGCAACTTGAGTTCTAAAGTGAGAAATCCAATTCTAAAGTGAACCCACCTCCTATTTCTTCACCCTCTACCTCTTGCCAAGTTGTTTTGGGTGTTTTCTTCACAAGTTTCACAACTTGGTGAAGTCAGAGCTTGAACTTGTGATGCCTCGACGTAGATCATCTTCGGCACGAAGCCGACGACCTAGTCCGCCCATTTCTCCGATCAAGCCGAAGATTGAGTCCGGGATTCGAGATGGACAGCGAGAGGACGCCTACGTGGAGCTAAGGAAGTGGAGAACCGGATCTACAAAGGTTGTAGCCTCTCTCCTTTAGTTAAGCTGTTAACTAGTTTCGTTTTCACCTAAACTTCTAGTCAACGATCCGTATTAGGGTTTCTCGGCACCCGTAAAATTTGAAATTAGCATGGTTGATGCCTTGTGAGACCTCTATAGTGTGCCTAGGAACCCTACATTGGCTCATATTTTCAGGGTAGGTTCTAGGTCTCTACACTAGGTTACTGTCATAACAACTTTTGCAACAAATACTTGGTTTAACAGCAGATCATCCGAGACCCAAACAAAACACTAAAAATACGTTATTTACCCGAAACGATATGATACGCGATAAAAACTAAGACTAACAAGCTAAGCTACACAAAATTAACTTAAAGAACAGAAAGGAATCATTACCTACACAAAAGAATTCAAAGATCCAAGCTTTGTACACTCCAAGGGATCCAAGAGGAAAAAGTGATCAAAGATGTGATTTTTGATGAGATTTGTGATGTTTAGTGATGGATTTGTGTAGGAAATGGAGAGTGTTCAGTTTGAAGAGAGAGGAATGAGAGAAAAAGAAAAGAGATAGTGAAATGAGAGAGAGTGTGAATGATAAAGAGAGAGAAAGGGATATGAGGTTAAGGGGTGAGTGCACCTTATGCATTAATTACTCATTAATGCATTCACACCACCATTAAAGCCCACCATGCCACCTTTCTCATCCAAAACAAAGAAAAAATCTTTCTCCCACAAAAGATCTAGGGTTTAGGTTAAGGATGGATTAAATAAGGATTAGGTTAAGTGTCATGGTTGCTAAAAACAAAATTAGCACAAACAAAACTCATTTTCACGTGCACACGTGCATGCATTCTTATAATAAATAATAATAAATTATTAATTAAATGTTATAAAATGTGAGGAATCCGAATTGGTAAACTTTTTACAGTAAACCCGCATTAACGTCTAGACGAACACTAACCGAAATCTAAGGCGTTACAGTACAGGCATATTGTACACTCATACTTGCGTATATACCTACTTGTACGTCCATATTGGTGCACAGGCCTATTGTACACTCATACTTGCGTACAGGCATATTGTACACTCATACTTTCGTATATACCTACTTGTACATCCATATTTGCGCACAGGCATATTGTATATTCATACTTGCGTACAGACATATTGTACACTCATACGTGCGTACACACATATTGTACACCCATACTTGCATACATACGTATTTGCACATACATAGATGATTCTGGCTTGATTTTAGAGATTTGGGAACCGCAAGATATATTTTACAAACTGGATTCATTTTTAAAAAGCGGTTTTCCCTCGATATGTGCAAATTACTGTTTTATGTTGCATGATTTACTGATATGCTTACGTTTCTATTTTATGTCGAATACATCATGCTTTATGATTATACGCATTGAGATATGTTGTTTTCATGAGATATCAAGATTTGGGAACCGCGGTTATTTTAAAAGAGAGTATGCATTGTTTTAAAAACCCGGTTTCTCTTGATATGATATTTCAGTGCGTCCACCATGAGTTTTATCGGTTCTGATATATATATACCCTATGCGAGGAGGAGTCGTGGGCCGCGTGCGGGTACATGGTAGGGCCCGATATGGTACCCCGGGACAAGAAAGGGATGCTGTGTATACAGAAGGTGAGCCTGGCAGAGGGACTACTACTTACCGGTGATACTATTTGGGCTCGGCGGATATCCGGAGGATACCGACCGGAGTGAAGAGATGATATGGGCCGATCCGTACTGACGAAGCCTGTGGGCCGATCCTGACTGACGGAGCCCTATATATATATGAGGATTTACGTGCCGATACTGGGCACAGGTTTCATGATGTTTTCGAGTGTCGATGCTGGACACTCAGGTTCCATGATTTTGATGTGTCGCGAGGGACACACGTTGATTTAGATCCTCATACTTCCATGCATATGCTTTATGATATTTACATGCATGATATTTTGTGTCATTGGTTGACACGTGGACGAGATCCACATGCATACAAACATTGATTACATAGTTGGATGATATCAACATACTTATAGACTTCATGATATAGTTGACACTGATTCATGTTGATTACATTGATCATACCTCATATTTATGATATGTTGCTACCTGAGGCACTACACGAGCACTTAGTATTACACCGATGTATAGATGTTTACGCTTGCCACCTTATCATGCTTCAAACTTTATCATTTTAAGGATATATATATTACTGATCGTATTGACCTAGGATTGAGTCATACGTACGATTTCTGCTCTGTGATATTTTCTACTCACGAGTTGGCAACTCACCCCCGTTGTGCTACGGTTTCTTGAGGGTTTTGCCGTACAGGTTTTTCCTTGGCGGCTTTGTTGGCACATTACTTCATTCCGGGTGATTGCTTTGGTAGGTGGGTTCACTCGCATCGTGACCACCATTGTACTTATGTATTTTCATTTGTATCTAGTAAAATTCCATCAACCAGATATGTATATTTGTTTCAGACTTAGAAAACCAGTTGTGTATTATTTCGACCTTAGAGTCACACATTGTAGTATTATGGTTTTCTTGATAATTTTGAGTTTCCTTTTGCGTTTGATACTCACCCTTCGGTGTTGTATATTATATTGCTTGCGTGGTTGTGACCGTCGATTGACGAAGAGCTAACTCCCGCTTAGAGATGCCTTTTATCATTGTGCATATATTATTCATGTTGTACCCCGTTTGGGGCCAGTATTTACAAAGAAAATTCTGCCGAAATTTTCAGAAAAGATTTGATGTTTTAAAAACGCATAATTCGGCTTATGCTATTAAAACCAGTTTCTCTTAAACAAGTTTTCCTTTATTCATAATCTAAAATGGTTTTAGATTTCTGGGCTTTTGGCTTACTTGAATTAGATGTGGTCCTATAGACTTCATATGATTCAAGTTCCAGTCGCGTGCTATTTCGGGTCGTGACATATACGGTCTCTGATGTCAAACACCAATGGATATAGGATCATCCATCGCCCATCTACATAGGTCGAGAAGCTATATGCTAGTCTATTCTGGTATATCGATGCCCTATCTCGATACACCATCGATTAGGAACAGTTGAAGGATGCACTTAGCGACTACTCTGTTCCCACATGTAGGATCTGCATCATAGTCCTGGTAGTCAAGTACTCATCCTAAGGGCTTCATCAACATGTAACATAGAGACAAACATCGTACATGTTAAGATAAAGGGCAACCAGATAGCATACTATCATGTCAAGCAAGAAAGTCATCCCTATATATGTCCAAGCATCCACAACAATATACATCATATGTACAGCAATTTCCTCTAGGGCATACATATAACTAACACCTACTACGTCTTGTGGATCATGATCTATGGTGATAGATCTAAGTGGATATTGGGAGTGTCCAAAATCCAGGTATATTAAGACCATTCTAAAGAGCTTTAGTATGGATGATTCTAATCATGTTGGTTCGCCCACTTACTCATGAATCCCTCTCTCCAAAAAGATGCCTCCCGAGACTGATTTGGAGAGAGCTCGCATGTAAGGGATACCCTATGCTTCGGCAGTAGGCTTTATAATGTATGCGATGTTATGTACCAGACCAATGTAGACAACTTACTAGGTGTAGTGATCAGGAATTAATCGGATCTTGGGAGAATCAATGGACAGCTGTGTAGGACAGTCTTAAGTACTTGAGAAGCACTAAAGAGATGTTCTTGAAGTTTTGGTAACGGTAAACTCCAGTAGGAGTCCTTTACCAATTCGAGCTTCCAAAGTGATAAGGGCGACTGAAAATCAGTCACAGGCATTGTCTTTACCCTCAGTGGAGGGACGATATGTTGGAAGAGTTCCAAGCAAGATACCGTATCATACTAGACGATAAAGCCTGAATACATTGCTACCAACGATGCTGCCAAAGTGGCTGTCTGGGCATTTCTTGTTCATGAGATGAACATGGTTCCTACTATTGAGCGTCCAATAACTGTTATTGTCACTACAATGGAGTTGTGGCTTTAGCCTAGGAACACCGGTCCTATCATTAATCCAGACATATATTCTGAGGACAGTATCACCTGATCAGGGAGATGGTTGATCTCCAAGGGATCGAGATTAGGAGAGTTGACGCAAAGGATAGCACGGTGTATCCACTCACAAAGGCCTTTCCCTAGAGAGACTTCTATAGGACGTTGAGTATAAGATACTGCAACAAATGGCCTTAGTGCAAGTGGGAGATTGTTAGTTATATGTATGCCCTAGAGGATATTACTGTACATGTGATGTATATTGTAGTGGATGCTTGGACATATATAGGGAGGACTTTATTGCTCGACATGATAGTATCCTATCTGGTTGCACTTTATATTAACATGTACACTTATTGTCTCTCTATTACATGTTGATAAAGCCCTTAGGATGAGTACTTGACTACCAGGATTATGATGTGGATCATACTAGTGGAGACAGGGTAGTCGGTAAGTACATCCTTCAATTGTTCCTAGTCATTTGAGTATCGAGATAGGGCATCGATATTCCAGAGTAGACTAGCGTATGCGCTTCTTGACCCATATGATGGGCGATGGATGATCCAACATCCATTGGTGTTTAACATCAGAGAAGGTATACGGGTGCTCAGTGGAGACTGGGTACACTGAACGGACTCCCCGAGAACTCCTAGATGGTATTATTCCTATCGTCAGATAGCAGTTCTCTGGTGACACAGATACAGGTTAGTCTGTCGACCCGAGATCATCTTAGAGTCTTATGTGATACCCACTGTGCTTTGATTTCCACCATACCACGTTTAAGAGATCATGCAAAAAGGTGGTTTTTGGGTACAGTCCCAAGTCATATGGAGGCAATGAGCGATAGGAAGGGATTTGTCTCTCCCGGTATTGGGGTTTGATGTTGCGCTATGCTCGATTGGCCATAACAGGAAATCCCTGGCCAGGGTTGCTAAGATTTACTGTTAAGTGTTATTAGTAGTTTCTCGAACCGTTATGGACCTTGTATTGGCATGACTTATCAGACTATTGTGGTCTGACATTTTACCACCCCGAGGCTGTGATATGCGACATATCTGACGAAGAGACCGGACTTTACGGTGGTGTTACTGATTGGATTCGCAGGAGTATGAGCAGGCTTGCTTGTTGATCTTCTGATTGCTCAATACCCGGGTGGCCGTTACGTTTAGCAGACCGCTTGCGGCTTGTGGGTGTTTGATATGATCATCACCTACTACCGACGTATTAACGAGTCTTTAGAGTCCTACACAGAGGTTTCCTGGTTCATGCGAAACGAAGTAGGAGCACATATGTGATATGTGAGGGACCGAGATTAATGTGTGTATGTGATACCGCATTCTATTCTTGCGATATGTGATATAGGTCGGTTATATGTTATATAGCCGGGTTATCGGATCAAGTGTTAATTCGATAAGTTGTTACATTTGATATTAGTCGGTTGTATGTGATATAGCCGGATTATTAAATCAATTGTTGATTTACTAATTTAATGTATAATTATTTATGTGATATATTAATTTACATTTACTAATATTTGCTCACTTTAACATTTCTTTTTCTCACTTGTGTGCGTATAGTATATATGTGATATATATTAATGTACAACTTTTGTGGCATGCTTGATGCCATATGATACATGGGTGTATGAGACTCACACCATGCTTGATATAATGAATGGTTTTATTTATTTAAAGTTAATCAAAATTAGATGGAATTAAGTCACATGGTTGAAGCTGTAGAAGCTTGTGGAACTATTGACCAAGTCCACTAATTTTGTTTTACTTGTAGATATTTATTAACCTAACCATTATTGTTAGCCATGGTTTAATCTCTACATGAGTTAGCGTATGACACTAACTCACCCATGGTTCCTATTCTCACCCTATGAGTATCATTCTCATCTCCACTTCATCTTCTTCTTCCTCATGTGAATGCTTACTAGCTTTTAAAATGGTGAAGAAATAATGTGAGAAAAATTAATCTAAAGTGAGCCCAATTCCTACTTCATCATCCTCTACTATATTAGCCATTTAGTTTAAGATGTTTGCTTCACTAATCTACCATTAGTGAAGATGTAGAATGAGCTTGAGTCTCCTCGACGTAGATCATCTTCGGCCTTAAAGACTTCGAGCAAGCTTGTTCATTTCTTCATGTGAACCCTTACTAGAGTTCGGGTGTACATTACTTGGAGCGAAGGGACTACTACACGGAGCTTTAGAAGTGAAGGCCAGTTTACAAAGGTTGTATTCCTCATTCACTTAGATGTAAGGTTGTTTACATTATAGTTCGTCTAAATCTCCAGTTAAAGATTGTAGGGTTAGGATTCTTTAGTACGAAAAAAATTTGAAAACAGCATGGACGATGCCTCCCGAAACCTTGCTGCCGCGTTAGGGAACCCTACAATATGTGTGTGGGCCAGATTAAATACGTGTATGTGATACCGTATTGTAATCTGGCAGTTATCTGTTATCAAGTTTGGTTATATATGATATAACCAGATTATCGAATCATGTGTTGATTTGATAATGTGATATACAGATAAATGATATTAGTCGGTCATATGTGATATAACCAGATTATTAAATCAAGTGTTTATTTAATAATGTGATAAAATTATATCTTAATTAATATCATTAGCTCACTAAATATTTTCTTATATGTATTAATATATATATATATATATGATATATATATAAATATATATATATATATGAAGCATGGCATGGCATGATTTTTATTTTTGAGAAAAATAGAAATGAGGGTGGAAATTGGGAGCATGGTCGCAAGCATGGGTTTTATTCATTGTTTATTCATCATGACTCGCTATTCAAGTATGGTTGCAATTTTATATTGCAAAATTTCAAGCTTGAATGAGTGGGGGTCAAGAGTGGCCATTCATTCTAAGTTGATTCTCAACACTTAGCCATTTTCTTTAGTTGCTCCCATTTGCTCTCTAGCTTCTTCTTCCTCCTCATTGCCATGGTTCAAGCTTCAACCCTCACATGTGATGTGAACCATGAAACTTGAACACAATCTTGTGAGCTTTAAACATCCCCAACTTCACCATCCTACACTTGACTAGCGATCGAGTGTAGCGTGTTTCCTACGCTAAAGAGTTTAGTGTAGTGGTAGCTTGAGTTGGAGGGACTTCGCGTGGATCATCTTCGGCATGAAGGTCATCGGAGGAAGCTCGTCCAAAGTCTCAAGTGGAGCCTAGTGGAGTCGCGGGACTACTACATGGAGCATGTGAAGTGAAGGACTCGATCTACGAGGGTATAGACATCTTTCGCTTCTATTAGTTATCTAAACCCTAATATTCTAGTAAAGATCTTGTATAGTCTAACTTAGCACCTAATAAAAATTAAAATTTGGAATGCATGATGCTAGTAAAACCTCATGGAGGTGCTATTGTCGACTTTCAGTAACCTGCCAGACTGTACTATTTTTGTTATCATGTTAATACATGTTGCCTATAATACTTACCGATTCCAACAATATTGACATGTTATCCTGATTGACCTGACTTGTTGTCTTGCTAGACAAAGCCTATACACAATTATTCTTGTGTTGGCATTAGGCAGATATTCTATTGATGCCTGATTTGAACACAAAATCTGGGGGAAAAGGGAAAATCAATAATGAAACCCGACTTGTAATTCAACAGTTCACTACTTTCCAGAGACTGATCAGTCGATATGGGCTTCGGGCCCCGGAATGATGATGCTGACATCATTCGTCTGTACATGATATTATTTTTACTGCCTATCTGCACGACTCGGATTCAGCCCTGAGAGTCATGACTGTGGTCCCGAACACGCACGTGATACTATTGAGTTATATCGAGAATTCCATTAATTGGTTTCAAATACAGTTAAGATAGATAATCTAGAAACATAGATTTTAGGATACATGTAAGATACTTATAGCCTATTGATATATCATATGTGAGTGTTTGTTTATAATTATACTTCATCTTTGCACATAATGAAGGGTTCCTTACAACGACAGCAAGGTTTCGGGAGGCATCGTCCATGCCGTTTTAAAAAAAAATCTGTTACAAAGAACCCTAAACTAGAATCGTTAACGAGAGATTTAGACTGAACAAGATGCAAACAACTTTACATCTAAAGACAATGAGAATACAACATTTGTAGACGGTCCTTCTCTTCACTTGCTCCATGTAGTAGTCCCGCGACTCCACAAGGCTTCCCTTGAGACTTTGAACAAGCTTCCTTCGTAGCCTTCGCGCCAAAGATGATCCACCTCGAAGCTCTTACTAGTTCAAGCTACCGCTACACTAAACTCATTTGGTGTATGAAACACATCACACTAATTTGCTAGAAAGCTGTGAGATGATGAAGTAGGGGATGTTAAGAGGTCACTTATTTGTGCTCAAGCTTCATGATTCACATCACATGTGAGGGTTAAAGCTTGAAGCAAAGCAAGAGGAGGAAGAAAAAGCATGAGAGAAAATGGCTAAGTCTTTTGGAATGAACATGAATGAAAATAAAAAATCAAGACCCCTCACTCATTCAAGCATAGAATTATGCAATATTAAATTGCAACCATGCTTGAATAGTGAGTCAAGAATGAATAAACAAAAGAATAACCCATGCTTACAACCATGCTTCATTTTACACCTCATTTCTATTTTCACAAAATAGAAACATAAATACCATGCTTCATTTTAATATATATATTTATATATCATATATATTAATATATATTTATTGAAGAATAATTAGTGAGCTAATGATATTAGTTAATATATAATTATATCACATATAATTTATATCACATTATTAAATCAACACCTGATTTAATAATCTGGTTATATTACATATGACTGACTAATATCATTTATCTATATATCACATTATCGAATAACCACTTGATTCGACAATCTGGATATATCACATATAACCGAACTGATAACAGATGAATGCCAAATTACAATACGGTATCACATACTCGTAGTTAATCAGGCCCACACACATATCACATATGTGTCCTACTTCGTTTCGCTCGAACCAGGGAACTTCTATATGGGACTCTAAAGACTCGTCAATACGCCAGAAGTAGGTGATGATCATATCAGTCACCTACAAGCCGTCAGCGGTACTAGCTGGATGTAACGGCTACCCGGGTATTGAGCGATATGAAGATCAACAAGCAAGCCTATCCACAGTCTCCATAAAGCCTATCAGTAACAATACCGTACAATCCATTCTCTTCGTCTGATATGTCGCAAATCATGTCTAGGGGTGGATATCGTCAGACCCTAGTAACGCGATAAGTCATGTCGATGTCTGGTCTATAATGGTTCGAGAAACTACTGATAACACTTATCAGTATATCTCAGCAGCAGCCTTGGCCAGAGACTTCCAGTTATAGCCAATCAAACATAGCGCAATATCAACCCCCAATACCGGGAGAGACGAAACCCCTCTTATCACTCATTGCCGCCATACGATGTAGGTTTAGCTTAGCACCTTAGCAAGATTTTGTCAAGCATCAATCATGCTACTTCAAAAATTTTGGGGTGCTAAACAAAACCTAACCAAGATCTTAACTAGAGACTTAGGGTTAAACAAGATATGTAAACTCTTTACATCTAAGTGAACAAGGAATACAACCTTTGTAGACCGGTCCTTCACTTCAAATAGCTCCGTGTTGAGGTCCCTTCGCTGCGATCATCAAGTACCCGGACTCTAGAGAGGCTCCATGAAGAGAAAGATGCAACCTTGCTTGAAGACTTCACTAATCCAAGATGATCTACCTTGAAGAATCTCAAACCAAAGCTCTTGCTTCACTAATCAAGTATTAGTAAAGCAAACACCCTAATCTAAGTGGCTAGAATAGATGAGGATGATGAAGTAGGAATTTTGCTCTCTTTTGTTTTCAATTTCTCACTCATTATCATCACTTATCAAAAACCTAGTGAAGGTTTTCATCAAAGAAGAAAGAAGAAGAAGATGAAGCAAAAATCCTTTTGTGATGAATAATGAAAATCATTGTTGTGGTTACAAATCAACAATGGGTTAAGAATGATAGAGTTAACCCTTGTAGAGAAAAACTAGAGGCTAAGGTTTGGGTTGGGTTAAAAAATATCAACACAAAATATCAATGGTCAATGTCAAAGCTTCATGAAGCTTCATGAAAGTTTCATCCAAGCTTAACCCTAATCCAAACCCTAACCATATTTAAACTCCATAAAACTTGTTGCATTTGTAACCCTAACATGTTACAATATTATATATCACATATACAATATTTATTGTAACAAAATAAAATAATACATTTAACATATATCACATATTTATCAAAGTATTATCCAAGTGAGAAAAAGAATCTTTAAGTGAGCTTATATTAGTTAATGCAATATAATATATCAAATATATAATTATACATTAAATTATCGAATCAACACTTGATCCGATAATCCAGCTATTTCACAAATAATCGACTAATATAATCTGTATCAGTTCATCGAATCAATACTTGATCCGATGACCCGGCTATATCATATATACCTGGCCGATATCACATATCGCGAGAATCTAATACGGTATCGCATACACGTATTATTCTCGGTCCCGCACATATCACATATGTGCTCCTACTCCGTTTTACCTGAGCCAGGAAACCTCTGTGTAGGACTCTAAAGAATCGTCAATACACCGGCAGTAGGTGATGATGATATCAAACACCCACAAGCTGCAAGCGGTCAGCTAAACGTAACAGCCACCCAGGTATTGAGCAATCATAAGATCAACGAGCAAGCCTGTACATTCTCCTATGAATCCAACCAGTAACACCCCCGTACAGTCCGGTCTTTTCGTCTGATATGTCGCATATCCAGTCTAGGGGT
Source organism: Agapanthus africanus (assembly GCA_030015575.1). Classification (NCBI taxonomy): domain Eukaryota; kingdom Viridiplantae; phylum Streptophyta; class Magnoliopsida; order Asparagales; family Amaryllidaceae; genus Agapanthus; species Agapanthus africanus. Next base: position 133,458,312 of record JASDDO010000018.1, on the reverse strand, counting down.
GGTAAACGTCAGACCCCAGTAACCAATAAGTCGTGTCTATATGAGATCCATAACAGTTCGAGAAACTACTGATAACACTTACCAGTAAATCTCAGCAACCCTGGCCAGGATTTCCAGTTATAGCTGTAAGTGCACGGCAGCGCCCAGGCCGTCTGAACGAGGCCAAAATGCGGAAACGATACTTTTCTTTAACTTTTAAAACTGGCGCTACCGCGTACTAAAAACCCGGATCGGGCCATTAACCTACTCCTAGCTAACTAGAGAATGGGTAGAAAGCTATACCGAGCGATCTGTGTCCTTCGGTCTTCGGTCTCCATCCCGATCTCCTCGCGGAATCTCCGGTCTTCATCTCCTCATCGGAAAGGGCACCACATCGCCGGGTTCTTTTACGGGCTCCCACCTCTGGATCGAGGCAACTCGGACACGAAGTTGGCGAGCCGACGTGTCCAAGAGTGCTGTAGGCTAAGTGTGGATTACTTTGTCTCAAGGGGTTTAAAGAAGTTGCCATATGAATGTGGAGATGGAGTTGGAAAAATGAACATGGAGAGAGATGTGGGATTTTATAGCAAGAAAAAAAATGAGAACAACAAATTTCCACCACCAAAAATGAATTCCCCCCACACCCATAATGTGGCCGGCCATAGCATGATGAAAGAGAGAGGAGGGAGTGTGTGAATCAAGCAATGGAATGACGAGTGATGATGATGAAATATGTCACACCAAAAAGTCCAACTCTTAAAGCCATCACTCAACCCATCATTGCAAGCAATGATGAACAAAAAAAGAAGTCAATGGAAGCTTCAACCATCATGAACCAACTAGTTACAAAAACCACCCTCCACTTTGCTAATTTGAACATTTGCAAATAAGCCCCTCCACACCAATTTTCAGCCAAAGAAAGAACAAAGGAAAAATGGCCGAAACGGAATGCAAACTGGCAACTTCAAAAAACTGATCCCGTAATAAATTACAGGAAAACCCCGCGACTGTATATACATACCCGCATTTGTATTCCGACCGAATACAAATGCAATGAGACAAAATCTACACTGTACAATACTAGGATCCGGCTTAAACCAAAGCCCACTAGTATTATCCGTCTGATCATGATCCGTGCAATACCGCACGTACATGATCGAACCCTGCATATCTCCATACGGCCTCTACAGCGTTTCGCCCGAAACTTGAGAAACTGTCTGTGGGGGGCTCTAAAGACTCGTCAACACTTTGGCTGTGGATTTAACCACTAGCACGTCAGAGGTATTAGCCATATGTAACGGACTACCAGGTATTGACCAAAAGGGACGTCGATGAGCGAACTCATCCTGACACCCTACTGATCCTGTCAGTGACAATATCCGTACAGTCCGGTTCGTTCGTCTATGAGCATCGCATGGCGGGCCTAAGGGGTTGGTAAAAGTCAGACCCCCAAAAGCGATACAAGTCGTGTCGGAGTGTAGCCCAGAACACACTGAGATACTACTGGAATACCTACCAATAAATCTCCTGCCTTGGCCAAGGACTTCGTGTAATGGCTCTCCTAGACACAGCGCGACCTCACCCCCAATACCGGAAGAGACGAACCCCTGCAGATCCGCTCACTGCCTCAATGTGGCTCGGGACTGTACCCAACTAAAACCTGTTTGCACGACTCCTTTGAGCCGTGGTCGGGTAGTAACCAAAGCACAGTGGGAACTCACACGAGACAAATGTCGATCTCAGGTCGATGAACTAACCAGTACACATGTCACCAGGGAACTGCTATCTGACGTCTGGTATAATCCCAACTAGCAGGTTCCCGGCGAGTCCTGTCCGGTGTACTCATAACCCAATGAGAACCTGTATACATCTTAGGTGAACCAACTGACACCAGTGGCTTATGAGACCGGCCACCGCCCCTCGTCGGGGTCTCGACTGTATACACTAGTCTACTCTGGAGTATCGATGCCCTGTCTTGAAACTCCCACGACTAGGGACCTTTTAAGGATGTGCTTATAGACCCCAGCTCCCACGTATATGATCGCCATCATACTGCTGGCTGTCAAGCAAGAATCCTAAGAGCTCTATCAACGCGCAATAGTGACCTGTAAGGTCACCTAAAGCAGTACACGATGATAAAGATAAACCAGATAGCTTACTATCATCTTGAGTAAGACTGTCCTACCGGTATAGGTCATCCCTCAATCATTGCAATCACGTGCCTGTGATCCAATAATTGGCTCTGAGGGCACTATCTCCAACAATCTCCTACTTGCACTTAAAGCTAATTATTGCAATGTCGCATACTCACAGCCCGTGTCATACCGAACACCCAACTCCTCTGCTAGTCAGTCTCACAAAGCTCGTTTGCGAAACTATTGCGTTCGAGGAATAGCCTCAGTGAGTGGATCCGCCCTAATGTTTCTTTCTATGTCTCTCTTTATCTCAAGTTCGCGGAGAAACCCATCTCCCGAAATGAGCAATACATGTCTTAGAATATGTCTGGATATCTCATGGGACCTAGTTCATAAATAAACTCCAAATCCAAACTTCTTAGACTTTATCGTCAAGCGACCTTAATCAATATCCTGTGCCATTCCTTTCTCAGTATCTGCTTGGACCACCTGTCCAAAATACTGCCCCTCGTCAGAGGGAAAACTATAACTCTGACAGTCACTATATCATCCAGGTCACCTTGGTGTTGGAGATAGTGCCCTCAGAGTCAATTATTAGGTCACAGGTACGTGATTGTAATGATTGAGGGAGGACCTATCCCGGTAGGACAGTCTTGCTCGAGATGATAGTATGCTATCTGGTTTACCTTTATCATCGTGTACTGCTTGAGGTGACCTGACACGTCGCTATTACACGTTGATAGAGCCCCTAGGATTCTTGCTTGACCACCAGCAGTATGAGGGCGATCATATAAGTGGGAGCTGGGGGTCTATAAGCTTATCCTTAAAAGGTCCCTAGTCGTGGGAGTTTCGAGACTGGGCATCGATACTCCATTAGTAGACTAGTGTATACAGTCGAGACCCCGACGAGGGGCGGTGGCCGGTCTCACAAGCCACTGGTGTCAGTTGGATCACCTAAGATGTATACAGGTGCTCATTGGGTTATGAGTACACCGGACAGGACTCGCCGGGAACCTGCTAGTTGGTCATATACCAGACGTCAGATGGCAGTTCCCTGGTGACATGTGTGCAGGTTAGTTCATCGACCTGGGGATCGTCATTTGTCTCGTGTGAGTTCCCACTGTACTTTGATTACTACCCTACCACGGCTCAAAGGAGTCGTGCAAACAGGTTTTAGTTGGGTACAGTCCCGAGCCACATGGAGGCAGTGAGCGTATCTTCAGGGGTTCGTCTCTCCCGGTATTGGGGGTGAGGTCGTGCTGTGTCTAGGAGAGCCATTACACAAAGTCCTTGGCCAAGGCAAGGAGATTTACTGGTAGGTATTCCAGTAGTATCTCAGGGTGTTCTGGGCTACGCTCCGACACGACTTGTACCGCTTTTGGGGGTCTGACTTTTACCAACCCCCTAGGCCCGCCATGCGATGCTCATAGACGAATGGACCGGACTGCACGGATATTGTCACTGACAGGCTCAGTTGGGTGTCGGGGTGAGCTTCCTCATCGACGTCCCATTTGGTCAGTACCTGGTAGCCCGTCACGTATTGGCTTATACCTCTGACGTGCTAGTGGTTAAATCCACAGCCAAGGTGTTGACGAGTCTTTAGAGTCCCCCACATTCAGTTACTCAGCTTTCGGGAGAAAAGTTGTAGAGGCCGTATGGAGATATGGCAAGGTCCGATCAGATACGTGCGGTATTGCACGGATCACGATCGGACAGTTTGTACTATAGGCCGTATGGTTATATGGCAGGGTTCGATCACATACGTACGGTATTGCACGGATCAGGATCGAACGGATATTACTGGCCGGCTTTGGTATAAGCCGGATCCTAGTATAGTACAGTGTAGATTTTGTCTCATTGCATTTGTATTTCAGTCGAAATACAGATGCGGGTGTGTATGCACAGTATCGGGGTTTTCCTGTAATTTATTACGGGACCAGTTTTCTGGAGTTGCCAGTTTGCTTTTAGTTTCGGCCGATTTCCTTTGTTCCGTTCATTGGCCGAAGATTGGTGGAGGAGGGTTTATTTGCATTGTTGCAAATATGCATTTGCGGAGGGGGTCTTTACATATTATCATGTCATGATACTTGTCCCATCATTTGACTTCATATCTTCTTGATGGCTTGACTTTTAGTAACCATCATGGTTGTTGATTACTTGTTTTGGAGAGTGGGTTATGGTTGTGATCATTGGATTCTTTCATCATCTCTTTTCATCATTGCTTCCACCCACTCTCTTGACCTTACTCTTTCTCTCTCCAATCACACATGGTGGGGGGGGCCGGCCATTCCTAAGAGGAGAAATGGGGATTCATTTTCATGTGTGGAGAAAATATGATACATTCATTTTTCTTTTGTATGCTACTTCTTCCTCACCTCTCTCCAAGTTGTTTTTCCTCCACCACAAAAGGCAACTCTACAATCCCAAAAAGAGACACAAGCTCACTACATATTCTACAACGAACCTTGGGCACGTCGAGTAGCCGGCTTCGTGCCCGAGTTGCCTCGGCATTGAGGTGGGAGCCCGTAAACGAAGAAGGCGATGTGTTGCACTTCCGGCGACGAGGAGGAGACGGGACTTTTCCGCAGGAGATCGGAACCATGACGAGAAGACCGGAGGACTTGGATCGTCGGTATATCTCTATTCCCTTTCTTGTAGTTAGCTTAGACTAGTTAATGGTTCGATCCGGGTTATAGTGCGCGGTGGTGCCGGTTTGCTAAGTCCGCAAAAATTAAAGTTATTCACCGCATCCGCATTCCGGCGTCGGATTGACGGCCGGGGCGCCGCCGTGCACTTACAGTGGTATCAGAGCCTCGCCATTAACTTCGTCTAGCTTTCGTTTGATGTGTTTTGCGGTTCCGATCGACCAAAATTCCAAAAACTCATTTTACCTCACATCAGTTTTCTGTTGAGAATTTTTCGTGTCTAAAAATTTTTTAGGTGGTCTCAGAATGATGTGCAGGAGATTCTAAGAACTCTGGGAAAATTCGACACTCTGATCTCTCACACAGAGCGCGGATCCGCGGCCCCACCCTTCTATTGGGCCGCGGTTCCGCCGCAGTCTTGAGAGTTCAGTGGGCCATCTTTTTCCAGTGGGCTTCAGGGGTGTAATTAGGGGTTTTGGAATATTAAAATTGGGCCAATTATTTCTGTGACTGCTGCAGTATTGGTTTGGGGCCCACTTGTTAATTTTTGGTCAATCGGAAAATTTTAAACACATTTTTCACAGTATTTACATTATATCTGCGACCGTGAATGTCACTCGATCGGTAAATCCGGTCTAACTGCTATAGCCCGGTTAGACGGATTTACGAACGTGACTTTCACGTTGATGTTTTTGTTTTTGCTGTGATGTTGCGGATCGGTCGTGGGGATAGCCTGGATGCAATGCTAGTACAGTTTTGTTGTATTATGTACATTTGATATTGCGGGGCGAGCGTCCGACTTGTGGACTGCCGTCACTGCCGGATTGTATTATTATTTTGGGGCACGACCTGGTTGCGGTCGATGTACCCGGTGTATGTATATTTTACTTTCTGTACTAGGATTGCCCCGCGGAGGGGTGCACGGATAGCCGGGTTCTGGAGGGCAACAAGCCCGCATCTCATGGCATTGAGATGGAGGGGGCTTCACTCTAGGATTGGCGGGCTATTCGCCGCACTCGTAGGGGGTACAGGTTGACCCAGGAGGGGTGCCCAAGTTGCCGGATTCCGTGAAGTGCTGGGTGGTCCATTCACGGCGCTGAAGGGGGCTGCCTCGCTTCAGGTTTTGGCGGGTGACTTGCCGCGCCCGTAGGGGTCTAGGATTTCATTGCACAGGCTATCCACACGACCAGGGGAACGTCGGGTTTCAGCGGCTCTGTGAAACCCGGGGATCCCATATATCTGTATTGTTTCTGTGATGCTGTTCATTCTCTGTGATGTTGCATTTCTTTCACGCCTTGAGCGAAATTTAATATATTGGTATATATATTAGTAGATGTTGCATATGTTTTGCATCCGCGCTAGTCCAGTCCCCGCTCTGTCGTTAGTAAGCTAACCTAACGGGTAATGACGGGACCCAGTGGCGAATGCGGATGGCATATACGTACATCAGTATATTTTCGTTCTTTTTGGTGTGATCAATTGATGGGACTGCATTGATTCGAATCAATGCAAGTTAAAACAAACCTAATCTGATGTTGTTGGAACACTTTTCAAAAGGCTGTTATTGCAAGGACGTTTACTTTTGTTTTGCATCGTGGTATTCATTGGAATATCCTGCTCCTCAGTCGACGAGGCAAGGGCCGAGATCCCTTCACCGGGAGTGACCCCTTGGACAGAAGTTTGCGTCAGGGCATTAACTTCACTATAGCCGATTACTTTTGCTTTGCATCACGGTATTCAGTTGGAATATCCTGCACCCCATTCTACGGGGAAAGAGCCGAGATCCCTTCACCGGGAGTGACCTCTTTAGCAACGGTTGTCGTCACTATATTTTCAAAAAGCTATCAGTTCCTTCAACGATATCAAGTTCATTACGTTAAAGGTTTTCGCCAGAAACCATTCGTAGCCCTCCGTCGTTTCAGACGGGTAGCACGTAGTATTCATGCGATGTTTGTTGACCTTCGTCAAGGCATAGTGTATGGTAGCTGCCTGTTACCTTTCTGCTGCATAGATAGATGCGTTGGTTTGGGACAGTCGTATAGCCTTGTTGACCTTCGTCAAGGGCTTGTACGGGTGGATTCAGATTAACCCTGGATAATGACGGGTAGAACTTGACATGTGACTTATGATTTGTTGACCTTCGTCAAGGTCATAAGAGCATGGGGCAGAAATCACATCGGGAGTTTCAAAAGTACTGAAACTTGCCAGATATGCGCATACCTTCTGGAGTGTGATACCGTGAGCGGATTCCGTCACGTTGTCATGCGATGAGAGTTGGATCCCGATTCTCACTGATGAGTTAGTTTACTCCTCGGGTGACCCCGACTAATTCTTCTTTCAGGTTTGGAGGAGAATTTGAGGTACAGTGGGAGGACTCCAGATTAGATAAATTGGTAACCATTCTGATCTAGGTTAGAGTGCATGCTGAGTGTTTCTTTTCTCTCTCTCTCTTTGGCAGCGACCATTGACCCGACCCTAAGACTTTGACTCAGTGACCAAGTTGACCGAACCTTCTTAAACACTGGCTTTTGGATTGTCAGAGTTGCGAACCTCATTGCCACTCCTACTTTTACCCTTTTCTCCAGGACACCCCGTTTTACTACGAACGTCCACTTCCATTGGACAAAACCATCGTATGGTTAGATACGAACTCGAAAGAATTTATTCGAGGATGGTTTCCGGTTCTGGAGAAAACGGATAGGATTATTCAGTTTTCTTTTCCTTTTACCCTCTCTCAGGTTATGAGTACTCCTTGGTTTAGGGGTAGTACACCTATTACGCAAATTGGATTGTCTTCTTCCAAACCTTAGGCTGGTGCCGACCGGTAGGGAATGAAGAAAACCAATTAGCATAACGATGGTGTGCAGAAGGTATTAAGTTCAGACAAAGCAAGGGATTAGTAAGAGGGCAGAGTAAATTGCAACAGATATTCACGACCAAACCAAATATTTCATTACCACTCCCACATCACCTTTGTATTTCTCCAGGACACTCCGTATCACTACGAAGATCCACAGTTTTTTTTGGATACTCCATCGTATGGTTATATACGAACTCGAATGGAACTTGTTCCAGTTCGGGGATGGATTCTGGTTCAGGAGAAATAGGAATTAAGTTCATTCGGTTGTCTTTTATCCTCACCTTCTCTCGCATTGCGAGTATTCCTAGGATTAGGACAGTACACCCATTATGCTTATTGGATAGTCTTCTTCCAAACCATAGGCTGGTGCCGAACGGTAGGGAAGGAAGAAAACCATTTGGCCTAAAGGGGTGTGCAGAAGATAATGACTAAAGACATATGAAGGGATTTGGAGAGGTGGCAAAGAATTATACGGTTACAGTTGTGAATCTGGATAATGGAAAGGGCATTACTAGGAATACCAGGATACCCCATCGAAACATTTCAATGTTTCAGTTCAACTGTGTACTGTTAATGGAAAACTGATTTCCCGATTAGATACTTGCTCCAGGGTATGTATTTACCAGGTTTGATTCTCACATCTGTATGGTTTTACAGATGATGAGTGTGAGTAGGTTATTGGGAATTGGGTGATCATCCTCATTATATCGGGATTCATGGTAATCGGTGATATTTGAGGAGATCACCTGGGCTGTTTGCCGGTCGGCAAATATTTGGTTTTGAATATCCGCTGTTGTGCACCAATTTCAAATTGATATATCTGTACGTCTATTTTCATAGAGTGAGATATACCTTTTGATATTATGTCGATGACATTTACCTATATCAGTGGATGGTTAGGTAAGGAGCATTAAACAGCGGTGTAATTCTTCTTAACCATAAGTACAGTTTTCAATCTACGACACACAGTGAAAGAGTTGTTAGACTCAGCGGACTTATACAGAGTATTGTATGTTGTCCAGGGTCCATCAGGACAGAGGGGTTGGTCCTCGTACTACATTCAGTTTACTTATGACTTCTCTAGTTTTTAGACAGGTGTTTCGTGGAAACACAGGGTCCGAATTTGGAGAAGTTATTGGTATTTGAATAGAGTGGAGAACCAGGTGTCACAAGTATCGGGATTCTTCAAAGTGATCGAAGATGTAGATACTTGTGTATGGTGTTCAGTTGATAGTAATGATTAAGAGAAATTGCTTCTCTTTCAGGTTACTCATAATTGGAAGTATTCCTAAGTTGAGTAACGCTGATCGGCCTCCTTCCATTTAGTTGACATGCGCTGGGGACAGCTGCATGATTTGAATCTGGTTCAATTAAATCAGTGCCTCTGTTTCTATATTGGATATAGAACAGTTCATATCTTAACGATGTTAAGGTACGGGGAGTTGTCCGGTTTATGATTAAAACCAGACACTGGACAACTCAAGGCACGTTTCTGTAATGGCTGTTTGTGGGTTGACCCAGGCTATGACGCGGGTTGACTTTCTACCATCTGGATGAACAATAGCAATATTGTTCTAGACTCGCCACAGTTTTATTAAAAATGTTTTTTTTCAGAAAACGGTAGTGGGAGTATAGTAGAACTGGAAGTGATTCCAGAACCACAAACGATTACTGAAGATTTGATAAGGAACCTAAAGATTCAATCTGGATTGACATTCCATTGGCCACTCCGCAGATAAGGTGGGTAACTTCAGGCACCCGAGAGGTACTCCGGTAGCCTCAAGGACGGTGACAGGGAAGTTCTTGTTTACCCACAATTGCCATTGCTGTTGTTCCAGGTTACGAGACCCGGCGGGAGGATGAGTATAGCGTCGTTCTAAACCAGTTTTAGAAGTGTACGTCAATATGACTCTGCCAGAGGGTTGTCGTAGTCAGTGGGAGCAGCGGAAGCATTGGTGGACAGGTTGCTTATGTCTATTTATAGACTAGAGCAGATGTAGCGGAGATAGATCATCTATTTCTGACGTGACAGTCATGGGTTTGACTTCATCAGAATAGGGGATGGATCTGTTGAGAAGGTAGTAAGGTGTGATATCCTGGTATTTGGATGATATACATAGAGTAGGAAAAGAAACTCTTACACTACGATCGGTTATACTTTGGTCGTCGCACAGTTGTTTCTCCACAAAGGAAATGGATTTTAAATCAGACATACTGGTTACTAGATCTATGGTCTTAGATCTAGATTTGGGTGGTTTCCCAATCAGGGTACTTGACAGCATTCTAAGAGTATTTAGGATGGACGATTCCTGGCACGGTAGTGTACCTGCAGGTAATGGAGTCACCCTCTCCAAAGGTGTCTTACAGACTAAAGGGAAGAGGGACGGGCATGATTGGCAGATCACTTGCTCAGGCAATTGAGTCAATCGTGAGATGTCAAGTACCACACCAGATGTTGTTCTTGCACTAGATGCAATAAGTTGACATTAATCCAATCCTGGAGAAACAGTCGGAAGCAGTTTTAGAACATAAGTGGATGTTCTAGGGATATGATAACGACAGCCTTATTCAGGAGACAGTTATCATTCCAGGCTTCCAAGGTGACTTGGACGACAAGGAGGTTGTCAGAGTTATAGTTTTTCCTTCTGACGAGGGGCAGTATTTTGGACAGGTGGTCCAAGGCAATACTGAGGGTGGCATGGCGCAGGATACTGATTAAGTTCAGTTGACGATACAGTCTAAGAAGTTTAGATTTGGAGTTCATATATGAGCTAGGTCCCATCAGACATCCAGACATATTCTGAGACAGGTATTGCTCTTTTCGGGAGATGGCTTTCTCCACGAACTTGAGATATAGAGAGACATAGAAAGAAACAACTAAGCGGATCCACTCACTGAGGCTATTCCTCGAACGCAATAGTCCCGCAAACGAGCTTTGTGAGACTGACTAGTAGAGGAGTTGGATGTTCGGTATCACACGGGCTGTGAGTATGCGACATCGCAATAATTAGCCTTGAGTGCAAGTGGGAGATTGTTGGAGATAGTGCCCTCAGAGTCAATTATTAGGTCACAGGTACGTGATTGTAATGATTGAGGGAGGACCTATCCCGGTAGGACAGTCTTGCTCGAGATGATAGTATGCTATCTGGTTTACCTTTATCATCGTGTACTGCTTGAGGTGACCTGACACGTCGCTATTACACGTTGATAGAGCCCCTAGGATTCTTGCTTGACCACCAGCAGTATGAGGGCGATCATATAAGTGGGAGCTGGGGGTCTATAAGCTTATCCTTAAAAGGTCCCTAGTCGTGGGAGTTTCGAGACTGGGCATCGATACTCCATTAGTAGACTAGTGTATACAGTCGAGACCCCGACGAGGGGCGGTGGCCGGTCTCACAAGCCACTGGTGTCAGTTGGATCACCTAAGATGTATACAGGTGCTCATTGGGTTATGAGTACACCGGACAGGACTCGCCGGGAACCTGCTAGTTGGTCATATACCAGACGTCAGATGGCAGTTCCCTGGTGACATGTGTGCAGGTTAGTTCATCGACCTGGGGATCGTCATTTGTCTCGTGTGAGTTCCCACTGTACTTTGATTACTACTCTACCACGGCTCAAAGGAGTCGTGCAAACAGGTTTTAGTTGGGTACAGTCCCGAGCCACATGGAGGCAGTGAGCGTATCTTCAGGGGTTCGTCTCTCCCGGTATTGGGGGTGAGGTCGTGCTGTGTCTAGGAGAGCCATTACACAAAGTCCTTGGCCAAGGCAAGGAGATTTACTGGTAGGTATTCCAGTAGTATCTCAGGGTGTTCTGGGCTACACTCCGACACGACTTGTACCGCTTTTGGGGGTCTGACTTTTACCAACCCCCTAGGCCCGCCATGCGATGCTCATAGACGAACGGACCGGACTGCACGGATATTGTCACTGACAGGCTCAGTTGGGTGTCGGGGTGAGCTTCCTCATCGACGTCCCATTTGGTCAGTACCTGGTAGCCCGTCACGTATTGGCTTATACCTCTGACGTGCTAGTGGTTAAATCCACAGCCAAGGTGTTGACGAGTCTTTAGAGTCCCCCACATTCAGTTACTCAGCTTTCGGGCGAAAAGTTGTAGAGGCCGTATGGAGATATGGCAAGGTCCGATCAGATACGTGCGGTATTGCACGGATCACGATCGGACAGTTTGTACTATAGGCCGTATGGTTATATGGCAGGGTTCGATCACATACGTGCGGTATTGCACGGATCAGGATCGAACGGATATTACTGGCCGGCTTTGGTATAAGCCGGATCCTAGTATAGTACAGTGTAGATTTTGTCTCATTGCATTTGTATTTCAGTCGAAATACAGATGCGGGTGTGTATGCACAGTATCGGGGTTTTCCTGTAATTTATTACGGGACCAGTTTTCTGGAGTTGCCAGTTTGCTTTTAGTTTCGGCCGATTTCCTTTGTTCCGTTCATTGGCCGAAGATTGGTGGAGGAGGGTTTATTTGCATTGTTGCAAATATGCATTTGCGGAGGGGGTCTTTACATATTTTCATGTCATGATACTTGTCCCATCATTTGACTTCATATCTTCTTGATGGCTTGACTTTTAGTAACCATCATGGTTGTTGATTACTTGTTTTGGAGAGTAGGTTATGGTTGTGATCATTGGATTCTTTCATCATCTCTTTTCATCATTGCTTCCACCCACTCTCTTGACCTTACTCTTTCTCTCGCCAATCACACATGGTGGGGGGGGGCCGACCATTCCTAAGAGGAGGAATGGGGATTCATTTTCATGTGTGGAGAAAATATGATACATTCATTTTTCTTTTGTATGCTACTTCTTCCTCACCTCTCTCCAAGTTGTTTTTCCTCCACCACAAAAGGCAACTCTACAATCCCAAAAAGAGACACAAGCTCACTACATATTCTACAACGAACCTTGGGCACGTCGAGTAGCCGGCTTCGTGCCCGAGTTGCCTCGGCATTGAGGTGGGAGCCCGTAAACGAAGAAGGCGATGTGGTGCACTTCCGGCGACGAGGAGGAGACGGGACTTTTCCGCAGGAGATCGGAACCATGACGAGAAGACCGGAGGACTTGGATCGTCGGTATATCTCTATTCCCTTTCTTGTAGTTAGCTTAGACTAGTTAATGGTTCGATCCGGGTTATAGTGCGCGGTGGTGCCGGTTTGCTAAGTCCGCAAAAATTAAAGTTATTCACCGCTTCCGCATTCCGGCGTCGGATTGACGGCCGGGGCGCCGCCGTGCACTTACACTTGGAAGCCTGGAATGATAACTGCCTCCTGAATGAGGCTGTCGTTATCATATCCCTAGAACATCCATTTATGTTCTAAAACTGCATCAGAATGTTTCTCCAGAATTGGATCAATATCAGCTTACTGCATCTCGTGCAAAAACAATATCTGGTGTGGTACTTGACATCTCATGATTGACTCAATTACCTAAGCAAGTGATCTGCCAATCATGCACATCCCTCTCCCCTTTAGTCTGTAAGACACCTTTAGAGAGGGTGACTCCATTACCTGCAGGTACACTACCGTGCCAGGAGTCGTCCATTCTAAAACACCTTTAGAATGCTGTCTAAGTACCCAGATTGGGAAACTACCCAAATCTAGATTTAAAACCATAGATCAAGTAACCAGAATATCTGATATAATATCCATATCTTATGTGGAGAAACGACTGTGTGACAACCAAAGCATAACCGATGGTAGTATAGGAATGTCACTTCCTACTCTGTGTATGTCATCCAAATACCAGGACATCACACCCTACTACCTTCTTAACAGATCCAACCCTATTCTGATGAAGTCAAACCTATGACTGTCACATCAGAAATAGATGATTTATCTCCGCTATATCTGCTTTAGTCCATAAATAGACATAAGCTATCTGTTCACTATGCTTCCGCTGCTCCGACTGACTACGACAACCCTCTGGCAGAGTCATATACACGTGCACTTCTAAAGCCATTTCAGAACGACGCTATACTCATCCTCCTACCGGGTCTCATAGCCTGGAACAACAGTAGTATCAAGTCTGGGTAAACAAGAACCTCCCTGCCACCGTCCTTGAGGCTACCGGAGTACCTCTCGGGTGCCTGAGGTTACCCACCTTATCTGCGGAGTGGCCAATGGAATGTCAAGCCATATTGAATCTTTAGGTTCTTATCAAATTTTCAGTAATCGTTTGCGGTTCTGGAATCACTTCCAGTTCTACCATACTCCCACTACTGTTTTCTGAAAAAAAATCCATTTTTATTAAAACTGTGGCGAGTCTAGAACAATATCACTATTGATCTTCCACATGGTAGAAAGTCAACCCTCGTCATAGTCTGGGTCAACACACAAACAGACATTACAGAAACGTGCCTTGAGTTATCCAGAGTCTGGTTTTAAGCATCAGCCGGACAACTCCCCGTACCTTAACATCGTTAAGATATGAACTGTTCTATATCCAATATAGAAATAGAGGCACTGATTTAATTGGAACCAGATTCAAAACATGCAGCTGTCTCCAGTGCATGTCAACTAAATGGAAGGAGGCTGATCAGCATTACTCAACTTAGGAATTGTCACGACCCGAAAGTACGGAACGTGACCGGCACATAGATTACGAAGCGTCTAGAGGCGCCACGTAACCTAAGTAAGCCGAAGCCCAGAAATCTAAACCATAGAAGAAGAAGAAGAAGAAGAAGAAGAAGAAAAAGAAAACAAGTTTAAAAGCATCAGCAATTTTCCCAAAAATTTCGGCAGAGTCTCCTCTGTAAAAACTGGCCCCTAAACGGGTACAACAAGTATAATATACATAAACAATAAAAAGCATCCCCAAATGGGAGCTAGCATCAACGCCAACAGGCGGAAACAACCACAGCAAGCACAATAATATACAACGTCAATAGGCGAGGCTCAAAACTCAAAAGAAAACAAAACCACCAGATCTGAATAACACATGCGCGACTCTAAGGTCGAAATAAACAACTGGTCCAATAAACTTATCAAGTAATACAAATATGGTTGATGGAGCTTACTAGATACAAATGAATGAATAAAAGTACAATGGTAGTTCGGATACAAGTGAACCAACCTACCGTGCAAATCACCCTGAAGAAAAGATGTGCCAACAAGCTGCCACGGAAACCTGTACATCGAACCTGTAAAGAATTTGGCACAACGGGGGTGAGTTGCCAACTCGTGAGTAGAAGACATCTACGAAAAGAAATCGAATGCACGACGCTATCCTAGGTCATAATAATAATACACTATAATATCCCAATCATCTAGTAATAGCAGGGTAATACTACGTGTAAGTGCAAATACTCCGTGTCGTGTCAGTGCCTCATATAATACTATGTCATATGAATGAAATGCATGCACCATGAAGGTAAGGTAACAAATCCTGAAATCCAGATATATATGTATAAGAAATCTTTAGCTATTATCATAGTAGAATGTGTATAAGAATCTGAAATCTGAATAATGAAACCCATGGAAATCCGTGTCAAACATCGACACAACACATGTAATCTCAAGTCTCAATATCTCGGGCTCCGTCAGTCCGGATCGGCCCATATCATCAAATCTCACGACAACGGTCGGTATCCTCCGGATATCCGCCGCGCCAGACATCACCGGTAGGTAGCTTTCCCCTGACAGGCTCATCGTCTACAACTCGATCTTCTTGCCCCGGGGTACCATACCGGGCCCACCATGTACCCGAGACGGTTCATCCACTCCTCGAATCGGGTCTCGAAATCCAACAGAAAACATGAAATACTCATGGTGGACGACTCATACATCACGAGAAAACCGCATCTTATTTAAAAAGAGAAGAGGAGAGAGAGAGAAGTTTTTATATATTTTTGCGGTTTTCCCCAAAAATCCAGAAATCTCATAGAAATCCAAATCTCAAAATCATAAGTATATGATAAGTGTCAGCATATGCCCATACTACTGTGCGATAACATGAAATATGAATGCATCAATGTCTAAGTAATAAATATCATGTCTTATACTAATGTCAGAAAATAATCACAATATTATATCTGTCTAGTTGCTAACTGATTCTATCCAAAAAAGACAATATGATCTAAAGTGTACGTGACATAGCAATTACCGATGATGATGTGTGTGAGCCGGCAAATAAGTGTGCGTGGAACATGCGCATCATCGGTAATAGTGCTGGTGTCCTAACAGGTAAAGTTTATACTGATTATAGCAACATATAAAAGAACATGCACCATGATGATTACAGTATGAATGTAAATACAGATGTGCATTATCCACTCCTCTGCGAGATACGAGTACAACTACCACTATGTGAGTCGAACCTAAACCAGTGTCCATCTAACATCCTAAGGAATTAAACCTAATAGACTAGTCAGTAAGAAACTAGAGTCTATCTAAGGTCTTAATCAATATCTCTAATAGTCGGCGATCCCGCCTCAATAGCGTCACGTACGTAGTACGGCTTCCTCGAATCAAGAGTGCGGATCAATCATCAAATCTAAGCCTCGTACGGTAAAATCCATCGTACGGCATCCCAATATCGGGGTACGGTCAAGTGTCTCCTAGGTGTCTCCTCATTCGTATAATGTCATCATCAGCACATCTCATGATCAAGGTGTTAAACTGTGATCGCATACATCAATCATATATCATTGCCATCATGATAAGCATCATTAGTTTATCCTCAGAAATATCATGTCGTAATCAAGTTATACATATATCATATCGTGATCAGTCACCAGTTACAGTCCGGGTACTATTCTAGCGTCCCATGTACATCAATATCACCACCACTCTTTATAATTTATATATGCATGTTCATTATCTCATTCTCTAATGATCCGCTAACACTTTATTACGACTGTATAGTCAAGAATCACGGCATCAAGCCCAGTTATACTGTTTCATCATATCTCGGATATCATATCACATCAATGAATCCCATATACGTGTGGTGTATATATATACACCTATACCTAGTTTTATATATATATACACACATATACGTATACGCCAAGTCAAGTTTTAGTGTGTGCGTGTAGGTTTCTATCAGAAACCTATGAACCTTTCCCAAAGTATTCATCCTCAGGTATGGTTTTCCTAAATCAGTCTAGTCCCGCCTAGGGTCATTACTAGGGTCCTGCTCGGTAAGAATCTAGGGTCACATCGGGTTTCCTAATGTCACTAAGTACTATTCCTATTCTACGTTGCGGGGGTGCTAAACGCCATCCACCCGACTTCCCCCCGTAGATATACATCTACTCACCTGGTCCATGTCTGCCGAAGACAGTGTCGCCATCCTCCTCTTCATCGCCCGCAGTCCACGTGAGGGGTACCTAGACGCAAACATTTAAATAGTATCGTAAACTGAATCACATACAAAAGTCAAACGATATAAAGAACAAGCATAGGTTAAAACCTATGTCCCGTCCACGCAAAAGAACCAAATACCGCTCGATATCGGCGTACAAACTCCGATCGATCGAGATAACATCATCAAACAACTTGTAGTTTAAAAACACATTACTTATACCATAAAACACGATTAAATCCATCGAAACCCTAAAATCTATCAAACTGTCCAATTTCGCAAAAACCCGAAAATGCCAATATACCGTTTTTCATCAAAACTTGACATTTAAATGAAACTAATGGTCATAAAACTCATTAAATAGCATTACTAGACTATACAAACCATTACTATATTTTTATTATACAAATTTATATAAATTTGAAATTTCTAGTTTACAACATTTAACAATTTTCAACATTTTCCGAGCAAAATACCACAATTCCACCTCAAAACATGATTTTGCATAAATTAATGACTTAAACCACAATTTATGATGATAATGATATAATGAAACCAATATTATATTTTAAATCCCTTTTATTTAGAATTTTCCAAAATCTAGTTAACAAAATAATAGCATTTTATTACTATTTTCCAATTATCAATTGAATCTAGTGATCAAACTAAGTTTTTTTTTCTTTCCATTAACATGTTAATATGCTCACTAAAATTACAATCTAATGATAGAAATCTTAATTGGAATTTTATATTACCCATAAACATATTTTATAAAAAACTAGTTAGCTAAAAAGTATAATTAAATCAATTTTAGGTTAACAATTTACAACATATCATCCCTATAAGAATTTCCACTTCTAAATATGTTAAACTAGTGATTATAACCCTCATTAATTAATAAAAATCACAACTTGATTTTTCAAACCCTAACTTGAATTTTAAAAGTAGTAAATAGAATTAATAGATTAAATCTAATTAAACTTTAAAAGAAATATCTAATAGAAATAAAATAAAAGAGAAGGATTTATACCTCCACAACCTCATGTCCAAACTTGAAAATGAGCCTCAAAAATACATGCTTTCCCACTCCAAATTCCATGTAAAGAAGAGTAGAGAATAAAGGGTATGAAAATATATATGATTTTGTGGAATTTTAATTGAATTTTTGATGTATTTTTGATGATTTTTGAATAAAAATGAGGTGGAAAATGGGGGGGGCTGCCATGGATGAGTTGTGGCCGGCCATGGGGAGGGAGAAAGAGAAAAGAGTGAAGAAAAGTGTGGAAATTTCAAGAAAGAATCATCATTTAAAGTCTTTTCATGGTTTAATTAATTAATTATTTATTTATTTACTATAGCAACTCAAGAAAGCTCTAGAAATTAGGAAAAATTTGCAAATAATTTTTGCATGATACACACTAAATTCTAATATGCCATGGTTCATTTTTACAAATTAAAACCATTTAAATTTGTAATTTACACTAATTTAGTGTAAAAATAAAGCTTATGTTAATATTTAAAATAATTAATTTAGGAAATTTTTTTAATTAAACTAAAAATTTATAAGTGGCTAAATAAACACTATTTACTAGTAATTACATAATTAAATAGGTATTTTTGAATTTATAATGAAAAACAATCACGGTTTGGTTTTACGAAAAATACGTTTTACTTTACCGAAAATCCTAAAATTCACTTAAACACTTTTATTCATTTAATTATTTTTAAAACGTTACAATCTTCCCCCCTTTAAGAAATTCGGTCCCCGAATTTAAATTAAAACCCCCCCTCCAAATACTAAAACATTTAGCACAACACTCAAATCATCGGGGCTCCGAAATCATCAATACATAACAAAAATCAACTCCGTCAAGCATAACGAAATCATCGGAGTTATGGCGAGAATAAAATATCAAAACCCAATATGAAAACCAACATAATATACATCAATCTACAACTTATATATAGTGTGCATCATAGTGAAACTGTACAAATATCTGGATAAGGAAATATACAAAAACCCCTTTTGAAAATTGCCGTGTGATGCACGTGTCACGGCATAAGTAGCGGACGTTTATTTTAAAAAAATAACTATATATATATATATATCGTTTATTTAACATACACGTCCCGCCTGGTTACTAAATCAATAATAATAATTAGGAAAACATACTGCTCAAACTAAAATCAATACCAATCACATCAATAAAATGTCATGTGCGTCCGGTGCGCACTGAAATCGAAACCAATTACAGATACCATGAATACCTACAAAACAAAACTAAGTGCAACAGGTGTGCACCAAAAATATCTGTCAAGTGCAACGGGCGTGCACGACATAATATTAGGTGCATCTAATCTGCACAAAACCCCGATTTAGTGCATCTGGTGTGCACAAAATCGCATCAAGTGCGCCAAGTATGCGCAAGAATCCTAATCAGGTGCACATGGTGCACGAAAATATACATCGAATATCAAAATCGAAATCACAGCACAAAAATGCATGAAAACTAGGTCGAAACATATGTCAAAATCACGTGTAACCCCTATGCACGAAATCAAATCAAAAATCCCAAATATATAAAACCAAATCAAGTGTACTGGTTGTGTACTAAACAACATCAATACAACTGATATATGAAACACAAATAGAATGAAGGTACACACATGAAATACCAATCGTAGAACAAAGTCCTCAAAATACCAAAATCCAATCAATGAAAATGTGAAATTCAAATCACTAAATCACAATCGTAAACACTATCGTCAATATGCGCCTCTTTCCTCTGATGTCGGCTGCTTTAAACTCGCCTCTTCGTAGCTATGCAGACTGCGCTACCAACGGCAACACTCATATCTAGAGTCTCCCATGTAATCGATCCCTTCACCTGATATCCGGACTACATTAAACTTTTCGATCGATCCATCAAAATCTCATAATTCCCCGAGAGCTCAACACTCAAGTACAGTTTAAAAATATCCGGTACATACCCCAGCATCGATGATCCAGCTGTAGAAGGGTAAACCCAAGCCTCACTAATGGCACAGCGGAACTGCCGTAAACCCTAAGGTTCAAGGGCGTTCTCGTGGTCATTATGTCGAGTTAGGGTTTCATTCTTCTAGAGGGTCCATCGAAATACCTGCATGTTCTTCCGAATACTTTAAACTTAGGAAAATGGTTTTCTGATAATCGTTCGAACCCTTTAACTCCATCCGGACAGCATGTGAATACCCTTCATCCGCACGCTAAGCAATGCTTCAATCCTCAAGAATAACCAATACTCTAATGGTTATCGCATTCGAGCCGCAGCTCCCTCTGCCCGTGGTAACAGAAACCACCATCCGACATCGATGAAGATAGATCAAAGGAACGAATGAAATACGGTGCAAACAATGTACATCCTAAGGCTCCTTAAGCAGAGTAGCGTATCGTAAGTATGCCGCGGACCATACCCACGGTACGTTACTCTACCTAAATCGCCTACTCCATCAACCAAGGGTCACCTAGACTTATACAGGGTTAAACCTAGCGCTCTGATACCAACTTTGTCACGACCCGAAAGTACGGAACGTGACCGGCACATAGATTACGAAGCGTCTAGAGGCGCCACGTAACCTAAGTAAGCCGAAGCCCAGAAATCTAAACCATAGAAGAAGAAGAAGAAGAAGAAGAAGAAGAAAAAGAAAACAAGTTTAAAAGCATCAGCAATTTTCCCAAAAATTTCGGCAGAGTCTCCTCTGTAAAAACTGGCCCCTAAACGGGTACAACAAGTATAATATACATAAACAATAAAAAGCATCCCCAAATGGGAGCTAGCATCAACGCCAACAGGCGGAAACAACCACAGCAAGCACAATAATATACAACGTCAATAGGCGAGGCTCAAAACTCAAAAGAAAACAAAACCACCAGATCTGAATAACACATGCGCGACTCTAAGGTCGAAATAAACAACTGGTCCAATAAACTTATCAAGTAATACAAATATGGTTGATGGAGCTTACTAGATACAAATGAATGAATAAAAGTACAATGGTAGTTCGGATACAAGTGAACCAACCTACCGTGCAAATCACCCTGAAGAAAAGATGTGCCAACAAGCTGCCACGGAAACCTGTACATCGAACCTGTAAAGAATTTGGCACAACGGGGGTGAGTTGCCAACTCGTGAGTAGAAGACATCTACGAAAAGAAATCGAATGCACGACGCTATCCTAGGTCATAATAATAATACACTATAATATCCCAATCATCTAGTAATAGCAGGGTAATACTACGTGTAAGTGCAAATACTCCGTGTCGTGTCAGTGCCTCATATAATACTATGTCATATGAATGAAATGCATGCACCATGAAGGTAAGGTAACAAATCCTGAAATCCAGATATATATGTATAAGAAATCTTTAGCTATTATCATAGTAGAATGTGTATAAGAATCTGAAATCTGAATAATGAAACCCATGGAAATCCGTGTCAAACATCGACACAACACATGTAATCTCAAGTCTCAATATCTCGGGCTCCGTCAGTCCGGATCGGCCCATATCATCAAATCTCACGACAACGGTCGGTATCCTCCGGATATCCGCCGCGCCAGACATCACCGGTAGGTAGCTTTCCCCTGACAGGCTCATCGTCTACAACTCGATCTTCTTGCCCCGGGGTACCATACCGGGCCCACCATGTACCCGAGACGGTTCATCCACTCCTCGAATCGGGTCTCGAAATCCAACAGAAAACATGAAATACTCATGGTGGACGACTCATACATCACGAGAAAACCGCATCTTATTTAAAAAGAGAAGAGGAGAGAGAGAGAAGTTTTTATATATTTTTGCGGTTTTCCCCAAAAATCCAGAAATCTCATAGAAATCCAAATCTCAAAATCATAAGTATATGATAAGTGTCAGCATATGCCCATACTACTGTGCGATAACATGAAATATGAATGCATCAATGTCTAAGTAATAAATATCATGTCTTATACTAATGTCAGAAAATAATCACAATATTATATCTGTCTAGTTGCTAACTGATTCTATCCAAAAAAGACAATATGATCTAAAGTGTACGTGACATAGCAATTACCGATGATGATGTGTGTGAGCCGGCAAATAAGTGTGCGTGGAACATGCGCATCATCGGTAATAGTGCTGGTGTCCTAACAGGTAAAGTTTATACTGATTATAGCAACATATAAAAGAACATGCACCATGATGATTACAGTATGAATGTAAATACAGATGTGCATTATCCACTCCTCTGCGAGATACGAGTACAACTACCACTATGTGAGTCGAACCTAAACCAGTGTCCATCTAACATCCTAAGGAATTAAACCTAATAGACTAGTCAGTAAGAAACTAGAGTCTATCTAAGGTCTTAATCAATATCTCTAATAGTCGGCGATCCCGCCTCAATAGCGTCACGTACGTAGTACGGCTTCCTCGAATCAAGAGTGCGGATCAATCATCAAATCTAAGCCTCGTACGGTAAAATCCATCGTACGGCATCCCAATATCGGGGTACGGTCAAGTGTCTCCTAGGTGTCTCCTCATTCGTATAATGTCATCATCAGCACATCTCATGATCAAGGTGTTAAACTGTGATCGCATACATCAATCATATATCATTGCCATCATGATAAGCATCATTAGTTTATCCTCAGAAATATCATGTCGTAATCAAGTTATACATATATCATATCGTGATCAGTCACCAGTTACAGTCCGGGTACTATTCTAGCGTCCCATGTACATCAATATCACCACCACTCTTTATAATTTATATATGCATGTTCATTATCTCATTCTCTAATGATCCGCTAACACTTTATTACGACTGTATAGTCAAGAATCACGGCATCAAGCCCAGTTATACTGTTTCATCATATCTCGGATATCATATCACATCAATGAATCCCATATACGTGTGGTGTATATATATACACCTATACCTAGTTTTATATATATATACACACATATACGTATACGCCAAGTCAAGTTTTAGTGTGTGCGTGTAGGTTTCTATCAGAAACCTATGAACCTTTCCCAAAGTATTCATCCTCAGGTATGGTTTTCCTAAATCAGTCTAGTCCCGCCTAGGGTCATTACTAGGGTCCTGCTCGGTAAGAATCTAGGGTCACATCGGGTTTCCTAATGTCACTAAGTACTATTCCTATTCTACGTTGCGGGGGTGCTAAACGCCATCCACCCGACTTCCCCCCGTAGATATACATCTACTCACCTGGTCCATGTCTGCCGAAGACAGTGTCGCCATCCTCCTCTTCATCGCCCGCAGTCCACGTGAGGGGTACCTAGACGCAAACATTTAAATAGTATCGTAAACTGAATCACATACAAAAGTCAAACGATATAAAGAACAAGCATAGGTTAAAACCTATGTCCCGTCCACGCAAAAGAACCAAATACCGCTCGATATCGGCGTACAAACTCCGATCGATCGAGATAACATCATCAAACAACTTGTAGTTTAAAAACACATTACTTATACCATAAAACACGATTAAATCCATCGAAACCCTAAAATCTATCAAACTGTCCAATTTCGCAAAAACCCGAAAATGCCAATATACCGTTTTTCATCAAAACTTGACATTTAAATGAAACTAATGGTCATAAAACTCATTAAATAGCATTACTAGACTATACAAACCATTACTATATTTTTATTATACAAATTTATATAAATTTGAAATTTCTAGTTTACAACATTTAACAATTTTCAACATTTTCCGAGCAAAATACCACAATTCCACCTCAAAACATGATTTTGCATAAATTAATGACTTAAACCACAATTTATGATGATAATGATATAATGAAACCAATATTATATTTTAAATCCCTTTTATTTAGAATTTTCCAAAATCTAGTTAACAAAATAATAGCATTTTATTACTATTTTCCAATTATCAATTGAATCTAGTGATCAAACTAAGTTTTTTTTTCTTTCCATTAACATGTTAATATGCTCACTAAAATTACAATCTAATGATAGAAATCTTAATTGGAATTTTATATTACCCATAAACATATTTTATAAAAAACTAGTTAGCTAAAAAGTATAATTAAATCAATTTTAGGTTAACAATTTACAACATATCATCCCTATAAGAATTTCCACTTCTAAATATGTTAAACTAGTGATTATAACCCTCATTAATTAATAAAAATCACAACTTGATTTTTCAAACCCTAACTTGAATTTTAAAAGTAGTAAATAGAATTAATAGATTAAATCTAATTAAACTTTAAAAGAAATATCTAATAGAAATAAAATAAAAGAGAAGGATTTATACCTCCACAACCTCATGTCCAAACTTGAAAATGAGCCTCAAAAATACATGCTTTCCCACTCCAAATTCCATGTAAAGAAGAGTAGAGAATAAAGGGTATGAAAATATATATGATTTTGTGGAATTTTAATTGAATTTTTGATGTATTTTTGATGATTTTTGAATAAAAATGAGGTGGAAAATGGGGGGGGCTGCCATGGATGAGTTGTGGCCGGCCATGGGGAGGGAGAAAGAGAAAAGAGTGAAGAAAAGTGTGGAAATTTCAAGAAAGAATCATCATTTAAAGTCTTTTCATGGTTTAATTAATTAATTATTTATTTATTTACTATAGCAACTCAAGAAAGCTCTAGAAATTAGGAAAAATTTGCAAATAATTTTTGCATGATACACACTAAATTCTAATATGCCATGGTTCATTTTTACAAATTAAAACCATTTAAATTTGTAATTTACACTAATTTAGTGTAAAAATAAAGCTTATGTTAATATTTAAAATAATTAATTTAGGAAATTTTTTTAATTAAACTAAAAATTTATAAGTGGCTAAATAAACACTATTTACTAGTAATTACATAATTAAATAGGTATTTTTGAATTTATAATGAAAAACAATCACGGTTTGGTTTTACGAAAAATACGTTTTACTTTACCGAAAATCCTAAAATTCACTTAAACACTTTTATTCATTTAATTATTTTTAAAACGTTACAGGAATGCTTCCAATTATAAGTAACCTGAAAGAGAAGCAAGTTCTCTTAAAATCATTACTATCAACTGAATACTATACACAAGTATCTACATCTTCGATCACCTTGAAGAATTCTGATACTTGCAACATCTGGTTCTCTACTTTACTCTTATACCTATAACTTCTCAAAACTTGGACCTTGTGTTTCTACGAAACACTTGTCTAAAACTAGAGAAGTCATAAGTAAACCGATTATAGTACGAGGACCAACCCCTCTGTCCTAATGGACACTGGACAACATACAATACTCTGTATAAGTCCCCGGAGTTTAATAACTCATTCCTTGTATGTCGTAGGTTGAAAACTGTACTATGGTTATGAAGAATTACACCACTGTTTAATGCTCCTTACCTAACCATCTACTGATATAGGTAAATGTCATGGACATAATTTCAAAAAGGTATATCTCACTCTATAAAAATAGACGTACAGATGTATGAATTTGAAATTGGTGCATAACGGCGGATATTCAAAACCAAATATTTGCCGTCCGGCAAACAACCCAGGTGACTTCCTCAAATATCACCAATTACAACGAATTCCGATATAATGAGGACAATCACCTAATTCCCAATAACTTACTCCCACTCATCATCTGTAAAACCATACAGATGTGAGAATCATACCTTGTAAATACATACCCTGGAGCAAGTGTCTAATTGGGAAATCAGTTTTCTTTTAACAGTACACAGTGAAAGTGAAACATGTAAATGTTTCGGAGGGGTATCCTGGTATTCCTAGTAATGCCTCTTCCATTATCCAGATTCACAACTGTAACCGTATATTTCTTTGCCATCTCTCCAAATCCCTTTATATGTCTTTAGTCATTACCTTCTGTACACCCTCTTAGGCTAAATGGTTTTCTTCCTTCCCTACCTTTCGGCACCAGCCTATGATTTGGAAGAAGACTATCCAATAAGCATATTGGGTGTACTGTCCTAATCCTTGGAGCACTCGCAATGCCAGAGAAGGTGAAGATAAAAGACAACCGAATAAACCTTATTCCTATTTCTCCCGAACCAGAATCCATCCCCGAACTGGAACAAGTTCCTTTCGAGTTCGTATATAACCATACGATGGAGTATCCAAATAACTGTGGATCTTCATAGTGATACGGAGTGTTCTGAAGAAATACAAAGGTGAAATGGGAGTGGTAATGACATACTTGGTTTGGTTGTGAATAGCAGTCGCAATTTACTTTGCCCTCTTACTAATCCCTTTATTTGTCTTTACTTAATACCTTCTGTACACCATACTTAGGCTAATCGGCTTTCTTCATTCCCTATCGTTTGGCACTAGCCTAAGGTTTGGAAGAAGACTATCCGATAAGCGGAACAGGTGTACTATCCCCTAATTCAAGGAGCACTCGCAACCTGAGAGAAGGTAAAAGGAAAAGACAACTGAATAGTCCTATTCGTTTTCTCCAGAACCGGAAACCATCCTCGAATAAATTCCTTCGAGTTCATATATAACCATACGATGGTTTTATCCAATGGAAGTGGACGTTCGCAGTAATACGGGGTGTCCTGGAGAAAAGGGTAAAAGTAGGAGTGGCAATGAGGTTTGCAACTCTGACAATCCAAAAGCCAGTGTTTAAGATGGTTCGGTTAATCTTGGTCACTGAGTCATAGTCAAGGGTCGGGTCATGGTCGCTGCCAAAGAGAGAGAGAAAAGAAACACTCAGCGTGCTCTCTAACCTAGATCAGAATGGTTATCACTTTATCTAATCAGGAAACCTCCCACTATAACGTCAAATTCTCCTCCAAACCTGAAAGAAGAATTAGTCGGGATCACCCGAGGAGTAAACCAACTCATCAGTAGGAATCGGGATCCAACTATCATCGCATGATAATGTGATGGAATCCACTCACATTATCACACTCCAGAAGGCATGCTCATATCTGGCAAGTTTCAGTTTCTTTAGAAACTCCCGATGTGATTTCTGCCCCATGCACTTATGACCTTGACTAAGGCCAACAAATTATAAGTCACATGTCAAGTTCTACCCGTCATTCTCCAGGTTGATTTGAACCCACCCGTACCTACCCTTGACTTTGGCCAACAAGGCAGTACGACTGTCCCAAACCAACACATCTATCTATGCTGCAGAAAAGTAACAAATAGCTACCATACACTATGCCTTGACTAAGGCCAACAAACATAGCATGAATACTAAGTGCTACCTTTCTGAAATGACGGAGGGCTACGAATGGTTTTTGGCGAAAAACCTTTAACGTAATGAACTTGATATCGTTGAAGGAATCGGATAGCTTTATTAAAATATAGTGACGAAAACCTTTGCTAAAGAGGTCACTCTCGGTGAAGGGATCTCGGCTCTTTCCCCATAGAATGAGGTGCAGGATATTACAACTGAATACCACGATGCAAAGCAAAAGTAAACGACTATAGTGAAGTTATTGCCCTGACGCAAACTTCTGTCCAAGGGGTAACTCCCGGTGAAGGGATCTCGGCCTTTGCCTCGTCGACTGAGGTGCTGGATATTCATAAACGAATACCACTATGCAAAACAAAAGAGAACGCCCTTGCAATAACAGCTTTTTGAAAAATGTTCCAACAACATCAGAATAGGTTTGTTTAGCTTGCACTGATCCAAATCAACGCAGTCCTATCAATTGATCACTCCAATAAAGAACGAAAATAATGATGTACGTATATGCCATCCGCATTCGCCACTGGGTCCCGTCATCACCCGTTAGGTTACTTAACAAACGACAGAGTGGGGACTGGACTAGCGCGGATGCAAAACATATACAACATCTACTAGTATATATATCAATATATAATAATCGCTCAAGGCGTGATAAAATGCAACATCACAGAAATGTAATAAGCATCACAGAACAATACAGATATCTGGGATCCCCGGGTTTCATAGAGCCGCTACTGAAACCCGACATTCCTCTGGTCGTGTGGATAGCCTGTGCAATGAAAACCTAGACCCCTATAGGCGCGGCAAGTTTCCCGCCAAAACCTGAAGCGAGGCAGCCCCCTTCAACAACGTGAATGGACCACCCAGCATTTCACGGAATCCGGTAACTTGAGCACCCCTCCTTGGGTCAACCTGTACCCCCTACGAGTGCGGCGAATAGCCCGCCAATTCTAGAGTGAAGCCCCTTCCGTCTCAACGCCATGAGATGCGGGCCCGTTACCCTCTAGAACCCGGCTATCCGTGCACCCCTCCGTGGGGTAATCTAGTACAGGAAGTAAAATATACATACAACGGGTACATCGACCTCAGCCCGGTCGTGCCCCAAAAGAATAATATACAAACAGGCAGTGACGGCAGTCCACATGTCGGACGCTCGCCCCGCAATATCAAATGTACATATACAACCAAACTGTACTACCATCGCATCCAGGCTATCCACCACGACAAATCCGTAACATCACAGCACAACACAGAACATCAACGTGAATGTCACGTTCGCAAATCCGTCTAAAAGGGCTATAGCAGTTAGACATGATTTACCGATCAAGTGACATTCACGGTCGCAGATATAATGTAAATACTGTGAACTAACATGTTTAAAATTTTCGATCGACCAAATTTTCCGAAGTGGGCCCCAAGCACCACTGTAGCACTCAAAGAAAATCTGGGCCCAAAAGAATATACCAAAAACCCCATTTCCAAGTCAGAAGCCCACTGAAAAAATTTGGTGCTGTGATTACATTTTCCCGCAGCGGAACCGCGGCCAGAACAGGGGTTTGGCCGCGGTTCCGCGGTCCTACTGAGGAATCACTTCATCGAATTTTCCCAGAATGCTTAAAAACGCCTGCTTGAATTTCTGCAACACTCAAAAAAAAATTTCGAGCACAAATAAAATTGACAGAAACTGATGCTCTTGAAATCGCGGTTTTGGAATATTTGTTCGATCGAAGTTTTAAACACACTAGAGCAAGCTAGACAAGGTTAATGGCCTGGCTCTAATACCAGTGTAAGTGCACGGCAGCGCCCCGGCCGTCTGAACGAGGCCAAAATGCGGAAACGATACTTTTCTTTAACTTTTAAAACTGGCGCTACCGCATACTAAAAACCCGGATCGGGCCATTAACCTACTCCTAGCTAACTAGAGAATGGGTAGAAAGCTATACCGAGCGATCCGTGTCCTTCGGTCTTCGGCCTCCATTTCGATCTCCACGCGGAATCTCCGGTCTTCATCTCCTCGTCGGAAAGGGCACCACATCGCCGGGTTCTTTTACGGGCTCCCACCTCTGGACCGAGGCAACTCGGGCACGAAGTTGGCGAGCCGACGTGTCCAAGAGTGCTGAGGGCTAAGTGTGGATTACTTTGTCTAAAGGGGTTTAAAGAAGTTGCCATATGAATGTGGAGATGGAGTTGAAAAAATGAACTTGGAGAGAGATGTGGAATTTTATAGCAAGCAAAAAAATGAGAACAACAAATTTCCACCACGAAAATGAATTCCCCCCACACCACCAATGTGGCCAGCCATAGCATGATGAAAAAGAGAGGAGGGAGTGTGTGAATCAAGCAAAGGAATGATGAGTGATGACGATGAAATATGTCACACCAAAAAGTGCAACTCTTAAACCCATCACTCAACCCATCATTGTAAGCAATGATGAACAAAAAAAGAAGTCAATGGAAGCTTCAACCATCATGAACCAACTAGTTACAAAAACCACCCCCCACTTTGCTAATTTGCACATTTGCAAATAAGCCCCTCCACACCAATTTTCAGCCAAAGAAAGAACAAAGGAAAAATGGCCGAAACGGAATGCAAACTGGCAACTTCAAAAAACTGATCCCGTAATAAATTACAGGAAAACCCCGCGACTGTATATACAAACCCGCATTTGTATTCCGACCGAATACAAATGCAATGAGAAAAAATCTACACTGTACAATACTAGGATCCGGCTTAAACCAAAGCCCGCTAGTCTTATCCGTCAGATCATGATCCGTGCAATACCGCACGTACATGATCGAATCCTGCCATATCTTCAAACGGCCTCTACAGCGTTTCGCCCGAAACTTGAGAAACTGTCTGTGGAGGACTCTAATGACTCGTCAACACTTTGGCTGTGGATTTAACCACTAGCACGTCAGAGATATTAGCCATACGTAACGGGCTACCAGGTATTGACCAAAAGGGACGTCGATTTGCGAACTCATCCTGACACCCGACTGAGCCTGTCAGTGACAATATTCGTACAGTCCGGTCCGTTCGTCTATGAGCATCACATGGCGGGCCTAAGGGGTTGGTAAAAGTCAGACCCCCAAAAGCGGTACAAGTCGTGTCGGAGTGTATCCCAGAACACCCTGAGATACTACTGTAATACCTACCAGTAAATCTCCTGCCTTGGCCAAGGACTTCGTGTAATGGCTCTCCTAGACACAGCGCGACCTCACCCCCAATACCGGGAGAGACGAACCCCTACAGATCCGCTCACTGCCTCCATGTGGCTCGGGACTGTACCCAACTAAAACCTGTTTGCACGACTCCTTTAAGCCGTAGTAGGGTAGTAATCAAAGCACAGTGGGAACTCATACGAGACAAATGACGATCTCAAGTTGATTAACTAACCTGTACACATGTCACCAGGGAACTGCTATCTGACGTCTGGTATAATCCCAACTAGCAGGTTCCCGGCGAGTCCTGTCCGGTGTACTCATAACCTAATGAGCACCTGTATACATCTTAGGTGAACCAACTGACACCAGTGGCTTGTGAGACCGGACACCGCCCCTCGTCGGGGTCTCGACTGTATACACTAGTCTACTCTGGAGTATCGATGCCCTGTCTCGAAACTCCTACGACTAGGGACCTTTTAAGGATGTGCTTATAGACCCCACCTCCCGTGTATATGATCGCCATTATACTGCTGGCTATCAAGCAAGAATCCTAAGGGCTCTATCAACGCGCAATAGTGACCTGTAAGGTCACATAAAGCAGTACACGATGATAAAGATAAACCAGATAGCATACTATCATTTTGAGTAAGACTGTCCTACCGGTATAGGTCATTCCTCAATAATTGCAATCACGTGCCTGTGATCCAATAATTGACTCTGAGGGCACTATCTCCAACAATAGCCAATCGAACACAGCGCAACATCAACTCCCTATACCGGGAGAGACAAAACCCCTCCTATCGCTCATTACCTCCATGTGATTCGGGACTGTACCCAAAAGCCACCATTTTGCACACCCTCTTGGATGTGGTTAGGTAGAATTCAAAGTACAGTGGGAATCACACAAGACTCAATAACGATCTCGGGTCTACAGACTAACCTGTACCAGTGTCACCAGAGAACTGCCATCTGACGTAAGGTATAATACCATCTGGGAGTTCTCGGTGAGTCTGTCCAGTGTACCCAGTCTCTTCTGAGCACCCGTATACTTTCTCTGATGTCAAACACTAATGTATATAGGATCATCCATCGCCCATCATATGGGTCGAGAAGCGTATACGCTAGTCTACTCTGGTATATCGATGCCGTATCTCGATACACCCTCGACTAGGAACATTTGAAGGATGTACTTAACGACTACTCTGTAAGTGCACGGCGGCGCCCCGGTCGTCAATCCGACGGCCAAATGCGGAAGCGGTGATAAACTTTAATTTTGCGAACTTAGCAAACCGGCACCACCGCGCACTAAACCCCGGATCGGGCCATTAAACTAGGTCTAGCTAACAATAAGACGGGTTAGAGATATACCGAGTGATCCGAGTCCTCCGGTCTTCTCGTCGTCGTCCCGATCTCTCGCGGAATGTCCGGTCTCCATCTCCTCGCCGGAAGGGCACCACGTCGCCTGCATCTTTTACGGGCTCCCGCCTCTATACCGAGGCAACTCGGGCATGAAGCTGGCAAGTCGACATGCCCAAGATATGCTGTAGAATATGTGTAGGACTCATGTCTCATATTGGGGTAGTGGATGTTGCCATTTGATAGATGGAGGAATCAAGATAAGAAAAAATGGTGCTTGCATTTTTCTAGCATCAAATGAGATCAAGAATGCCACAAGCTCAAAAATGAAACTCTCTCTCTCTCACTCAAAGAAGTGGCCGGCCTCATTTATGTGAGAATGGTGGAGGAAAACACAAACATAAGAGGGAGGTGAGTGTAGGAGATGAGAAGAGGTGACCACACCAAAACATCATCATAACAAATGAACATCAAACCCATACCCTTTCTTATCTTAATTAATGCAAGTGATGGTGCAACAAAAGAAAAGATGGAAAGGGAATCTAAAGATGCTATCATAATCAATACAAATGCAAGAAACCCCCTCCACAAAAGTTATTTGCACAATTGCAAATAACCCCCTCCATCGGAAAAGTCCGGCCGGGAAAGAACAAAGGAAAACCGGCCGGAACGGAATGCAAACTGGCAACTCCAGAAAACTGGTCCCGTAATAAATTACAGGAAAACCCCGATACTGTGCATACACACCCGCATCTGTATTCCATCCGGATACAAATGCAAAAAGACAAAATCTACACTGTACTAAACTAGGATCCGGCTTAAACCAAAGCCGGCTAGTAATATCCGTCCGATCCTGATCCGAGCAATACCGCACGTATCTGATCGAACCCTGCCATATATCCATACGGCTACTAGTACAAACCGTCCGATCCTGATCCGTGCAATACCGCACGTATCTGATCGGACCCTGCCATATCTCCATACGGTCTCTACAGCGTTTCGCCCGAAAGCTGAGTATCTGAAAGTGTGGTGGACTCTAAAGACTCGTCAATACTATGGCTGTGGATTTAACCACTAGCACGTCAGAGGTATAAGCCAATACGTAACGGGCCACCAGCTATTGACCAAAAGGGACGTCGATGAGCGAACTCATCCTGACACCCTACTGAGCCTGTCAGTGACAATATCCGTACAGTCCGGTCCGTTCGTCTACGAGTATCGCATGGCGGGCCTAGGGGGTTGGTAAAAGGCAGACCCCCAAAAGCGGTACAAGTCGTGTCGGAGTGTAGCCCAGAACACCCTGAGATACTACTGGAATACCTACCAGTAAATCTCCTGCCTTGGCCAAGGACTTCGTATAATGGCTCTCCTAGACACAGCGCGACCTCACCCCCAATACCGGGAGAGACGAACCCCCGAAGATCCGCTCACTGCCTCCATGTGGCTCGGGACTGTACCCAACTAAAACCTGTTTGCACGACTCCTTTGAGCCGTGGTAGGGTAGTAATCAAAGTACAGTGGGAACTCACACGAGACAAATGATGATCCCCAGGTCGATGAACTAACCTGTACACATGTCACCAGGGAACTGCTATCTGACGTCAGGTATAGGACCAACTAGCATGTTCCCGGCGAGTCATGTCCGGTGTACTCATAACCCAATGAGCACCTGTATACATCTTAGGTGAACTAACTGACACCAGTGGCCTGTGAGACCGGCCACCGCCCCTCGTCGGGGTCTCGACTGTATACACCAGTCTACTCTGGAGAATCGATGCCCTGTCTCGAAACTCCCACGACTAGGGACCTTTTAAGGATGTGCTTATAGACTCCAGCTCTCACTTATATGATCGCCCTCATACTGCTGGCAGTCAAGCAAGAATCCTAGGGGCTCTATCAACGTGTAATAGCGACCTGTCAGGTCACCTAAAGCAGTACACGATGATAAAGGTAAACCAGATAGCAAACTATCATCTCGAGTAAGACTGTCGTACCGGGATAGGTCCTCCCTCAATCATTGCAATCACGTGCCTGTGATCCAATAATTGACTCTGAGGGCACTATCTCCAACAATCTCCCACTTGCACTCAAGGCTAATTATTGCGATGTCGCATACTCACAGCCCGTGTGATACCGAACACCCAACTCCTCTACTGGTCAGTCTCATAAAGCCTGTTTGCGAAACTCTTGTGTTCGAGGAATAGCCTCAGTGAGTGGATCCGCCTAGATGTTTCTTTCTATGTCTCTCTATATCTCAAGTTCGCGGAGAAAGCCATCTCCCGAAATGAGCAATACCTGTCTTAGAGTGTCTGGATGTCTGATGGGACCGAGCTCATAAATGAACTCCAAATCCAAACTTCTTAGACTGTATCGTCAACTGAACTTAATCAGTATCCTGCGCCATGCCTCCCTCAGTATCTGCCTTGGATCACCAGTCCAGAATACTGCCCCTCGTTAGAAGGAAAACTATAACTCTGACAACCTCCTTGTCGTCCATGTCACCTTGGAAGCCTGGAATGATAACTGTCTCCCAAATGAGGCTGTCGTTATCATATCCCTAGAACATCCACTTATGTTCTAAAACTGCTTCCGACTGTTTCTCCAGGATTGGATCAATATCAACTTATTGCATCTAGTGCAAGAACAACATCTGGTGTGGTACTTGACATCTCATGATTGACTCAATTGCCTAAGCAAGTGATCTGCCAATCATGTACATCCCTCTCTACTTTAGTCTATAAGACACCTTTAGAGAGGGTGACTCCATCACCTGCAGGTATACTACCATGCCAGGAGTCAACCATTCTAAATACTCTTAGAATGCTGTCAAAGTACCCTGATTGGGAAACCGCCCAAATCCAGATCTAAAACCATAGATCTAGTAACCAGTATGTCTGATATAATGTCCAAGTCCCATGTGGAAAAACCACTGTGTGACGACCAAAGTATAACCGATCGTAGTATAGGAATATCACTTCCTACTTTGTGTATGTCATCCAAAACCCGGATATCACACCCTACTACCTTCTCAACAGATCCATCCCCTATCCTGATGACGTCAAACCTATGACTGTCACATCAGAAATGGATGATCTATCTCCGCTATATCTACTTTAGTCTATAAATAGACATAAGCCTGATGTCCACCAATGCTTCCGCTGCTCCCACTGACTACGACAACCCTCTGGCAGAGTCATATAGATGTGCACTTCTAAAGCTAGTTTAGAACGACGCTATACTCATCCTCCTGCCGGGTCTCGCAGCCTGGAACAACAACAATGGCATGTGTGGGTAAACAAGAACTTCCCTGTCACCGTCCTTGAGGCTACTGGAGTACCTCTCGGGTGCCTGAAATTACCCACCGTATCTGCGGAGTGGCCAATGGAATGTCAAATCAGATTGAATCTTTAGGTTCCTTATCAAATCTTCAGTAATCGTTTGCGGTTCTGGAATCACTTCCAGTTCTACCATACTCCCACTACTGTTTTTGAAAAAATCCATTTTTATTAAAACCGTGGCGAGTCAAGAACAATATCACTATTGATCTTTCTTATGGTAGAAAGTCAACCCTCGTCATAGCCTGGGTCAACCCACAAACAGCCATTACAGAAACGTGCCTTGAGTTATCCAGAGTCTGGTTTCAATCATAGGCCGGACAACTTCCCGTACCTTAACAATGTTAAGATATGAACTGTACTATATCCAATATAGAACCAGAGGCACTGATTTAATTGAACCAGATTCAAATCATGCAGCTATCTCCAGTGCATGTCAACTAAATGGAAGGAGGCCGATCAGCGTTACTCAACTTAGGAATGCTTCCAATTATGAGTAACCTGAAAGAGAAGCAATTTCTCTTTACTATCAACTGAATACCATACGCAAGTATCTACATCTTCGATCACTTTGAAGAATCCCGATATTTGCTACACCTGGTTCTCTACTCTATTCAAATACCTATAACTCCTCAAAACCTAGACCCTGTGTTTCAACGAAACACATGTCTGAGAACTAGAGAAGTTAAAAGTAAACAGAATATAGTATGAGGACCAACCCCTCTGTCCTAATGGACACTGGACAACATACAATACTCTGTATAAGTCCGCTGAGTCTAACAACTCTTTCACTGTGTGTCGTAGGTTGAAAACTGTACTTGTGGTTAAGAAGAATTACACCGCTGTTTAATGCTCCTTACCTAACCATCCACTGATATAGGTAAATGTCATCGACATAATATCAAAAGGTATATCTCACTCTATGAAAATAGACGTACAGATATATCAATTTGAAATTGGTGCACAACAGCGGATATTCAAAACCAAATATTTGCCGACGGGCAAACAGCCCAGATGATCTCCTCAAATATCACCGATTACAACGAATCTCGATATAATGAGGATGATCACCCTATTCCCAATAACTTACTCCTACTCATCATCTGTAAAACCATACAGATGTGAGAATCATGCCTGGTAAATACATACCATGGAGCAAGTGTCTAATCGGGAAATCGGTTTTCCTTTAACTGTACACAGTGAAACTGAAACATTGAAATGTTTCGATGGGGTATCTGGGTATTCCTAGTAATGCCTCTTCCATTCACAACTGTAACCGTATAATTCTTTGCCACCTCTCCAAATCCCTTTATATGTCTTTAGTCATAACCTTCTGTACACCCCTTTAGCCCAAATGGTTTTCTTCCTTCCCTACCGTTCGGCACCAGCCTATGGTTTGGAAGAAGACTATCCAATAAGAATAATGGGTGTACTATCCCAATCCTAGGAACACTCGCAATGCGAGAGAAGGTGAGGATAAAAGACAACCGAATAAACCTTATTCTTATTTCTCCTGAACCAGAATCCATCCCCGAACTGGAACAAGTTCCTTTCGAGTTCGTATATAACCATACGATGGAATATCCAAATAACTGTGGATCTTCGTAGTGATACGGAGTGTCCTGGAGAAATACAAAGGTGATGTGGGAGTGGTAATGAAATACTTGATTTGGTCGTGAATATCAGTCGCAATTTACTTTGCCCTCTTACTAATCCCTTTCTTTGTCTGAACTTAATACCTTCTGTACACCATTTAGGCTAATTGGTTTTCTTCATTCCCTACCGGTCGGCACCTGCCTATGGTTTGGAAGAAGACTGTCCAATTTGCGTAATAGGTGTACTACTCCTAAACCAAGGAGTACTCGCTACCTGAGAGAAGGCAAAAAGGAAAAGACAACTGAATAATCCTATTCGTTTTCTCCAGAACCGGAAACCATCCTCGAATTCCTTCGAGTTCGTATATAACCATACGATGGTTTTGTCCAATGGAAATGGACGTTCGTAGTAATACGGGGTGTCCCGGAGAAGAGGGTAAAAGTAGGAGTGGCAAAGAGGTCTGCAACTCTGACAATCCAAAAGCCAGTGTTAAGAAGGTTCGGTCAACTTGGTTACTGAGTCATAGTCTTAGGGTCGGGTCAATGGTCGCTGCCAGAGAGAGAGAAAAGAAACACTCAGCGTGCACTCTGTCCTAGATCAGAATGGTTACCAATTTATCCAATCAGGAAACCTCCCACTGTACCTCAAACTCTCCTCCAAACCTGAAAGAAGAATTAGTCGGGGTCGCCCGAGGAGTAAACCAACTCATCAGTGGGAATCGGGATCCAACTATCATCGCATGATAACGTGACGGAATCCGCTCACCCTATCACACTCCAGAAGGTATGCGCATGTCTGGCAAGTTTCAGTACTTTTGAAACTCCCGATGTGGATTTCTACCTCATGCTCTTATGACCTTGACTTTGGCCAACATATCATAAGTCATATGTCAAGTTCAACCCGTCATTCTCCAGGTTAATTTGAATCCACTCGTACCTACCCTTGACTTTGGCCAAAATGGCAGTACGGCTGTCCCAAACCAACGCATCTATCTATGCTGCATATGAATACCCAATAGCTACCAATCACTGTGCCTTGACTTTGGCCAACATACACAGCTTGAATACTATTGACTACCCATATGAAACGACGGAGGGCTACGAATGGTTTCTGGCGAAAACCTTTAACGTAATGAACTTGATATCGTTGAAGGAACGGATAGCTTTTTAGAAAATATAGTAACGAAAACCTTCGCTAAAGAGGTCACTCCCGGTGAAGGGATCTCGGCTCTTTCCCCGTAGAATGGGGTGCAGGATATTCCAAATGAATACCATGATGCAAAGCAAAAGTAATCGGCTATAGTGAAGTTAATGCCCTGACGCAAACTTCTGTCCAAGGGGTCACTCCCGGTGAAGGGATCTCGGCCCTTGCCTCGTCGACTGAGGAGCAGGATATTCCAAATGAATACCACGATGCAAAACAAAAGTGAACGTCCTTGCAATAACAGCTTTTTGAAAAGTGTTCCAACAACATCATAATAGGTTTGTTTTAACTTGCATTGATCCGAATCAACGCAGTCCCATCAATTGATCACACCACAAAGAACGAAAATATACTGACGTACGTATATGCCATCCGCATTCGCCACTGGGTCCCATCATCACCCGTTAGGTTAGCTAACTAACGGCAGAGCGGGGACTGGACTAGCGCGGATGAAAAACATATACAACATCTACTAATATATATACCAATATATTATATTTCGCTCAAGGCGTGAATAAAAAATGCAACATCACATAAATGTACAGCATCACAGAACAATACAGATATCTGGGATCCCCGGGTTTCACAGAGCCACTACTGAAACCCGACGTTCCCCTGGTCGTGTGGATAGCCTGTGCAATGAAATCCTAGACCCCTACGGGCGCGGCAAGTCACCCGCCAAAACCTGAAGCGAGGT
Organism: Agapanthus africanus; assembly: GCA_030015575.1. Lineage (NCBI taxonomy): Eukaryota > Viridiplantae > Streptophyta > Magnoliopsida > Asparagales > Amaryllidaceae > Agapanthus > Agapanthus africanus. The sequence goes on along the minus strand of JASDDO010000018.1, from coordinate 133,419,771 downwards.
AGCCCCCTACAGCACCGTGAATGGACCACCCAGCACTTCACGGAATCCGGTAACTTCGGCACCCCTCCTGGGTCAACCTGTACCCCCTACGAGTGCGGCGAATAGCCCGCCAATTCCAGACTGAAGCCCCCTCTGTCTCAATGCCCTGAGATGCGGGCACGTTGCCCTCTAGAACCCGGCTATCCGTGCACCCCTCCGCGGGGTAACCCTAGTACAGAAAGTAAAATATACATACAACGGGTACATCGACCGCAACCAGGTCGTGCCCCAAAAGAATAATACAAACAGGCAGTGACGGCAGTCCACATGTCGGACGCTCGCCCCGCAATATCAAATGTACATAATACAACAGAAACTGTACTAGCATTGCATCCAGGCTATCCCCCACGACCGATCCGCAACATCACAGCAAAATCACAAAACATCAACGTGAAAGTCACGTTCGCAAATCCGTCTAACCGGGCTATAGCAGTTAGACCGGATTTACCGATCGAGTGACATTCACGGTCGCAGATATAATGTAAATACTATGAAATAATGTGTTTAAAATATCCGATTGATCAAAAATTAACAAGTGGGCCCCCAAGCATTACTGTAGCAGATCAGGAAATTCTGGGCCCAATATTAATATTCCAAAACCCCAATTTTCACCCAAAAGGCCTACTGGAAAAATTGTACACACTGATCCATCAATGCTGCGGCGGAACCGCGGCAACAAGTAGGGTTTTGCCGCGGTTCCGCGCTCCTCTGAAGAGATCAGTGTCTCGAATTTCTACAGTAGTCTTAGGTCTTCTAGCACAGTACTTTTATACAACCTGAAAAAATTTTGGAGACCAAAAAATTTCAACAGAAAACTGTCGCTAGCAAAAATGTAGATTTTGGAATTTTGGTCGATCGGAAATGCAAAACACATCAAACGAAGCTAGACGAAGTTAATGGCGAGGCTCTGATACCACTGTAAGTGCACGGCGGCGCCCCGGTCATCAATCCGACGGCCAAATGCGGAAGCGGTGAAAAACTTTAATTTTGCGAACTTAGCAAACCGGCACCACCGCGCACTAAACCCCGGATCGGGCCATTAAACTAGGTCTAGCTAACAACAAGACGGGTTAGAGATATACCGAGTGATCCGAGTCCTCCGGTCTTCTTGTCGTCGTCCCGATCTCTCGCGGAATGTCCGGTCTCCATCTCCTCGCCGGAAGGGCACCACGTCGCCTGCATCTTTTACGGGCTCCCGCCTCTATACCGAGGCAACTCGGGCATGAAGCTGGCAAGTCGACATGCCCAAGATATGCTGTAGAATATGTGTAGGACTCATGTCTCATATTGGGGTAGTGGATGTTGCCATTTGATAGATGGAGGAATCAAGATAAGAAAAAATGGTGCTTGCATTTTTCTAGCATCAAATGAGATCAAGAATGCCACAAGCTCAAAAATGAAACTCTCTCTCTCACTCAAAGAAGTGGCCGGCCTCATTTATGTGAGAATGGTGGAGGAAAACACAAACATAAGAGGGAGGTGAGTGTAGGAGATGAGAAGAGGTGACCACACCAAAACATCATCATAACAAATGAACATCAAACCCATACCCTTTCTTATCTTAATTAATGCAAGTGATGGTGCAACAAAAGAAAAGATGGAAAGGGAATCTAAAGATGCTATCATAATCAATACAAATGCAAGAAACCCCCTCCACAAAAGTTATTTGCACAATTGCAAATAACCCCCTCCATCGGAAAAGTCCGGCCGGGAAAGAACAAAGGAAAACCGGCCGGAACGGAATGCAAACTGGCAACTCCAGAAAACTGGTCCCGTAATAAATTACAGGAAAACCCCGATACTGTGCATACACACCCGCATCTGTATTCCATCCGGATACAAATGCAAAGAGACAAAATCTACACTGTACTAAACTAGGATCCGGCTAAAACCAAAGCCGGCTAGTAATATCTGTCCGATCCTGATCCGTGCAATACCGCACGTATCTGATCGAACCCTGCCATATATCCATACGGCTACTAGTACAAACCGTCCGATCCTGATCCGTGCAATACTGCACGTATCTGATCGGACCCTGCCATATCTCCATACGGCCTCTACAGCGTTTCGCCCGAAAGCTGAGTATCTGAAAGTGTGGTGGACTCTAAAGACTCGTCAATACTATGGCTGTGGATTTAACCACTAGCACGTCAGAGGGATAAGCCAATACGTAACGGGCCACCAGCTATTGACCAAAAGGGACATCGATGAGCGAACTCATCCTGACACCCTACTGAGCCTGTCAGTGACAATATCCGTACAGTCCGGTCCGTTTGTCTACGAGCATCGCATGGCGGGCCTAGGGGGTTGGTAAAAGTCAGACCCCCAAAAGCGGTACAAGTCGTGTCGGAGTGTAGCCCAGAACACCCTGAGATACTACTGGAATACCTACCAGTAAATCTCCTACCTTGGCCAAGGACTTCGTGTAATGGCTCTCCTAGACACAGCGCGACCTCACCCCCAATACCGGGAGAGACGAACCCCCGAAGATCCGCTCACTGCCTCCATGTGGCTCGGGACTGTACCCAACTAAAACCTGTTTGCACGACTCCTTTGAGCCGTGGTAGGGTAGTAATCAAAGTACAGTGGGAACTCACACGAGACAAATGACGATCCCCAGGTCGATGAACTAACCTGTACACATGTCACCAGGGAACTGCTATCTGACGTCAGGTATAAGACCAACTAGCATGTTCCCGGCGAGTCCTGTCCGGTGTACTCATAACCCAATGAGCACCTGTATACATCTTAGGTGAACTAACTGACACCAGTGGCCTGTGAGACCGGCCACCGCCCCTCGTCGGGGTCTCGACTGTATACACTAGTCTACTCTGGAGAATCGATGCCCTGTCTCGAAACTCCCACGACTAGGGACCTTTTAAGGATGTGCTTATAGACTCCAGCTCTCACTTATATGATCGCCCTCATACTGCTGGCAGTCAAGCAAGAATCCTAGGGGCTCTATCAACGTGTAATAGCGACCTGTCAGGTCACCAAAAGCAGTACACGATGATAAAGGTAAACCAGATAGCAAACTATCATCTCGAGTAAGACTGTCGTACCGGGATAGGTCCTCCCTCAATCATTGCAATCACGTGCCTGTGATCCAATAATTGACTCTGAGGGCACTATCTCCAACATACTCTGTCCCCACTAGTATGATCTGCATCGTAGTCCTGGTAGTCAAGTACTCATCCTAAGGGCTTTATCAACATGTGTTATAGAGACAATCAATGTACATGTTAAGATAAAGTGCAACCTAATAGCATACTATCATGTCGAGCAAGAAAGTCCTCCCTATATATGTCCAAGCATCCACTACAATATACATCATATGTGCAGTAATGGCCTCTAGGGCACACATATTACTAACAATCTCCCACTTGCAGTAGGGCCATCTTTTGTAGTATCTCATACCCAACAATCAGCAGTGGTTGAAGTATTTCATACTCAACCATCCCATAAAAGTCTCTCCTGGGAATAGGCCTTTGTGAGTGGATCCGCCGTGTTGTCCTCTGTGTCTACTCTCCTGAACCTTGATCTCCCTGAAGATCAACCATCTCCACTGATCAGGTGATACTGCCTAAGAATATGTCTGGATCTTTGATGGGACGGGGGTTCCTAGGCCTAGGCCGCAACTCTATTGTCACACAATGGTAGGAACGAAGTTCATCTTATGAACTTATATATGTCCAGACTGTCTCTTTGGTAGCATCCTTGGTAACGATGTATCTTGCCTTTAATCGTCTAGTAAGTCACGGTATCTAGCTTGGAACTCTTCCAACATACCGTCCCTCTACTGAGGGTGAAGACAATGTCTGTGACTGACATTCAGTCATCCTTATCACTCTGGAACTTTTCCAGTGATTCTCCCCAGGATCGATTGATACCATCTCACTACAGCTAGTGAGAATCCTAACATCCAATTAGATCTATCTTATATATCTATAACCCAGGATTTAGGAGGTATCACCTTGATCCTATATGGAGAATTCTTGTGATAAGAGGAGATTGACCGAGCGTAGCATAAGAAACTCCTTCCCTATCAAGAGTATGTCATCCACGTACTATACGAGGATCACCACCATACTCCCAACTAGATTTTTTGTATATACTCGGTTCATCTACCATTTTGATGAAGTCAAACTCTTTGACTACTAGATCAAAACAGACGTTCTAACTCCGCGATGCCTGATTTATCCCAAAAAACATCTTGCACACATTTCCGCTGCTCCCACTGTCTACGAAGCCCTCTGGCTGTGTACTTATAGACGCTCTCTTCCAAATCACTTATTTAGAAAAGCAGTCATGATACCCAACCGCCAGATATCGTAGTCATGGTATGTAGCAGTTGCAAGTAGGATCTGGATGGACTTAAGCATAGCTTTGAAAGTCTCAACTTTTCCATGTACACCAAGTAATCTTCTCAAGATATACTTGCTCCTGATGGGGATTTAACCCTTCAGATAAAGCAATAAAAGTCTATACTTTGTTGGTGTATATGGATTCTATCTCAGATCGCTGAGCATCCAGCCATTCTTACAGAGTCCCCACTCCTGATGGCCTGCTCGAAACTAGTTGGGTCATCATCTCATGATGCATTCCTCGCTCCCACTGTCATAGAGAAAACCGAAGTATCTCTCAGATGGGTGAGGAACCCTACCAGATCGGCGGAGAGGCTGAGGTTCGTCGGGAACTATTGAATCCTCCGGTCTTACCAAATCATCAGCTGTAGTTTGTATAGCTGGAACTCCTTCCAGATCTACCTCATGACCACTAATTTCTTCATAAGAAAATCCTTTTCTAAGAACTTAGCATGCCGAGAAATAAAACACCTTTTGTTCCTCGGTGTGGTAGAAGATATTCCCTTGCGAATGCTTGGGATATCCAACAAACTTCCACAGAACTGACCTTGCCTCGAGCTTGTCCGGATTTTGCTTTTGACATAGGCCGGGCAACCCCAAATCTTAACATCTTTAAGAGATGGGCTCTTCCCATACCATACCACATATGGAGAGGCAGGCACCTGATTTAATTAGAACCCTATTCAATAGGTATGCAGCTTCACAAGTGCATAACACCCAAAAGGAAATAGGAAATTCAGTAGTACTCATCATAGAGCACACCATATCACATAGGGTGTGATTGCTCCGCCCCGATATACCTACGTGCTGTGGTGTATACGGAGGAGTAATGCTGAGAGAGAATCTCATTCTCCTTTAGAATAGTCCGAAAACTCCGTGCTCAAGTATTCTCCTCCCTGATCACATCAAAGGACATAATACTTATACCCTTTTTGGTTCTTTACTTCTAACTTATATCCATTGAATTTCTCAAAAGCTTCAGACTTGTGTTTCAACAGGAACATATGTCCGAATCTTCAGAGATAATCAGTGAATGTAATGAAGTACAAAAAACCGGTCCTGACATGTGTAGATAGGGGACCTTACATACATCATCATGTATCAATCCCAAGAGTTCACTAACTCTTTCTCTGTTTCCAATAAATGGAGCTATGGTCATTTTATCTTTGTGACATGACTGGCAAGTTTCACAAGATGTAAGTTTAAACTGATTTAAATATGCATCTTAATGTAACTTATCTAGTCGGGTCGCATTGATATAACTTAGTCTACAATGCCTCAAGAAGGATTCGTTCATTTCTGAACTCTTCCCCTTGTCTGTGTTCCGTACGTTAAGAACTGTAGTTTGATTTAGAACATATATGCTTTTAGATAATGTGCCTGAACCGATCAACTTTTGATATAGGAAATGTTCAAAACATTATCCAACAATACAAAATTATATCCTTCTTTACTAATAAAGAGACTGATATGATGTTGTATATCAGGTTCGGTATCTAATAACATTCGTTCAGAATCAATGTATTTGGCAATACAGGGTGATAACTGCCAACTCACTTGGCTGGCAACAATTGCACCGTTTCCAACTCTTGAAACTTATCACCCGTTCTCAGCTCTCTACCTATCTGTAGCCCATGTAACAAATTATATTTGCGGGATCTTGATCCGGTATCTCATACCCAGGACGTAAAGGATACTGAGAAACAGTTCTCGGTAATGAACATACCCGAAGAAGATGCATCAGCATGCACTTTCTTCGTTTGGGCAGCACGGGAATTCTGGTAATCCCCTATTTCCTGCTCGGTCTTATAACAATTATAAGTTGGAGCGGGACCAACGTTCCCTAGAGCAGTATAACAAGCGGGTTCGGTCAATACATCCATATTATTATCTTGATTAAGGCGTGACATGGTCGCTACCTGGAGAGAGAGAGAATAAAACACTCAGCGTATGCTCTTGCAAGATTAGATTGGTTATTAATATATCTAATCAGGATGTCTCCCCCTGTTTTAGTCAAATCTTCCTTCAAACCCTAAAAGTTAAGATTAGCCGGGATTAATTACACTCTACAAGTTCGCCAATCTTTCAGCCAGGCCAGTGTCGGTACTTTGAGGGAGTTCCCCGTGGTTTTGCACGGACCTAATTAAAATAAAGCTCGTTTTTACAGGGGCGTAACCCCGTTAACTCCTTTCTAGACACCTACTCGATCGGCTAATTGTAATGTGTAAAACTCTCCCAGGAGTAACTCTTACTCGCAGTGGGTATCGGGATCCAACTATCTCATAGAAGGTATGCAATCTCATTGCAAATTTCAACACTTGAAATTCCCGATAATATTTTACCCCTAGTACTTATGACCTTAACTATGGTCAACATATCATAAGCAATAATCATGTTCTACCCGTCATTTCATGATTAATTTGACCCACCCACATGACCCTCAACTATAGTCGATATAATCACATGACTGTCCTAATTAATCACATTATATGCTGTGTAGGAAGACATCACTTAGGTACCATACACTACGCCTCAACTATAGTCGACATACGCAGCACGAATACTAAGTACTCTACTTCCTAAAATGACGGAGGGCTACAACAGGTTCTTAAGAAAACCTTTTGCATAATGAACTTGATATCGTTGTAGAATCGAGTGATTTTTGAAAAGGAGTGTTTTTGAGGCTTTTACTAGTTTTGCTAAAGAGGTCACTCCCGGTGAAGGGATCTCGGCTCTTTCCTTATCGAATAAGGTGCTGGATATTCTACAAGGAATACCGCTGTGCAAAGCAAGAACTATAAAAAGCAATCAAAAGACAAACCAAATTTGTAGCATCTGCTAGTTTTGTTAAAGAGGTAACCCCCGGTGAAGGGATCTTGGCTCTTTTCTTATCGAATAAGGTGTTGGATATTCTACAAGGAATACTGCTATGCAAAGCAAGAACTAGAGCTACCAATTTTCGAAACAAGTTTCTAAAACATCTTTAGGTTTCTTTTATTTCATTAATCTCATTAATGAAGTCCCGTTTTATTATGCTTTACAAGCATCACATTTGAAACGAAATTAACAATATACCATATATATCTCATATATATAATATAAACATTCGTCTCAGGCAGTAATATGATCTCATCACAGAACATTGCAGCAGAAGAACATATATGAAATATTGGATATACTAGGAAGTCCGTGTTTTAATGCGAGCCTATATAAAACACGGATTCCACGGTCGCGATGAATAGTCAATCCCACAACCTTAGACCCCTACGAGAGCGGCAAGCATCCCTACCAATTCTAGAGTTAGGAGACCCGGTCTCGACTCCTCGAGATGGTCTCCCACTGGACCCTAGAACCCGGTTACTTGTGCTCCCTGCCTTGGGTCTATCCTAATGCGAAAAAGTAAATAATATATAATGGTGGCATCATCCTCAACCCAGAAATGCCCCAATAAAAGAATATTACATACAATGAATTTTACATGAATGAAAACAAAAACTCTCATCTCACATAAAACCCCCGGCTATTCAAAACACGACGATCCAATATAACATATCACAGGAACACAATACATCACATGTCATCAACGTAAGTAAATATGCGTATTCCAATTGTCGTTGATGTATAGCAACGAAACCGGCGATAATTATCTCAAGTTTTTATTAAGCAAAGTTGGCCTATGACGACGTACACCATATATTACACTTACGGTCGCAGAAAAGAAAGTGTAAAACTACAACAGTTGGAATCCACAATCACTTTAGACATCTTAAATCCGAAATATCACATACTTCGCATTTCATGCCTAACTATATGAATTCCACATATTGTATCACATTCCAGATAAATAGACAATGTTAAACTTTCCGATCGAATAAACAAACATCCAAGATTTCCCAAAAAGCTCAACACTTGAGCGGAGTTCAAAAAATCCCAGAACATGTCACAGTCGGTATGAACCAGCCGTAGAAGGGTCAAACCAACGCCTCACATGTGGCAACGCTAAACTACAACAAACCATATGGTTCAGTGGCGGTTTTGACGGTCACATAATCGAGTTAAGGTTACGTTCTTCTAGAGGGTCTACAGATGTGGTTGCATGATTTTCTGAAAGTTTTAAACTCAGGAAAAATCCAACACTTGAAAGTTTTCCGACAGGGGAAAAAGTGAGTTATTGATATCCGTTCGAACCTTTTAACACGTTCTAAATTACCCCAAAAAACTTAAACGAAGTTAAACATTCCGATCGATTCAACGAGTTCCCAATATTTCCCAGAAAGCTCAACACTTGAGTAGAATTAAAAATTCCCAGAAGAATGAAAAAGTACCCAAGAATAAACCTCTTAAGTATTAGCCCCTAACTCCAAAATTGGGCCGTGGAACCGCCGCCAAACGCATGGTTTGGCCGTGGTTCCGCGGTCACTTAAGTGAGTTATGGCTTCATACCTCACAGTAATCCATAGAATTCCCTGCATGATTTTCTGAGTATTTTTAATATGAAAAATTTCAACTTTTGAAATTTTTTCCAGAAAGTGGGATTTTTCGGGGTTTCGGAGTTTGATCGGACTTTAAACATCGCCTACACGACGCCTAATGCTCTAGCTTGGCTCCGATACCACTGTAGGGTTAGCTTAGCACCTTAGCAAGGTTTTGTCAAGCATCAATCATGCTAATTTAAAATTTTTTGGGTGCTAAACAAACCCTAACCAAGATCTTAACTAGAGACTTAGGGTTAAACAAGATATGTAAACTCTTTACATCTAAGTGAACAAGGAATACAACCTTTGAAGACCGGTCCTTCACTTCAAATAGCTCCGTGTTGAGGTCCCTTCGCTGCGATCATCAAGTACCCGGACTCTAGAGAGGCTCCATGAAGAGAAAGATGCAACCTTGCTTGAAGACTTCACTAATCCAAGATGATCTACCTTGAAAAATCTCAAACCAAAGCTCTTGCTTCACTAATCAAGTATTAGTTAAGCAAACACCCTAATCTAAGTGGCTAGAATAGATGAGGATGATGAAGTAGGAATTTTGCTCTCTTTTGTTTTCAATTTCTCACTCATTATCATCACTTATCAAAAACCTAGCGAAGGTTTTCATCAAAGAAGAAAGAAGAAGAAGATGAAGCAAAAATCCTTTTGTGATGAATAATGAAAATTGTTGTTGTGGTTACAAATCAACCATAGGTTAAGAATGATAGAGTTAACCCTTGTAGAGAATAAACTAGAGGCTAAGGTTTGGGTTGGGTTAATAAATATCAACACAAAATATCAAAGGTCAAAGTCAAAGCTTCATGAAGCTTCATAAAAGCTTCATCCAAGCTTAACCCTAATCCAAACCCTAACCATGTTTAAACTCCACAAAATAGGTTGCATTTGTAACCCTAACATGTTACAATATTATATATCACATATACAATATTTATTGTAACAAAATAAAATAATACATTTCACATTTATCACATATATATCAATGTATTATCCAAGTGAGAAAAAGAATCTTTAAGTGAGCATATATTTGTTAATGCAATATAATATATCAAATATATAATTATACATTAAATTATCGAATCAACACTTGATCCAATAATCCGGCTATTTCACAAATAATCGACTAATATAATCTGTATCAGTTCATCGAATCAACACTTGATCCAATGACCCGGCTATATCACATATACCCGGTCGATATCACATATCATGAGAATCTAATACGGTATCGCATACACGTATTATTCTCGGTCCCGCACATATCACATATGTGCTCCTACTCCATTTTGCCTGAGCCAGGAAACCTCTGTATAGGACTCTAAAGAATCGTCAATACGCCGACAGTAGGTGATGATCATATCAAACACCCACAAGTTTCAAGCGGTCAGCTAAACGTAACAGCCACCCAGGTATTGAGCAATCAGAAGATCAACAAGCAAGCCTGTACATTCTCCTGTGAATCCAACCAGTAACACTCCCGTACAGTCCGGTCTCTTCATCTGATATGTCGCATATCGAGTCTAGAGGTGGTAAACGTCAGACCCCAGTAACCGATAAGTCGTGTCGATATGAGGTCCATAACAGTTCGAGAAACTACTGATAACACTTACCAGTAAATCTCAGCAACCCTGGCCAGGGATTTCCAGTTATAGCTAATCGAACACAGCGCAATATCAACTCCCTATACTAGGAGAGACGAAACCCCTCCTATCGCTCATTGCCTCCATGTGATTCTGGACTGTACCCAAAAGCCACTGTTTTGCACGCCCTCTTGGACGTGGTTAGGTGGAAATCAAAGTACAGTGGGAATCACCCAAGACTCTATGACGATCTTGAGTCTACAGACTAACTTGTACCAGTGTCACAAGAGAACTGCCATCTGACGTGAGGTATAATACCATCTGGGAGTTCTCGGCGAGTCCGTCCAGTGTACCCATTCTCTACTGAACACCCGTATACTTTCTCTGATGTCAAACACTAATGGATATGGGATCATCCATCGCCCATCATATAGGTCGAGAAGTGTATAAGCTAGTCTACTCTGGTATATCGATGCCCTATCTCGATACACCCTCGACTAGGAACATTTGAAGGATGTACTTAACGACTACTCTGTCCCCAGTAGTATGATCTGCATCATAGTCCTGGTAGTCAAGTACTCATCCTAAGGGCTTTATCAACATGTATTATAGAGACAATCAATGTACATGTTAAGATAAAGTTCAACCTAATAGCATACTATCATGTCGAGGGAGAAAGTCCTCCTTATATATGTCAAAGCATCCACTACAATATACATCGTATGTATAGTAATGGCCTCTAGGGCATACATATTACTAACATACGACTCTGGACTGTATCCAAAATCCACCTGTTTGCACGTCTACTTTGAGCGTGGTAGGGTGGAAATCAAAGCACAGTGGGAGCCCCACAAGACTCTATGACGATCTCGGGTCTACAGACTAACCTGTACCAGTGTCACCAGAGGACTTCTATCTGATGATAGGTATATTACCACATAGGAGTCCTTGGCGAGTCATGTTCAGTGTACCCAGTCTCCACTGAGCACCCGTATACCATCTCTGATGTTAAACAGCAATGGATATGGGATAATCCTTGTCCCATCATATGGGTCAAGAAGCGTATACGCTAGTCTACTCTGGAATATCGATGCCCTGTTTCGATATTCCCTCGACAGGGAACAATTAAAGGATGTACTTGTGAACTAACCTGGCCCCACTAGTATGATCTCCATCATAGTCCTGGTAGTCAAGTACATATCCTAAGGGCTTTATCAACATGTGAGAGCAAGACAGTATAACAATATATAAGTCTACATGTTAAGATAAATGTAACCAGATAGCATACTATCATGTCGAGCAAGAAAGTCATCTCTATATATATCCAAGCATCCACTATAATATACATCATATGTATAATAATGGTCTCTAGGGCATACCTATAACTAACAATCTCCCACTTGCACTAAGGCCATGTGTTGTAGTATCTCATACCCAACATCCCAAAGAGTCTCTCAAATTGCGTCTGGGGGAGGGCCTTCGTGATTGGATCCGCTACGTTGTCCTTCGTGTCAACTCTCCTGACCTCGATCTCTCGGCGATCTACTATCTCCTGAATCAGGTGATACCATCTCAGAATATGTCTGGATCTCTGATGGGACCGAGGTTCCTTGGCTAAAGCCACCGCTCCATTGTTATCACAATACACAGGTATTGGATGCTCAATGGATGGAACCACACCAAGCTCAGCAATGAACTTCTTCATCTAGACAGCTTCTTTGGCAGCATCGTTGGCAGTGATGTATTCAGCCTCCATCGTCGAGTCTGCCACGGTGTCTTGCTTGGAACTCTTCCAACACACCGCCCCTCCGTTGAGGGTAAAGAAAAAACCCGAGACCGACTTACTGTCGTCCTTATCATTTTGGAAGCTCGAGTCGGTAAAAGACTCTACTTGGAGTTCACCGTTACCGTACACCAAGAACATCTCCTTAGTCCTTCTCAAGTACTTGAGAATGTTCTTTACAACTGTCCAGTGATTCTCTCCTGGATCTGCTTGATACATACTCACTACACTAAGTGAGTACGCTACATCGGGTCTGGTACATAACATCGCATACATGATAGAGCCTACTGCCGAAGCATAGGGTATCCCTTGCATGCGAGTTCTTTCCAAATCAGTCTTGCGAGACATCTCTTTGGAGAGAGTGAGTCCAGAGATCGTGAGTACATTCCTACGCTTGGACTCTTCCATACTAAACCTCTTTAGTATGGTGTCTATGTACCTGGATTGGGACAATCCCAGTATCCTCTTAGATCTATCTCTATAGATCTTGATCCCTAAGATGTAGGAGGCATCATCTAAATCTTTTATCGAGAATCTCTGTGATAAGAATATCTTGACCGAGCGCAGCATAGGAACATCATTTCCTATCAAGAGTATGTCATCCACGTACAATAGGAGGAAGACGACCTTACTCTCTGCAACCTTCTTGTATATACAAGGTTCATCTACATTTTTGATGAAGTCAAACTCTTTGACTACCTCATCAAAACAGATGTTCTAACTCCGCGATGCCTTCGTTAACCCGTAGATGGATTTAAGCAGCTTGCACACCTTTCCACTGCTCCCACTGTCTACGAAGCCCTCCGGCTGAGTCATGTACACGCACTCTTCTAAATCACCATTTAGAAAGGCGGTCTTAACATCCATTTGCCAGATTTCGTAGTCATGGTATGCAACGATGGCAAGTAGGATCCAGATGGTCTTAAGCATAGCCACTGGAGAAAAGGTTTCATCATAATCCACACCTGGTCGTTGACGAAAACCTTTTGCAACAAGTCTAGCTTTGAAAGTCTCAACTTTTCCATCTACACCAAGTTTCTTCTTAAAGATCCATTTGCTCCCAATGGGTTTTACCCTTTCAGGAGCAACTTCCAAAGTCCATACTTTATTGGTGTACATGGAATCCATCTCAGACCACATTGCATCCAGCCATTTCACAGAGTCCTCGCTCGTGATGGCCTGCTCGAAGCTAGTTGGGTCATCATCTTCCATGATGCAATCCTCGCTCCCACCATCAATAAGAAAACCATAGTATCTCCCGGATGGATGAAGAACCCTACTAGATCTGCGGAGAGGCTGGGGTTTGTTGGGAACTACTAGATTCTCTGGTTCCAATAAATCATCAGTTGTAGTTTGTATAGCTGGAACTTCTTCCTGCTCTACCTCTTTTCCACTAATTTCTTTTACAAGAAATTCCTTTTCCAAAAAGGTGGCGTATTGAGAAATAAATACTTTTTGTTCCTCAGCGTGGTAGAAAATATACCCTTGTGAATTCTTTGGATATCCCACAAACTTGCAAAGAACTGATCGTGCCTTGAGTTTGTCCGGATTTTGCCTTTGTTATAGGCCGGACAACCCCATATCTTAACTCGTTTAAGATATGGTCTCTTTCCACTCCATATCTTATATGGTGTAGTAGGTACCGATTTAGATGGAACTTGATTCAATAGGTATGCTACTGTCTCAAGCGCATAACCCTAAAAGGAAATTGGTAACTCAGCGGTGCTCATCATAGAGCGCACCATATCTAATAGGGTGCGATTCCTCCGCTCCGATACACCGTTGTGCTGTGGTGTATACGGAGGAGTAAGCTAAGAGAGAATCCCATTCTCTTTTAGATAGTCATGGAATTCCCTGCTCAAGTATTCACCCCCTCGATTAGATCGAAGGATTTTAATACTTTTACCCGTTTGGTTTTCGACTTCGGATTTATATTCTTTGAATTTCTCAAAAGCTTCAGACTTGTGTTTCAACAGGAACACATGACCGAATCTTGAGAGATCGTCTGTGAATGTAATGAAGTACGAGGAACCATTCCTGGCATGCGAAGACATGGGACCGCATACATCATTATGTATTAGTCCCAAGAGTTCAGTAGCTCTTTCTCCGTGTCCTGTAAACAGAGTTTTGGTCATCTTGCTTTTGAGACATGACTGGCAAGTGTCATAAGATGAAAATTCGAACGGATTCAAATATCCATCTTTATGCAACTTAGCCAGTCGTGTCGCATTGATATGACCTAGTCTACAATTCCACGAGAAGGATTCGTTCATTTCTTAACTCTTCCACTTGTGTGTTTTGTACGTTAAGAACTGTGTTTTGATTCAGAATGTACAATCCGTTACATAACGCACCAAATCCAATCGACACTTCATTTAGGTAAATGTTCATAACATTATTCTCAGCTACAAAATTATATCCTTCTTTATCTAATAAAGAGATTGATATTAAATTGCATATCATAGAGGGTACGTAGTGACAGTCGTTCAGGATCAATGTATTCCCTGTTGGTAATACAAGGTGATATTCACCAACTGGTTTGGCTGCAACATTTGCACCATTCCCTACATTTAGGGAATGATCACCTCTTCCCAGTTCTCTACCTTTCCTTAGCCCATGCAACATATTGCATATGCAGGATCCCGATCTGGTATCTAATATCCAGGACATAAAGTGTACTGAGAAACAATTCTCTGTAACTAACACACCCGAAGAAGATGCATCAACATGCTTATTCTTCATTTGTACGGCGTGGGAATCCGGATATGTTCCTTTCTCCTGCTTGGACTTATAACACTTATAAGTTGGAGCGGGAGCAACGTACCCTGCTCAGTATAACAAGCGGGTTTGGTTAATACATCCAAATTATTATCTTGATTAAGGCATGACATTGGTTGCTGCCTGGAGAAAGATAGAAAGAAATGAGTTAGCGTGCGCTCTTTGCAAGATTAGATTGGTTATTATCTTATCTAATCAGGACGTCTCCCACTATTTTTATCAAATCTTCCTTCAAACCGTAAAAGGTAAGACTAACCGGGATTAATTACACTTTACAAGTTCGCCAATTTTTCAGCCAGGCCAGTGTTGGTACTTTGAGGGAGGTTCCCCGTGCTTTCGCACGGACCTATTTAGAATAAACCTTGTTTTCCCAGGTGCGTGACCCCGTTAACACCTTTCTAGACACCTACTTGATCGGTTAATTGTTATGTGTAAAACTCTCACAGGAGTAACTCTTACTCGCAGTGAGTATCGGGATCCAACTATCTCATAGAAGGTATGCAATCTCATTGCAAATTTCAACACTTGAAATTCCCGATAATACTTTTGCCCCTACCAACTTATAACCTTAACATGGTCAACAAATCATAAGCGCTAGCCAAGTTCAACCCGTCATGTCCCGATTGAATTAAACCCACACGTACGACCCTTAACATAGTCAACAAAGTCGCACGACTACCCTAATCCAATCGCATCTCATGCATCTCATGCTTTAGCAGATAAGCACTAATTAGCTACCGCATACTACGCCTTAACATAGTCAACAAACATAGCACGAATACTATGTAGTACTTATCTGAAATGACGGAGGGCAACGACAGGTTTTTAAAAAAACCATTAGCGTAATGAACTTGATATGTTGCAGAATCGAGTGATTTTGAAAAGGAGTGCTTTTGAGGCTTTTACTAGTTTCGCTAAAGAGGTCACTCCCGGTGAAGGGATCTCGGTTCTTTCCCCATCGAATGAGGTGCTGGATATTCTACAAGGAATACCGCTATGCAAAGCAAGAACTATAGAATCAATCAAAAACTAAACCGAGTGATTTGTAGCATTTTCTAGTTTTTCTAAAGAGGTCACACCTGGTAAAGGGATCTCGGCAATTTCCTTATCGAATAAGGTGCTGGATATTCTACAAGAAATACCGCTATGCAAAGAAAAAACTAGAGCTACCCTTTTTGAAAATTTGATTCTACAACATCTTTAAGTTTCTCTTCTTTCATTAATCTCATTAATGAAGTCACATCAATTAAGCTTCCTAAGCATCACAGAAGAAACGAAAATACAACGTACATATAAAGTGATCACATCACAGAACATCAACAGCAGAAGATAACATATGAAATATTGGATATACTAGGAATTCCGTGTTTTAATTTAAGCCAGTATAAAACACGGATTCCACGGTCGCGATGAATAGCCAAACCCATATCCCTAGACCCCTACGAGAGCGTAAAGCAACCCTACTAATTCTAGAGTTAGGAAACCCGAACTCGACTCCTCGAGATGGTCTCCCACTGGACACTAGAACCCGGTTACTTGTGCTCCCCACCTTGGGTCTATCCTAATGCGGAAAAGTAAATAATATACAACAATGGTGACATCATCCTCAACTCGGAAGTGCCCCAATAAAAGAATATTACATAAATTGAATTTTACATGAATGAAAATAAAAACTCTCATCTCACATAAAAACCCCGGCTATTCAAAACACGACGATCCAATATAACATATCCAAGCAACACATAACATCACATGTTATCAAAAAGTTAGACGATGTTAAACATTCCGATCGAATCAACAAACACCCAAAATTACCCAAAAAGCTCAACACTTGAGCGTAGTTTAAAAGTATCCATCACATGCCACAGTACCAATGGACCAACCGTAGAAGGGCAACCAATGCCTCATATGTGGCACCGTTGAACTACCATAAACTGTTAGTTATATTTATGCCCTAGAGTCCATTACTGTACATACAATGTATATTGTAGTGGATGCTCGGACATATATAGGGAGGACTTTCTTACTCGACATGATAGTACGCTATCTGTTTGCTCTTTATCTTAACATGTACTCTGATTGTCTCTATGTTACATATTGATAAAGCCCTTAGGATGAGTACTTGACTACCAGGACTATGATGCGGATCATATTAGTGGGGACAATGTAGTCGTCAAGTACATCCTTCAAATGTTCCTAGTCGAAGGTGTATCGAGACAGGGCATCGATATACCAGAGTAGACTAGCGTATACTCATCTTGACCCATATGATGGGCGATGGATGATCCCATATCCATCGGTGTTTGACATCAAGGATGGTGTACGGGTGCTCAGTGGAGACTGGGTACACTGGACGGACTCGCCGAGAACTCCCAGATAGTATTATACCTCACGTCAGATGGCAGTTCTCCGGTGACACTGGTACAGGTTAGTCTGTAGACCCAAGATCGTCATAGAGTCTTGTGTGATTCCCACTGTGCTTTGATTTCCATCATACCACATCCAAGAGGGCGTGCAAAAAGGTGGCTTTTGGGTACAGTCCCGAATCACATGGAGGCAATGAGCGATAGGAGGGGATTCGTCTCTCCCGGTATAGGGAGTTGATGTTGTGCTGTGTTCAATTGTCTATAACTGGAAATCTCTGGCCAGGGCTTCTGAGATTTACTGGTAAGTGTTATCAGTAGTTTCTCGAACTGTTATAGACCTCATATCGACACGACTTATCAAGCTACTGGGGTCTGACGTTTACCACCCCTAGGCGAGATATGCGACATATCAGACGAAGAGACCGGACTGTACGGGAGTTTTAGTGACTGGATTCATAGGAGAATGTACAGGCTTGCTTGTTGATCTTCTGAGCGCTTAATACCAGGGTGGCTGTTACGTTTAGCTGACCGCTTGCAGCTTGTGGGTGTTTGATATGATCATCACCTACTGCCGGCGTATTGACGATTCTTTAGAGTCCTACATAGAGGTTTCTTGGCTCAGGCAAAACGGAGTAGGAGCACATATGTGATATGTGCGGGACCGAGAACAATACGTGTATGTGATACCGTATTAGATTCTCACGATATGAGATATCGGCCGGGTCATCGGATCAAGTTTTGATTCGATGAACTGATACAGATAATATTAGTCGGTTATTTATGAAATAGCCGGATTATCGGATCAAGTGTTGATTCGATAATTTAATGTATAATTATATATTTGATATATTGAATTACATTAACTAATATAAGCTCACTAAAAGATTCTTTTTCTCACTCGTGTAATACATTGATATATATACGATATATGTTAGTTGTATTATTTTATTTTGTTACAATAAATATTATATATGTGATATATAATATTGTAATATGATATGGTTATTAATGCAACATGTTTAGTGGAGATTAAACATTGTTAGGGTTTAATTTGGGTTAAGCTTTTCTAGAACCTTCTAGAAGGTTTTGTTTTGTTTTGTGCAAAAATATTTGTTTTGATATTTTGCAAGATATTTGTTTTAACCCAACCCAACCTTTAACCTTGGTTAAATCTCTACAAAGGTTATATTGACCATGGTTGCATTTCTAACCATATACTTGACTTTCATTATTCATCACAAAAGGATTCATGATTATTCTTCTTCTTCTTCTTCCTTCTTTCATGAAAAGCTTTCTAGCTTTTTATGAAGTGATGAAAATGAGTGAGTTAATGAAAATAAATGAGAGCTAAAATCCTACTTCATCATCATAATCTATCCTAGCCATTTAGATTAGGGTGTTCACTTCATTTAGTGAGTGAGAGCTTGTGTTAAAGAAACTTCAAGGTAGATCATCTTTGTTATCGATGATCGGAAGCAAGTTTGCATCAATCTCTTCGTGGAGACTCTCGAGAGTCCGGAACATGATGATCGCAACGAAGGGACCACAACACGGAGCTTATGAAGTGAAGGACCGGTCTACAAAGGTTGTAATCCCAAACTCTTAGTGTTAAAGTGTTTAACATGCTTTGTTTCGCCTAATCTCTAGTTTAAAGATCTCCTTTAAGGTTGTTCGGCACGGCTAAATTTTAAATCGGGCATAGTTGATGCCTTGTAGAACCTTGTTAGAGTGCCTAGTAACCCTACAGTGGTATCAGAGCCAAGCTAGAGCATTAGGCGACGTGTATACGAAGTTAAAACTCCGATCGAACCCCGAAACATCGAAATTGACCCCCTCTCTGGAAATTTTGTAAGAATGTGATTTTTTCTGTATTAAAAATATTCAAAAAAATTAGCAGGGGATTCTAAAAGTTACTGTGAAAAACGACACCCAAATTCCACTAAAGCGCCGCGGAACCGCGGCAGAACCATGCCTTGCGCGGCGGTTCAGCGGCGGCACTGTAGAATTAGGGTTAGCGTTTTGGCACAGTACATCCGTAGGTACTTGTACATGATTCTGGGTATTTCTAATCTGACTCAAATGTTGAGTGTTGTGGGGATTATTTTGTATTCGTTGATTCGATCAGAAAATTTAATTTCATTTAGTTTTCCGGATATTTTAGAAACTGTTAAAATGTTCGATCGATCTCATTAACTCATTTTTTCCCGGCACGAAAAACATTCAAGTGTTGAATTTTTCTTGAGTTTAAATCTTTCGGAAAAACGTGCAAGTAACGCAGTGGCCCCTCTAGAAGAACACAAACCTTAACTCGATTATGTGACCGTCTGAACCGCCTCTAAACCTTAGGGTTTGCGGCAGTACGGCGTTGCCACATATGAGGCGTTGGCTTGACCCTTCTACGGTTGGAGCATTGGTACTGTGACGTATTCTGGGACTTTTTGAACTCCGCTCAAGTGTTGAGCTATTTAGGAAATCTTGGGTATTTGATTATTCGATCGGAAAGTTTAATACTGTCTATTTATCTGGAATGTGATACAATATGTGGAATTCATATGGTTAGGCATGCGATGTCTAAGGAGGTTGCGGATTCCAACTGTTGTAGTTTTACACTTTCTTTTCTGTGACCGTAAGCGTAGTATGTGGTGTATCGCCGGTTTCGTTGCTATACATCAACGAAAATCAGGATACGCATACTTGCTTACGTTGATGATATGAGATATTATGTGTTGCTGTGATATGTTATATTGGATTGTCGTGTTCTGAATAGCTGGGGGTTTTATAAGAGATGAGAGTTTTTCTTTTTCATTCCTGTAAAATTCATTTGTATGTAATATTCTTTTATTGGGGAACTTCCGGGCTGAGGATGATGTCACCATTGTATATTATTTACTTTTCCGCATTAGGTAGACCCAAGGCAGGGAGCACAAGTAACGGGGTTCTACGGTCCAGTGGGAGACCATCTCGAGGAGTCGAGACCGGGTCTCCTAACCCTAGAATTGGCAGTGTTGCTTGCCGCTCTCGTAGGGGTCTAGGGATGTAGGTTTGGCTATTCATCGCGACCATGGAATCCGTGTTTTATACAGGCTCGTATTAAAAACACGGACCTCCTAGTATATCCAATATTTCATATATGTTCTTCTACTGCAATGTTCTGTGATGAGATCATATTACTGCCTAAGACGAATGTTTATATTATATATATGAGATATATGTTATATTGCAGATTTCGTTTCAAATGTGATGCTTGTGAAGCATAATAAAACGGGACTTCATTAATGAGATTAATGAAACTAAAAGAAACCTAAAGATGTTGTAGAAACTTGTTTAAAAACTGGTAGCTCTAGTTCTTGCTTTGCATAGCGGTGTTCCTTGTAGAACATCCAGCACCTTATTCGATAAGGAAAGAGCCGAGATCCCTTCACCGGGAGTGACCTCTTTAGTGAAACTAGCAGATGCTACAAACATGGTTTGTCTTTTGATTGTTTTTATAGTTTTTGCTTTGCATAGTGATATTTGTGAAATATCCTGCACCTTATTCGATAAGGAAAGAGCCGACGATCCCTTCACCGGGAGTGACCTCTTTAGCAAAACTAGAAAATACATCAAAAACATTCCAAATTAAAAATCACTCGATTCTACAACGATATCAAGTTCATTACGCAAAGGGTTTTCTTAAAAACCTGTCGTAGCCCTCCGTCATTTCAGATAAGTAGTAATTAGTATTCGTGTTGCGTTTGTTGACTTCTGTCAAGGCGTAGTGTGCGGTAGCTGATTAGTGCTTATCTGTATAAACATATGATGTGATTGATTTAGGGTAGTCGTGCGACCTTGTTGACCTTTGTCAAGGGTCGTGCGGGTGGGTTTACTTCAATCAGGAAATGACGGGTTGAACTTGACTAGCAGCCTATGGTTTGTTGACGTCTGTCAAGGTCATAGGACGCTGGGGGTAAAATATTATTGGGAATTTCAAGTGTTGAAATTTGCAATGAGATTGCATACCTTCTATAGATAGTTGGATCCCGATACCCGCTGAGAGTAAGAGTTATTCCTGGGAGAGTTTTACACATTACAATTAGCCGATCAAGTAGGTGTCTAGAAAGGTGTCAACGGGGTTACGCCCCTGGGAAAACGAGGATTTTTTTAATTAGGTCCGTGCGAAAGCACGGGGAACCTCCCTCAAAGTACCGGCACTGGCCTGGCTGAAAGATTGGCGAACTTATAGGGTGTAATTAATCCCGGCTAGTCTTTCCTTTTAGGGTTTGAAAGAAGATTTGACTAAAACAGTGGGAGCCATCCTGATTAGATAAATTGATAACCAATCTAATCTTGTAAAAGCGCACGCTGAGTGTTTTCTTCTCTCTCTCTCCTGGTTACGACTATACCACACCTTAATCAAGAAAATAATACGGATGTATTGACCGAACCCGCTTGTTATACTGCGCTAGGGAACGTTGGTCCCGCTCCAACTTATAATTGTTATAAGACAGAGCAGGAAGTAGGGTATTACCAGAATTCCCGTGCCGCCCAAACGAAGAAAGTGCTTGTTGATGCATCATCTTCGGGTGTGTTCATTACAGAGAACTGTTTCTGTCACGTCCCGAAAGTACAGAACATGACCGGCACTTAAACTACGAAACGTATCGAGGCGTACGTAATCTAAGTAAACCGAAAACCCAGAAATCCAAACCAAGAAAAGAAGTAGAGTGAAGGAAAACCAATTTAAAACAAGTAGTTTTAATAGCATAAGCCGAATTATGCGGTTTTTAAGAACATCAAAATTTACTGAAAATTTCGGCAGAGTCTCCTTTGTAAATACTGGCTCCCAAACGGGATACAACATGAATAGTATACGAAATCAATAAAAAGGCATCCCCAAGCGGGAGCTAGCTCTTCGTCAATCGACGGTCACAACCACACAAGCAATATAATATACAACGCCAACGGCGAGGATCAAAACTCAAAAGGAAACTCAAAACCACCAGAAATATAACGAGCGACTCTAAGGTCGAAAGAATAAACAACACTGGTCTCTATCTCAGTAAATACATGTTTGGTTGATGGAATTTACTAGATACAACGGAATAATATTATACAAGGTAATATGATGGGTACGATACAAGAAAAACCCACCTACTAGCAAGTCACCCGAATGAAACTGAGCCCGCAAAGCCGTAATGAAACCTGTACGGCAAACCTGCAAGAAACTGGGGCACAACGGGGGTGAGTTGCCAACTCGTGAATAGAAAAATATCTACACACAGAAATCGCATAAATAACGCAACCTAGGTCAATGATCATAATATGTCCTCAAATATATGAATAACACGTAGCCTATAACAAGGCTAGGGTAAATATCTAACCCGAGTGTAATCTCATGTGCCCGTGTCAGTGCCTCAGGTAGCAATATATTATATGAATGAGGTATGAATGCATGAAAACAGAATACATGTAAATGAAGAACCGTTTTCATAAATTAGTGAGATTTCCTTTGTATTTTTAAACTGAGGTATCATAAATGAAATCAGTATCAACAGTGTCTAGTATCGACACAAAACATAAATCTCAATGTCTCGAAATATCAATGTCTCAATCTCAATATCTAGGGCGCCGTCAGTCCAGACCGGCCCCTACCATCCATCTCAAGACCACGACGGTATCCTCCGGATATCCGACGTGTCGGGTAATATCACCGGTAGGTAGTGCTCCCCAGCCAGGCTCAACGTCAACACCACATTCCTCTTGCCCCGGGGTACCATACCGGGCCCACCATGTACCCGAAACGGTTCCTCCACTCCTCGAATCGGGTCTCAAAATCCATCAGCAAACTCATGGTGGACGACTCATACATCATAGGAAAACCGCACTTTTTATTTTAAAAGAGAGAAAAGGGTTTATTTATGTTTTTGCGGTTTTCCTCCAAATCCAGAAAATCTCATGGAAATCCGAATCCAAAACCTCAATAACACGTAAAATAGTGAATATATGCATGAGAATCCATGAATGCGGCATAACGATGAATAACAGTATGTATGAAGTGACAAGTAATAACTACAATATCTAAGCTGGCATATAAGGTAAGTACACTAATATTATGTCAAACTACTAGCTATCTAGCTAAGTTAAGCAATAATATTTTCTAAGGTGTACGTGACATGGCAATTACCGATGAAGATGTGTGTGAGCCGGCAATTAAGTGTACGTGGTACCTACGCATCATCGGTAATGGTGCTGGTGTCCTAACAGCATGATATCACTAATGGAGTATGAAACATAAAATAAGCATGCGATGCGAAGCGGACCACAAAAATGAGCGGGAGCTGAAAACTAGACGCAACTATAACAATCTGCATTAATCTAATATAAGTCCTACAAATGGTGCCTTTTGAAATAACACGAATCATGGGTTTTGAAAATAGGGGCTACGGTGTTTTTATGGAAAGATACGTCTTTTGAAATATCCGTAGGATCCCTTGGGGTGTCTTTAAGAATGCCCACGATTCGTTGGTTTTTGAAATAGGTAAGAAGTCTAATCTAATCTAACAACTACACTAAACTATACGGCTGAAGTAACAAGCTGAACTACAGGTAAGGAAACCGCCTATCATCTGAGTCGATACATATACATACCTGTATATGTATAGTCGGTGATCCCGCCTCAGTAATATCATATCCGATACCATATCTATAATCAGGCATCCCAAGTCAAGAGTGCGGATCAATCATCAATATAGCTCGTACGTAAATCCGTCGTACCGCATCCCAATCTGGGTACGGGTCAATATCACATTCATCAAACTATTCACCTGGTATCCTCTTTATCAAATATCACGATCGGGGTACTGATCTACGTCTAGTACCATACTGATACCGCCTACGTATGCATGGACGTGTGTGAAACACTACGTCAAGGACCCGCTACAACGTCATGTCGTATCTCAAATACGAACCCTGCTATATCACCGATCTCACGGCCTCAAATCAAATCTCATCGACTCAGCTCAATCCCAAGTATCATCCTCAAATCCGTATGTGAACACATAGTCCCATACCCATGTGAACCCATAACTAAAAAGAATCCCATGAGCACATATCAATAGGAATGTATGCAAGTATGTATGTGTGTATGTGTAGTGCAACACTACCCTAGAGTTCGCAACGCTAAGGTAATCCAACACACCAATATCCATCCTAAGCAACGTTATTAATCCCAAATAACATATAATAAATGTTGGTGTGTATACGCATCCGTATACACCACCACGGACTGTGGGGGTGCTATACGCCATCCACCCGACTTCTCCCCGTAGATATAAATCTACTCACCTGGTCCTCGCTCGCCGGTGCCGATGTCGCCATGCGCTTTCTTGTCGTCTCGAAGTCCACATGGGGTACCTACATATCATAACGCACCGTATCGCATTAAAACTAAATTCGATGTTGAAACGGCATACGAAAATCAAATCGGCACGCGTATCACGCATAGGTCCAAACCTATCGCCTACGTATGCAAGAATAGTCAAACCAACCCTCGATGTCGATGTACAAACGTCAAACCATCGAGAAAAATCCAATCACACTCATTTGCACATTCACGAACACTAATTTTAATATAAACTAGGTTAAAACTCACAAAAACACCAATTTCACTTAAAAAGTCATTTTTCCGAAAATCTAGCAAGCACAAATCACCGTTTTTGTACAAAACTCGATGTATAGACGAATCTAGAGGCCACAATATTCACTAAATATCTTAAATAAGTCAAAAAAAAGATTCCCATAATTTAATCTCATTAAATTCCATAAACCCCAAAAACCTAGTTTACAAATTATCCAATGTTAACAATTTTCAAGCAAAAATTCTCGATTTAAGAATTAAGTTTAGATTTGCATAACCTAAGGTATTAAACCACTCATTATAATATTAATAATGCCATGAAACCATAATTTGAATTTTATCTCATAAGAATATAATTATTTTAAAAACCTAGTTTACAATTTATATAATTATCACAATTTAAATCAACAAATATGCAAACTAGCAACCTAAATTGGATTTAGCATAACCTAATATGTCAAATACATCACACAACCCTAATCTCACAACACAAAACCCCAATTTGAATTCAAACCCCACTCTTGAATTTCAAACCATGCACTTAGAACTAAAATAAAAACCTATTTAATCATATAATTAAACTAACCTAAAGCAATTAACAACAACTTAAGAAAAAGGTTAAAATTATACCTCATGATCAAGGGATCAAACATGAATCTAGCACCAAAATCTTGGCCTCCAAAATGAAAACTTTTCACTAAGAATCATGCTATAGTAGCCAAGAAATAATGGGTAAGGCTTGGATTTTGAATTAACTTTGATTTTGCAAGGATTTTGAGGCAAAATTGTGGATTTTTGAGGCAATTTTGTGGGGGATTTTAGGGTAGGGGCTGCTGCTGGAAAGGGGTCAGCCATGTTGTGGGGGAGTGAGGAGAGAGAGGGAGGTGAAGAAAGTGGGGAGAAAAGACAAGTCCACACCCCTTTTGACTTTTCTTTCATTTTCTTTTCTTTTCTATTCAAAAAGGAGGTGATTGGAGAGAGAGAGAGGGGGAGGGGCTGTCAAAGTGGGCCGGCCATAAGGGGAAGGGATGATGGTGAAGTGTGTGGGTGTGGGGAAAAGATAAATGTATTACCCCAATTTCCATTTACACTAAATTTCACCGAAAAAAGCCTTTTTTTCTTCAATAATTTCTAAACCGTTTTGGCAAATGATTTTGTTCCAAAAACCATATGATAAAATTTTATTTAATGTTTTATGATGCACAAAATTTGTTTCAACTCATTCCAATTTGTAATTTTCCCTAATTAAATGTATTAGTGACGGCTTAAAATAATAATAAAATAATATTTTTTTCAGAAAATTTGAAATTTCACCAGCGGCTCAATAAACACCAAATAATAGCAATTACATAGCAAGAATATGTATATTTAATTTTTATAATAAGATATTTGTATTTTGACTTTTTACAGAAAACCCCCTTATTTTACCGATTTTTCGAAATTTCACCGAAACGATTTTCAAAACGTTACAATCTTCCCCCCTTAAAGAAATTCGGTCCCTGAATTTAAATTAAAACTCCCCCCAAATACTAAAACATCTAAGCAAAACCATCAAGTCGTCAGGGCTCCGAAATCATAAATACATAAAACAAATCGTAGCGCCGCGCATGCGCGTGAAAAATAAGCATATAACTCAAATCAAAACTCCATCCAGCATCCCGCAATCATCGGAGTCATGGTGAAGACACAATGTCCAAATCCAAAATGAAAATCAGTATGATATAACTCGAAACTATACATGTAAATATCGAATATATATATGTAAGTATCTGAAGGAAATGCATGCCAAATCTCTTTAAGTCGCTGTGCAACACGTATAACACTGCACAGTGGCGGGCGTCTATCATAAGAAAATAACTATATACATATATACCTTCGTTTGAAATATACGTTCCGCCGTTTTGGAACAATTTAGAAGGGTCTCCTTGTTTTAAACATTTCGTGTCGTATCAAACACGTGGGTAAATACTGAGGCTATAGCTCGCCTTTTTTCTCCCTTTTTTTTTTGGAAATCCCTTCAATAACTATCAATGCATGCAAAATATTTTCAGGTACTGTCTTCTGACTAGTCCTGCTCAGTACGAAAACACATAGCAATATCATAAAAACGTACTGCTCTATACGAAATCAATCCCCAAAATATGCACATGAATGCTACGTGCGTCTGGTGCGCACGGAAATCAAAATCCATGAATGTACCATACATGCGCACAGAAACAACATCTAAGTGCATCGGGTGTGCACGAAACATCTGTCGTAGGCAACATGTGTGCCTGACAGCAAAATCAGGTGCATCTGACATGCACGAAAAATCTTGATTTAGTGCATCTGGTGTGCACCAAAATCGCATCTCAAGACATGCGCTCAACATGCGCGAAAATCCAAATCAGGTGCATCCATCGTGCACGAAATCATGAAATCCAATATCAAGCGCCGAACGTGCGCAAAATCAATCAGGTGCACAAGGTGCACAAAACAAATATCGAGTATCACAATCGAAATCGAAGTCCAGTGCACACTGCAAGCATATAATAACTATACAGAGTGCAGGAACCAATTCGTGTGCGTGCATACGCACAAAATCAACTCAAATGTCTAAAACCGTAAAATCACAAACATGTGAAACCCAAACACGAAAACGATATCAAGTGCAACACTGTGCAAAGATCGTAAATCCTCAATCATCAAAATCAAATCATGCGAATAAATCACCCAAAACATCGAAATCAATAATGGCGGAATAGTATCGCTCAAGTGCATCCTCTAAGAATCTCGGGCCAACTGTCGCGGTCACTAATGGGACGTCTCGTCGATGATCATGAACTCTGGCCTGCTGGTGTGCGTAACCATGACCACTCCTGGGTCAAGGTCTTCACTGTGAATTACCAATCTTTCGGTCCATCGGCTCATCGGCCCTGTCGGGTGTGCTAACGGGGATGATCCAGTTCTGGCACGTCTCTTGTCATCTCCCGGTCAATCATCACGACCACTCGTAAGACAGCATATCACTGGCGTCGGCCTCTGGCTCTCTGAATGTACGTGACACCCCTGATCCTGGGTGCAAGTATCATTGCAGCAGTGTCCTGGAAGGAATCCTGCTCACGGTCTCTTCCATGTCTCATCTCTGCCAACTGTCCGGAAGTCATTGTCCTTTCCTATATCTGCATCTTGCTCTGGAACGACTGCATACTCATCGCGACTCCTTCTGGAAGGTAAGTCCAAGTACCATGCCTCGGCATGCGCATCGCCTCTCTGATGTCGGCGGAGTGGAACGTCATCTCATCTAGATCTGGTGCGAACCTCTTACTCCACTTTTCTGTAATGTCGTCTGCTTTGGACTCGTCTCGTCGCGGCTGCATGGACTGAGCTCCAACGACTATCCTCGTATCTGGAGTCTCCCAAGAAATGCATCTCACCACCTAGCATCCGAATTAACTCGAGCCATCCAATCGATTCGTCAAAACCTCATAATCCCCCAAGAGCTCAACATCTTGGGTACAGTTTAATAGTATCGAGTACATACCACAGTATCGGTGGTCCAGCCGTAGAAGGGCAAACCCAAGCCTCACTAATGGCGCCGTAGAACTGCCGCAAACCCGAAGGTTCAAAGGCTTTCACACGGTCATTAAGTCGAGTTAGGGTTTCATTCTTCTAGAGGGACCATAGAATTGCCTGCATGTCTTTCCGACTACTTTAAATTTGGAATAATAGGTTTTCGACATTCGATCGTCTCTGTCGACCCTCACGTCTCTGCGTGAAGTCGTCTCTAGCTGGAATCAATCTATCTGATGACCTTGCATCGGGGTAAGCGAACGATCCACATGTCCTAGTCATTCATCCTAGATGACTAGCGACCTTCTATCATCTCTTAGTACAACTCGTCCTGCACGAATTCCAGCATCGGGGCAATATCTCGTCGTTCGCAGCAATAACTGGCTCGCTCGTCTGCACGCTGAACAGTGCCTCGATCGTTATGAATAAGCAACACACCAACGGTCATCAAGATCTGGCTGGCCTCTATCATTGGCTCAATCCTCTAGTGTCGATCAGCACATCCGAGTAACCTCATAAAGGCGATCCGCCAAACGCTCGTGGCGCGGAAACACAGTAAAAAGACACATCTCTGCAATCGTGTGTCGCCGGAATTTCGCCCTGGTCAGTCCTCGTTCGTGACGAGCTTGTGCTGACCGCAACTCTAGCCGTAGCTCTCCCTGCCCGTAACCGTAGCAGCAAAACCAAACTGGTACCGATGAGGCTAGATCAGGAAGGAATATAATACTGAACAAGGAAATGTACATCCTAAGGCTTCATAAGTGGAGTGGCGTGTCGTAAATATGCCGCGGAACATACCAATGGTACGTCACTCTACTTTAGTCACCTATTCCATCAACCAAGGGTCATCCTACGCTCCGAAGGTTAAAACCTAACGCTCTGATACCAACTTTGTCACGTCCCGAAAGTACGGAACATGACCGGCACTTAAACTACGAAACGTATCGAGGCGTACGTAATCTAAGTAAACCGAAAACCCAGAAATCCAAACCAAGAAAAGAAGTAGAGTGAAGGAAAACCAATTTAAAACAAGTAGTTTTAATACCATAAGCCGAATTATGCGGTTTTTAAGAACATCAAAATTTACTGAAAATTTCGGCAGAGTCTCCTTTGTAAATACTGGCTCCCAAACGGGATACAACATGAATAGTATACGAAATCAATAAAAAGGCATCCCCAAGCGGGAGCTAGCTCTTCGCCAATCGACGGTCACAACCACACAAGCAATATAATATACAACGCCAACGGCGAGGATCAAAACTCAAAAGGAAACTCAAAACCACCAGAAATATAACGAGCGACTCTAAGGTCGAAAGAATAAACAACACTGGTCTCTATCTCAGTA
The DNA here is from genome assembly GCA_030015575.1 of Agapanthus africanus. Taxonomy (NCBI): domain Eukaryota; kingdom Viridiplantae; phylum Streptophyta; class Magnoliopsida; order Asparagales; family Amaryllidaceae; genus Agapanthus; species Agapanthus africanus. The sequence continues at coordinate 133,389,862 of JASDDO010000018.1, read as the reverse complement.
AATACATGTTTGGTTGATGGAATTTACTAGATACAACGGAATAATATTATACAAGGTAATATGATGGGTACGATACAAGAAAAACCCACCTACTAGCAAGTCACCCGAATGAAACTGAGCCCGCAAAGCCGTAATGAAACCTGTACGGCCAACCTGCAAGAAACTGGGGCACAACGGGGGTGAGTTGCCAACTCGTGAATAGAAAAATATCTACACACAGAAATCGCATAAATAACGCAACCTAGGTCAATGATCATAATATATCCTCAAATATATGAATAACACGTAGCCTATAACAAGGCTAGGGTAATTATCTAACCCGAGTGTAATCTCATGTGCCCGTGTCAGTGCCTCAGGTAGCAATATATCATATGAATGAGGTATGAATGCATGAAAACAGAATACATGTAAATGAAGAACCGTTTTCATAAATTAGTGAGATTTCCTTTGTATTTTTAAACTGAGGTATCATAAATGAAATCTATCAACAGTGTCTAGCATCGACACAAAATATAAATCTCAATGTCTCGAAATATCAATGTCTCAATCTCAATATCTAGGGCGCCGTCAGTCCAGACCGGCCCCTACCATCCATCTCAAGACCACGACGGTATCCTCCGGATATCCGACGTGTCGGGTAATATCACCGGTAGGTAGTGCTCCCCAGCCAGGCTCAACGTCAACACCACATTCCTCTTGCCCCGGGGTACCATACCGGGCCTACCATGTACCCGAAACGGTTCCTCCACTCCTCGAATCGGGTCTCGAAATCCATCAGCAAACTCATGGTGGACGACTCATACATCATAGGAAAACCGCACTTTTTATTTTAAAAGAGAGAAAAGGGTTTATTTATGTTTTTGCGGTTTTCCTCCAAATCCAGAAAATCTCATGGAAATCCGAATCCAAAACCTCAATAACACGTAAAATAGTGAATATATGCATGAGAATCCATGAATGCGGCATAACGATGAATAACAGTATGTATGAAGTGACAAGTAATAACTACAATATCTAAGCTGGCATATAAGGTAAGTACACTAATATTATGTCAAACTACTAGCTATCTAGCTAAGTTAAGCAATAATATTTTCTAAGGTGTACGTGACATGGCAATTACCGATGAAGATGTGTGTGAGCCGGCAATTAAGTGTACGTGGTACCTACGCATCATCGGTAATGGTGCCGGTGTCCTAACAGCATGATATCACTAATGGAGTATGAAACATAAAATAAGCATGCGATGCGAAGCGGACCACAAAAATGAGCGGGAGCTGAAAACTAGACGCAACTATAACAATCTGCATTAATCTAATATAAGTCCTACAAATGGTGCCTTTTGAAATAACACGAATCATGGGTTTTGAAAATAGGGGCTACGGTGTTTTTATGGAAAGATACGTCTTTTGAAATATCCGTAGGATCCCTTGGGCTGTCTTTAAGAATGCCCACGATTCGTTGGTTTTTGAAATAGGTAAGAAGTCTAATCTAATCTAACAACTACACTAAACTATACGGCTGAAGTAACAAGCTGAACTACAGGTAAGGAAACCGCCTATCATCTGAGTCGATACATATACATACCTGTATATGTATAGTCGGTGATCCCGCCTCAGTAATATCATATCCGATACCATATCTATAATCAGGCATCCCAAGTCAAGAGTGCGGATCAATCATCAATATAGCTCGTACGTAAATCCGTCGTACGGCATCCCAATCTGGGTACGGGTCAATATCACATTCATCATACTATTCACCTGGTATCCTCTTTATCAAATATCACGATCGGGGTACTGATCTACGTCTAGTACCATACTGATACCGCCTACGTATGCATGGACGTGTGTGAAACACTACGTCAAGGACCCGCTACAACGTCATGTCGTATCTCAAATACGAACCCTGCTATATCACCGATCTCACGGCCTCAAATCAAATCTCATCGACTCAGCTCAATCCCAAGTATCATCCTCAAATCCGTATGTGAACACATAGTCCCATACCCATGTGAACCCATAACTAAAAAGAATCCCATGAGCACATATCAATAGGAATGTATGCAAGTATGTATGTGTGTATGTGTAGTGCAACACTACCCTAGAGTTCGCAACGCTAAGGTAATCCAACACACCAATATCCATCCTAAGCAACGTTATTAATCCCAAATAACATATAATAAATGTTGGTGTGTATACGCATCCGTATACACCACCACGGACTGCGGGGGTGCTATACGCCATCCACCCGACTTCTCCCCGTAGATATAAATCTACACACCTGGTCCTCGCTCGCCGGTGCCGACGTCGCCATGCGCTTGCTTGTCGTCTCGAAGTTATAATTATTTTAACAATTTTCAAGCAAAAATTCTCGATTTAAGAATTAAGCTTAGATTTGCATAACCTAAGGTATTAAACCACTCATTATAATATTAATAATGCCATGAAACCATAATTTGAATTTTATCTCATAAGAATATAATTATTTTAAAAACATAGTTTACAATTTATATAATTATCACAATTTAAATCAACAAATATGCAAACTAGCAACCTAAATTGGATTTAGCATAACCTAATATGTCAAATACATCACACAACCCTAATCTCACAACACAAAACCCCAATTTGAATTCAAACCCCACTCTTGAATTTCAATCCATGCACTTAGAACTAAAATAAAAACCTATTTAATCATATAATTAAACTAACCTAAAGCAATTAACAACAACTTAAGAAAAAGGTTAAAATTAAACCTCATGATCAAGGGATCAAACATGAATCTAGCACCAAAATCTTGGCCTCCAAAATGAAAACTTTTCACTAAGAATCATGCTATAGTAGCCAAGAAATAATGGGTAAGGCTTGGATTTTGAATTAACTTTGATTTTGCAAGGATTTTGAGGCAAAATTGTGGATTTTTGAGGCAATTTTGTGGGGGATTTTAGGGTAGGGGCTGCTGCTGGAAAGGGGTCAGCCATGTTGTGGGGGAGTGAGGAGAGAGAGGGAGGTGAAGAAAGTGGGGAGAAAAGACAAGTCCACACCCCTTTTGACTTTTCTTTCATTTTCTTTTCTTTTCTATTCAAAAAGGAGGTGATTGGAGAGAGAGAGGGGGGGAGGGGCTGTCAAAGTGGGCCGGCCATAAGGGGAAGGGGTGATGGTGAAGTGTTTGGGTGTGGGGAAAAGATAAATGTATTACCCCAATTTCCATTTACACTAAATTTCACCGAAAAAGGCCTTTTTTCTTCAATAATTTCTAAACCGTTTTGGCAAATGATTTTGTTCCAAAAACCACATGATAAAATTTTATTTAATGTTTTATGATGCACAAAATTTGTTTCAACTCATTCCAATTTGTAGTTTTCCCTAATTAAATGTATTAGTGACGGCTTAAAATAATAATAAAATAATATTTTTTTCAGAAAATTTGAAATTTCACCAGCGGCTCAATAAACACCAAATAATAGCAATTACATAGCTAGAATATGTATATTTAATTTTTATAATAAGATATTTGTATTTTGACTTTTTACAGAAAACCCCATTATTTTACCGATTTTTCGAAATTTCACCGAAACGATTTTCAAAACGTTATAGTTTCTCAGTATCCTTTACGTCCTGGGTATTAGATACCGGATCAGGATCCCGCATATGTAATTTGTTACATGGACTACAGAAAGGAAGAGAACTGAGAACGGGTGATAAATTTCATGAGATAGAAACGGTGCAAGTGTTGCAGCCAAGTCTGTTGGTAGTTATCACCTTGTATTACCAGAATACATTGATTCTGAACGAATGTTATTAAATACCAAACCTGATATACAACATTATATCAGTCTCTTTATTAGTAAAGAAGGATATAATTTTGTATTGTTGCATAATGTTTTGAACATTTCCGATATCAAGAGTTGATCGGTTCAGGCACGTTTTCTAAAAGCATAGACATTCTAAATCAAATCACAGTTCTTAGTGTACAGAACACACACAAGAGGAAGAGTTCAAAAATGAACGAATCCTTCTTGAGGCATTGTAGACTAGGTCATATCAATGCGACCCGACCAGCTGAAGTTACATATAGATACATATTTAAATTAGTTTGAATTTACATCTTGTGAAACTTGCCGGTCATGTCACAGAGATAAGATGACCACAGCTCCATTTATTGGAAACAGAGAAAGAGTTAGTGAACTCTTGGGATTGATACATGTTGATGTATGAAGGTCCCCTGTCTACACATGCCAAGATCGGTTCTTTATACTTTATTATATTCACTGATGGTCTCTCAAGATTCGCACATGTGTTCCTGTTGAAACACAAGTCTGAACCTTTCGAGAAATTCTATGAATATAAGTTAGAAGTAGAGAACCAAAAACCGGGTGTAAGTATTATGTCCTTTGATGAGATCAAGGAGGAGAATACTTGAGCACGGGATTCCTGGACTATTCTAAAGGAGAATGAGATTCTCTCTCAGCATTACTCCTCCGTATACACCATAGCATGATGGTATATCGGGGCGGAGCAATAGCACCCTATGTGATATGATGTGCTCTATGATGAGTACTACTGAGTTTCCTATTTCCTTTTGGGAGTTATGCACTAGAAAAGCTGCATACCTATTGAATAGGGTTCCAATCAAATCAGTTGCCTACCACTTCATATGTGATATTGAATGGGAAGAGCCCATATCTTAAGTATGTTAAGATTTGGGGTTGTCCGGCCTATGTCTAAAAAGCAAAATCCGGACAAACTCGAGGCAAAGTCAGTTCTGTGGAAGTTTGTTGGATATCCCAAGCATTCACAAGGGAATATCTTCTACCAAACCGAGAAACAAAAGATGTTTTGTTTCTCAGCATGCCACCTTTGTGAAAGGGAATTTCTTGTGAAGAAATTATTGGTCATGAGGTAGAACTGGAAGGAGTTCCAGCTATACAAACTGCAGCTGATGATTTGGTAGAACCAAAGGATTCAATAGAAACCAACGAACCTCAGCCTCTCCGCCGATCTAGTAGGGTTCCTCACCCACCTGAGAGATACTTCGGTTTCTCTATGACAGTGGGAGCGAGGAATGCATCATGAGTTGATGACCCAACTAGTTTCGAGCTGGCCATCAGGAGTGGGACTCTGTAAGAATGGCTGGATGCTTAGCGATCTGAGATGGAATCCTTATACACCAACAAAGTATGGACTTTGGTTGCTTTATCTGAAGGGTTAAATCCCTATCAGGAGCAAGTATATCTTGAGAAGATTACTTGGTGTACATGGAAAAGTTGAGACTTTCAAAGCTATGCTTAAGTCCATCCAAATCCTACTTGCCATAGCTGCATACCATGACTACGATATCTGGTGGTTGGGTGTCATGACTGCTTTTCTAAATGATGATTTAGAAGAGAGCGTCTATAAGTACACAGCCAGAGGGCTTCGTAAACAGTGGGAGCAGCGGAAAGGTGTACAAGATGCTTTATAGGATAAAGCAGGCGTCGCGGAGTTGGAACATCTGTTTTGATGTGGTAGTCAAAGAGTTTGACTTCATCAAAATGGTAGATGAACCTTGTATATACAAAAATGTAGTAGAGAGTATGGTGGTGATCCTCGTAGAGTACGTGGATGACATACTCTTGATAGGGAAGGAGTTTCCTATGCTATGCTCGGTCAATCTCCGCTTATCATAAGGATTCTCCATATAGGATCAAGGTGATACCTCCTAAATCTTGGGTTTTGGATCTATGAGAGATAGATCTAATTGGATGTTAGGATTCTCACTAGTTGTAGCGAGATGGTATCAATCGATCCTGGGGAGAAACACTGGAAAGGATCCAGGGTGATAAGGACGACTGAATATCAGTCACAGGCATTGTCTTTACCCTCTGTGGAGGGACGGTATATTGGAAGAGTTCCAAGCTAGATACCGTGACTTACTAGACGATTAAAGGCAAGATACATCATTACCAAGGATGCTAATAAAGAGGCGGTCTGGATATATATAAGTTCATGAGATGAACTTCGTTCCTACCATTGTATGACAATGGAGTTGTGGCTTTTGCCAAGGAACCCCCGTCCCTTCAGAAATCCAGATATAATTCTTAGGCAGTATCACCTGATCATGCAGATGGTTGATCTCCATGGAGATTGAGGTTAGGAGAGTAGACAAAGAGGACAACAGTGCGGATCCACTCACAAATGCCTTTTTCCCAGTAGAGACTCTTATGGGATGGTTGAGTATGAGATACTTCAACCGCAGCTTATTATTGGGTATGTGATACCGCAGCTTCAACAACAGATGGCCCTAGTGCAAGTAGGAGATTGTTAGTTATATGTATGCCCTAGAGGCCATTACTGTACATATGATGTATATTGTAGTGGATGTTTGGACATATATAGGGAGGACTTTCTTGCTCGACATTATAGTACGCTATCTGGTTGCTCTTTAACTTAACATGTACTCTGATTGTCTCTATGTTACATATTGCTAAAGCCCTTAGGATGAGTACTTGACTACCAGGACTATGATGCGGATCATACTAGTAGGGACAGTGTAGTCGTCAAGTACATCCTTCAAATATTCCTAGTCGAGGGTGTATCGAGACAGGGCATCGATACACCAGAGTAGACTAGCGTATACGCATCTTCACCCATATAATGGGCGATGGATGATCCCATATCCATCGGTGTTTGACATCAAGGATGGTGTACGGGTGCTCAGTGGAGACTGGGAACACTGGACGGACGCGCCGAGAACTCCCAGATAGTATTATACCTCACGTCAGATGGCAGTTCTCCGGTGACACTGGTACAGGTTAGTCTGTAGACCCGAGATCGTCATAGAGTCTTGTGCGGTTCCCACTGTGCTTTGATTTCCATCATACCACGTCCAAGAGGGCGTGCAAAAAGGTGGCTTTTGGGTACAGTCCCGAATCATATGGAGGCAATGAGCGATAGGAGGGGATTCGTCTCTTCCGGTATAGGGAGTTGATGTTGTGATGTGTTCGATTGGGTATAACTGGAAATCTATGGCTAGGGTTGCTGAGATTTACTGGTAAGTGTTATCAGTAGTTTCTCAAACTGTTATAGACCTCATATCGACACGATTTATCAAGTTACTGGGGTGTGACGTTTACCACCCTTAGGAGAGATATGCGACATATCAAACGAAGAGAACGGACTGTACGGGAATGTTACTTACTAGATTCACAGGAGAATGTATAGGCTTGCTTGTTGATCTTCTGAGCGCTCAATACCTGGGTGGCTGTTACGTTTAGCTGACCGCTTGCAGCTTGTGGATGTTTGATATGATCATCTCCTACTTCCGGCGTACTGACGATTCTTTAAAGTCCTACAAAGAGGTTTCTTAGCACAGGCAAAACGGAGTAGGAGCACATATGTGATATGTGCGGGACCGAGAACAATACGTGAATGTGATACCGTATTAGATTCTCACGATATGAGATATTGGCCGGGTATATGTGATATAGCCGGGTCATCGGATCAAGTGTTGATTCGATGAACTGATACAGATAATATTAGTCGGTTATTTGTGAAATAGCCGGATTATCGGATCAAGTGTTGATTCGATAATTTAATGTATAATTATATATTTGATATATTGAATTACATTAACTAATATAAGCTCACTAAAAGATTCTTTTTCTCACTCGGGTAATACATTGATATATATGCGATATATGTTAGTTGTATTATTTTATTTTGTTACAATAAATATTATATATGTGATATATAATATTGTAACACGATATGGTTATTAATGCAACATGTTTAGTGGAGATTAAACATGGTTAGGGTTTAATTTGGGTTAAGCTTTTCTAGAACCTTCTAGAAGGTTTTGTTTTATTTTGTGCAAAGATATTTGTTTTGATATTTTGCAAGATATTTGTTTTAACCCAAACCAACCTTTAACCTTGGTTAAATCTCTACAAAGGTTACATTGACCATGGTTGTATTTCTAACCATATACTTGACTTTCATTATTCATCACAAAAGGATTCATGATTATTCTTCTTCTTCTTCCTACTTTCATGAAAAGCTTTCTAGCTTTTTATGAAGTGATGAAAATGAGTGAGTTAATGAAAATATATGAGAGCTAAAATCCTGCTTCATCATCCTAATCTATCCTAGCCATTTAGATTAGGGTGTTCACTTCATTTAGTGAGTGAGAGCTTGTTTTAAAGAAACTTCAAGGTAGATCATCTTTGTTATCAAAGATCGAGAGCAAGTTTGCATCAATCTCTTCGTGGAGCCTCTCGAGTGTCCGGAACTTGATGATCGCAGCGAAGGGACCACAACACGGAACTTATGAAGTGAAGGACCGGACTACAAAGGTTGTAATCCCAAACTCTTAGTGTTAAAGTGTTTAACATGCTTTGTTTCGCCTAATCTCTAGTTTAAAGATCTCGTTTAGGGTTGTTCGGCACGGCTAAATTTTAAATCGGGCATGGTTGATGCCTTGTAGAACCTTGTTAGAGTGCCTAGTAACCCTACACAAACACGTGGGTTTAGTGGCGGTTCTGACGGTCACATAAATGAGTTAAGGTTTTATTCTTCTAGAGGGTCCATCGAATCACTTGCACGATATTTGAATGTTTCTGTCACGACCCAAAGTTCGGCCCGTGACCGGTACTTAACCACGTAACGTCTACAGGCGTAACGTGACTAAGTAAGCCGAAACCCAAAAATCAAAACCATTAAAAGTAGTGAGTGTTAAAACATTTAATGGAAACATTTGTTAAAACATTTAGAAAACCTTAAGTTGTTTAGTAAAGTTCTTTAAAGTTCAAGTTATTATCTTAAAAATTTTGGCTGCATTTCCTTTGTAAAAACAAGCCCCGCAATCGGGTACAAGGCAATATATGAGTAAAATGATAAACAACAAGAAAAAAAAGCATCCCAAATTGCAGCAATCATGCCCAACGGCGGAAACAATCACCACAATATTAATATACGACGCCGTAGCAAAGAATGAGCAAAAATAAGTGAAGACAATATGTAATATAAAACTGCATAAATAAAGTCGGCTCACAACGAGCTCGACACCAGAGTACAAAATAATATACATCGTCCTCACAACTGGTCTCTAAGTAAATACATGGATAGTAGATGGAGAGTATTGTTAGTTATATGTATGCCCTAGAGGCCATTACTGTACATACGTTGTATATTGTAGTGGATGCTTGGACATATATAGGGAGGACTTTCTTGCTCGACATGATAGTATGCTATCCGGTTACTCTTTATCTTAACATGTACTCTGATTGTCTCTATGTTACATGTTGATAAAGCCCTTAGGATGAGTACTTGACTACCAGGACTATGATGCAGATCATACTAGTGGGGACAGTGTAGTCGCCAAGTACATCCTTCAAATGTCCCTAGTCGTGGGAGTGCCGAGACAGGGCATCGATACTCTAGAGTAGACTAGCGTATGCGCTTCTTGACCCATATGATGGGCAATGGATGATCTCATATCCATTGGTGTTTGACATCAGAGAAGGTAAACGGGTGCTTAGTGGAGACTGGGTACACTGGACGGACTCGCCGAGAACTCCCAGATGGTATTATACCTCACGTCAGATGGCAGTTCTCTGGTGACACTGGTACAGGTTAGTCTGTAGACCCGAGATCGTCATAGATTTTTGTGTGATTCCCACTGTGCTTTGATTTCCATCATACCACGTCCAAGAGGGCGCGCAAAAAGGTGGCTTTTGGGTACAGTCCCGAATCACATGGAGGCAATGAGCGATAGGAGGGGTTTCATCTCTCCCGGTATAGGGAGTTGATGTTGCGCAGTGTTCGATTGGCTATAACTGGAAATCCCTGGCCAGGGTTGCTGAAATTTACTGGTAAGTGTTATCAGTAGTTTCTTGAACTGTTATAGACCTCATATCGACACAACTTATCAAGCTACTGGGGTCTGACATTTACCACCCCTAGGCGAGATATGCGACATATCAGACGAAAAGACCGGACTGTACGGGAGTGTTACTGGTTGGATTCACGGGAGAATGTACAGGCTTGCTTGTTGATATTCTGATTGCTCAATACCTGGGCGGCTGTTACATTTAGCTGACCGCTTGCAGCTTATGGGTGTTTGATATGATCATCACCTACTGCCGGTGTATTGACGATTCTTTAGAGTCCTACACAGAGGTTTCCTGGTTCAGGCAAAACGGAGTAGGAGCACATATGTGATATGTGCAGGATCGAGAATAATACGTGTATGCGATACCGTATTAGATTCTCGCGATAGGTGATATCGGCCGGGTATATATGATATAGCTGTAAGTCCGTGTTGCCCATCCCGGTGCTTACGGGAGGCGGAAAACATAATAAAAGACGGATTTTTAAAGACTTAGGCAACATGGACTTTGCTTGTGAGGATCTTTGCTAAACGAAAACTAGCTAAAGTAAACTAACAACTAACTAAGTTGTAGAAAGGTTATACCTTTGGTCTTTAGTCCTTCTCTCCTTGCTCGTCGGAATGGTAGAAAGGCCTCACCTTGCTTGTCTTCTTCCGTCAAAGAAAGATCCACTTGAAAGCCACCACCTTTAGCTTCAACTCCAAGCTAGGAGTAACTAGAGTGCAAGAAATGCTAAGACTTGAACCCTAGAAGAGAGTAGAGAGGATCAAGTGAAGGTTTTTCTCAAGCTTTTTGTTTCTCAACACATGAGAGGGAGAGAGCTTGAGGGAGAGGATGAACAAGAGAGAGAAATGATATGAGAGAATGAGAAAATAATAGAGCTCTTCTTACTAATATGTGTGAATTAATTTAATTGAATAATTAGCTAGATAATTATCATGGTAAATCATGACATGACCATTATCATTTCAAATTGCAAAGATCAAAAAGCATCTTCCAAAAGAAATTATGATGGTCAAAGTGTCAACCTTGGTCAACAACTCAAAAAAGTCAAAAGGTCAATAACCACAACCATGGATAATTATCAAACTAATTACTAATTAACAATAACACACACATAAATATTAGGGTTAATAAAATGACAATAGCCATTAACCCTAATCAAGGTCCTCTCCCTCAATCTCAAGCAACTGTGCATACGCACCCGCATTCGTGATCCGAGGAACACGAACACAATGAGAAAAACCAATCTCTAATCATATACTAGGATCCGGCTTAAACCAAAGCCCGCTAGTATAAACTGTCCGGACAGCAAACGTGCACAAGTGCGCGGATGCGAACGAACCCTGTCGCAAAACCATGCGACCTCTACTCATTTTGCCTAAAGGCGAATAGCTCTCTGTGTGGGACTCTAAAGACTCGACACTACGCTGGCAGTGGTTTTAACCACAGACCGCAAGCGGCACTAGCTGTACGTAACGGTCCCCAGGTAGATGTCGATAAGAAGACTGACGAGGTGAACCCCATCTGCACTCCTACTGAGCCTGTATGTGACAATCTCCGTACAGTCCGGTCTGTTCGTCTGATACATCGCATGGCGGGCCTAGGGGGGCGGTGAACGTCAGTCCCCTAATAGCGGTACAAGTCGTGTCGGAGTGTAGCCCAGAACACCCTGAGATAACACTGGAAACCTACCAGTATATCTCGCTTGCCCTGGCCAGGGACTACTCGTGTAATGGCTCTCCTGGACACAGCGCGATGTCAACCCCCAATACCGGGAGAGACGAATCCTGTCTAACCGTCACTGCCTCCAAGTGCTTCGGGACTGCACCCAAAAACTACCTGTTTGCACAGCTCCTTTGAGCCGTGGTAGGGTAGTAATCATAGTGCAGTGGGAACACACTCGAGGCGAAGTGACAGTGTCAAGTCAGCGGACTAAGCTGTACTCATGTCACCTAGGAACTGATAACTGACGATAGGTATATTACCAACCAACAGTTCCCGACGAGTCCTGTCCAGTGTACTCGTAACCTAACGAGCACCCGCATACTATCCCAAGTACGACGTACTAACGGCTGTGGGACAGACCGTCTCCCACACTGGGATGAGAAGCGCATACGCTAGTCTACTCCGGAGTATCGATGCCCTGTCTCGATAGTCCAACGACCAGGGACCTGTATAAGGATGTTCTTATAGATTACCCAGCTCCCACGAGTGCGAGCGCCATCACAATGCTGGTAATCAAGCAAAGATCCTAAGGGCTCTACTAATATGTATACCAGCAATATGCTAAAAGAAACACATGCACATATTAAAGCAGAGACAAACCAAGTAGCATACTACCATTTCGAGCAAGATTGTATATACAACTGTGAATATCCCAAGCTTCCATTAAGTAATATACAAACTAGTATGATACAGTAATGGCCTCTAGGGCATATACACTAACAATAGCCGGGTCATCGGACCAAGTGTTGATTCGATAAACTGATACAGATTATATTAGTCGGTTATTTGTGAAATAGCCGGATTATCGGATCAAGTGTTGATTCGATAATTTAATGTATAATTATATATTTGATATATTAAATTAAATTAACTAATATAAGCTCACTTAAAGATTCTTTTCTCACTCGGGTAATATATTGATATATATGTGATATATGTTAATTGTATTATTTTATTTTGTTACAATAAATATTGTATATGTGATATATAATATTGTAACATGTTAGGGTTATAAATGCAACATGATTTGTGGAGTTTAAATATGGTTAGGGTTTGTATTAGGGTTAAACTTTCATGAAGCTTTCAAGAAGCTTCTTGAAGCTTTGACTTTGACCTTGATATTTTGTGATATTTTGCAAAGATATTTCTTTAACCCAACCCAACCCTTTAACCATAGTTAATTCTCTACATCGGTTAAGTCTTCATACTTAACCCATGGTTGCATTTCTAACCTCACTTGATTCATTATTCATCACAAATGGTTTTGCTTCTTCTTCTTCTTCCTCTTTGATGAAAAGCTTTCTAGCTTTTTCAAAAGTGATGAAAATGAGTGAGATAAAGAAAACAAATGAGAGCTAAATTCCTACTTCATCATCCTCATCTATTCTAACCACTTAGATTAGGGTGTTTGCTTTGCTAATACTTTATTAATGAAGCAAAAGCTTGGGCTTGAGTTTCTTCAAGGTAGATCATCTTTGTTATCGAAGATCGGAAGCAAGCTTGCATCTTTTTCGTCATGGAGCCTCTCTAGAGTCCGGGTACTCGATGATTGCAGTGAAGGAACCTCAACACGGAGCTTTAAAAGTGAAAGAAAGGACTACAAAGGTTGTAATCCCTAACTCTTAGAAGTAAAGTTGTTTACTTGCTATTGTTTCACTTAATCTCTAGTCTAAGATCTTGGTTAGGGGTTGTTCGGCACGTCTAAATTTTAAATCGGGCATAGTTGATGCCTTATAGACCCTTGTGACAGTGCCTAGTAACCGTACAGTGGTATCAGAGCCAAGCTAGACCTTTAGGCGAAGTCTAGACGAAGTTTAAAGTCCGATCGAACCCCGAAACCCCATTTTACACCCCTCTCTGGAAATTTTTTAAAATGTTGATTTTTTTCTGTATTAAAAATACTCAGAAAATTAAGCAGGGAATTCTAAGAATTACTGTGAAGTACGGAGCACTAATTCCCTCATTAGACCGCGGAACCGCGGCCAAACCATGCGTTTGGCGGCGGTTCCGCGGCCAACTTCAAAAGTTGTGTGCTACCACTTCTGGAGTTTATTCTTGGTCAATTTTGCATGCTTCTGGAATTTTTTAATTATACTCAAGTATTTAGTTTTCTGGAGATCTTTTGTATTCGTTGATTCGATCGGAAAGTTTAACTTCGTTTAACGTTTTCCGGGTAATTTAGATCGTGTTAAAAAGTTCGAACGGATATCAATAACTCACTTTTTCCCCTGCCGGAAAATTTCCAAGTGTTGGATTTTTTCCTTAGTTAAAGAACGTTCAAAGTCGTGCAAGTAATGCGGTGGACCCTCTAGAAGAACACAAACTTTAACTCGATTATGTGACCGTCTGAACCGCCTCTAAACCTTAGGGTTTAGGGCAGTACGGCGTTGTCACATGTAAGACGTTGGTTTGACCCTTCTACGGCTGGACCATTAGTACTGTGGCATGTGATGGATACTTTTTTGAACTCCGCTCAAGTGTTGAGCTATTAGGGAAATCTTGGGTGTTTGTTTATTCGATCGGAAAGTTTAACATTGTCTATTTATCTGGAATGTGATACAATATTTGGAATCCACAAGTAGTTATGAGATAACTAATTTGAATGTTATAAATCTAGCAGTTTAGTCTCATTTGGTCGGTTGCCACGGGATTTTGATGTGATCAAAAGTTCGTCGCAATCACGTAGCATACGCGGATACTCGCCGGGTAAACTTAATAGATAGCCACGCCCCACAGCCCCGACCAAGTGACAGGAGGAGAACCCCGTCGCCAAAAGTGTAACATTTTGAAAATTTAGAAATAAATAAAATTAATTAATTAATAATAAAATGATAAATCAAAAGGTTATTAAAAACAAATAAGTCAATTCCATAAGTTCTATGTAAAATAAGTTTAAAAAAAATTAGTATACAACATAAATAAGTTATAAGGGTTTTAAGGTGAATTTTAGCTTCATTTTAGTAAAATGAGTGTTTTATAATAACATAAGTTGTGAGGGGCTTTTATATAAATTTGGGAAAATTATGCAAATTTGGAATTAAGAGGGTGTAAATGGAAAAGGGATGGATAATGTTTTAGCTCAAAATTATATTTCAAATTAACACAAAATTTAAAGAGATAAGGTAAGGACACATCCTACTTCCATGCACAATAATTACACAACACCTCCTTCTTGTATGAGAGTGACACACCCTTGTTGGTGACACCTCCTCCTACACCTCACTCTTCCCTCTATCACATATATTGTGTTCAGATCAGTTAAACCAAACAAAAACTCTGAGAATTTCAAAACAAAAAGAAGAAAACACTTGGAACTCATAAAAGAAAGATAGAAACAAAGAGAAGTGAAGAAGAAGTCTAGGCTAAGGAATTCCATCTTCAAGCTAGGAGCTAAGGATTTAGGTGTCTTGGAGGAAGCTTTTCAACCATTCTCAGTAGGTAAAATCCTTAACCCTGTAGATTTTAGTCTGTAATTGTAAAACTTAAGAATCAGAATATTGTATTTTTAGGAAAACTTAGCTCTGTGGTAATCTGCTATTATTTCGAGAAAAATCAACTTAACAAAACAGTGCTAAAATGATATATGTGGAACATAGAGAAAACCATAGGAACATGAACACAGGGGATCGGTTTTGGGCCGGCGACAATTATAGGAATTCCGGCGTCGCCGGATTTATAGGAAGCTAGGTGGATTTGGCTTGTGGGGTAAGTTTCAGTGCATAATTTTGGCCATTTTGTATTATTTAATCAAGTTTGTTTCACTGAATATGGAATCTGGAAGCTTATATCGGAAAAGATATCTAAAAATACAAAATACGACACGGTTAAAGCGTATCGCGAACTGTTTTCTGTCGCGATACAGGTTTGGGTTAAAATCCAGTAAGGTTAAGTGTATGATAACTTAGAATAGTCGTATACAATATAACTAGTACGTGGGAACGGGTGTTTTCATTTCTGTCATGTCGGAGTAGCCGTTTCCTTATATAAGTTAATTGTGATGTTAGATTCAAATACGGGATTTTCGGAGGCAGGGAGGAAAGGGAAAGGATTGGCAATTCCTGAGTAGATTCGAAGTTTTCCGGTGAGTAGACTAAACATCTACCGGAGGATTTTGTATGGATGGCGTGATACGCCCGTAGTTAAGTTTAAATAAAAATGGGCTTTTGTATGTTAAATTGATCATATGCATTCATATAGATATATATACATCGCCATGTTAATAATTGTTAGAACACTGCACAGTTATCGACGAATTATGCCGCACCTGCACATATCTACATGTTACACTACACCTCATCGATATTAACATGTCACGTATACACTTAGTACTTATTTTACTAAATATGATTCCCATCATACCTTGAACATCAAGAATGGTAGTTATTTTGATAAACATTATCATATTTTATCTCCAAGTAGGTGTAGTTATAATATAAGATGCATTGGATTACTATGGATTTATGGCTTTGAGTTTTTATACACTATCAAAAGAATTCAAAGATTTTCATGATTAATGTGACATGTCCACCATGAAATGTCGTTTTTTTTTATTTGGTTTTGTTCCGAACCGGGTGGGGTAGATATACGGTTGCGGAATTTCTTACGTATATCCGTGCTGGTTGGGGTAGCTATACAGCCGGATTCATGGTGGACCCGGTCGGGGCCGAGGGGTAGGAGCCGCACTTTAGGCGGGGAGCCTAACGAGGATACTCAATACCGGAGTCAGTGGTAAACACGGCAGATATCTATGAGATACCGACCGGTGTTATTGATTAACAGGATCGTTCGGGGAACGATGCCTGATGAAACACCGAAAATTTGTGTCGATGTTGGACACGGGAAGAAAATGAACCTTATTTGGAAAATAATTGATGAGATTTCAGTTTTGGATTTATATATTGAGTAGTACAAAATTTTGCTTCCACCTGTTAGTATGCATCATATTCATCATTGTTGATATTAGTTCTAGATCGGCATGCTTACATTATCAGCCGATATATGTTAGTTATATTCACTGAGTTGGCAACTCACCCCGTTGTGCCACAGTCCTTTGCAGGAGTCAAGTGGACGTATAGCAGCAGACAGATCCATTTATCAGTTTATCGCACTTTTTGCTAGATGGGTTACCTATGTAGTAACCTCCTCTTTTGGTATTATATATTGAATCTAGAGTTTCTCCATCAGACCCTGTATAATGACTTTGAATGATATGTGGTTATATGTATATTATTTCGACAGATAAGACCGTTTAGTTGTATTAAATAATATTTCTTTTATTTATATCTGAGATTCTTCTTTGATTTCATATTATGATTTTGTAATGAATTCTACTGTTAATATTGTTGCTCCCAACTAGGGATGCCACCACACTTAACACTTTATACTTGTTTAATATTTTAACTTCATAAACTGTGATTTTTACTTAAAACTAAATTTCTATATAAAGAATTCCGCAAAAAGGATTTTGATCTTGGTTTTCGGCTTACTTGAACTGTGTGCATATGTTGAGATATTATACAATCTAAGTGCCGGTCACACCCAACTTTGGGTCGTGACAAAAAGCATCCCTTCGGGTGCTCGCGGGCAGCGGTGTTCCGCCTTAGTGCACTTCGTCGATGGCATCCGGGGGTGCGGCCGTCTACTAAAGTTTGCGACGAGCATTCGATCAGGATGTCGGGAATCTTGTTGAATTGCCCGACTTGATATTGAAAATTATTTTCGAGATCGATACTAAAATGCGGGGTTTATAATTGTTAGGCATGCGATGTCTAAGGAATTCATTTGGTTAGGCATAAGATGTCTAAGGAGGTTGCGGATTCCAACTGTTATAGTTTTACACTTTCTTTTCTGTGACCGTAAGTGTAATATGTGGTGTATCGCCGGTTTCGTTGCTATACATCAACGACAATTGGGATACGCATATTTACTTACGTTGATGACATGTGATGTTATGTGTTGCTGTGATATGTTATTTTGGATCGTCGTGTTTTGAATAGCCGGGGGTTTTATGTGAGATAAGAGTTTTTCTTTTTCATCCATGTAAAATCAATTGTATATAATATTCTTTTATTGGGGCACTTCCGGGATGAGGATGATGTCACCATTGTATATTATTTACTTTTCCGCATTAGGTTGACCCAAGGAGGGGAGCACAAGTAACTGGGTTCTAGGGTCCAGTGGGAGACCATCTCAAGGAGTCGAGACCGGGTCTCCTAACCCTAGAATTGTCAGTGTTGCTTGCCGCTCTCGTAGGGGTCTAGGGATGTGGGTTTGGCTGTTCATCGCGACCGTGGAATCCGTGTTTTATACAGGCTCGTATTAAAACACGGACCTCCTAGTATATCCAATATTTCATATATGTTCTTCTGCTGCAATGTTCTGTGATGAGATCATATTACTGCCTGAGATGAATGTTTATATTATATATATGAGATATATGTTATATTGCAGATTTCGTTTCAAATGTGATGCTTGTATAGCATAATAAAATAGGACTTCATTAATGAGATTAATGAAATAAAAGAAACCTAAAGATATTGTAGAAACTTATATAAAAACGGGTAGCTCTAGTTCTTGCTTTGCATAGCGGTATTCCTTGTAGAATATCCAGCACCTTATTCGATAAGGAAAGAGTTGAGATCCCTTCACCAGGAGTGACCACTTTAACGAAACTAGCAGATGCTACAAACTCGTTTTGTCTTTTGATTGTTTTTATAGTTTTTGCTTTGCATAGTGATATTTGTGAAATATCTGCACCTTATTCGATGAGGAAAGAGCCGAGATCCCTTCACCGGGAGTGACCTCTTTAGCGAAACTAGAAAATCCTAAAAAACACTCCTTTTAAAATCACTCGATTCTACAACGATATCAAGTTAATTACGCAAAGGGTTTTCTTAAGAACCTGTCGTAGCCCTCCGTCATTTCAGATAAGTACTTCATAGTATTCGTGATGGATTTGTTGGCTTGCGTCAAGGCGTAGTGTTCGGTAGCTGTTTATGCTTATCTGTTAAAGCATATGATGCGATTTAGTTAGGATAGTCGTGCGACTTTGTTGGCCTGCGTCAAGGGTCGTGCGGGTGGGTTTAATTCAATCGGGAAATGACGGTTGAACTTGACTAGCGGACTATGGTTTGTTGGCCTGCGTCAAGGTCATAGGACGCTAGGGGTAAAATATTATTGGGAATTTCAAGAGTTGAAATTTTCAATGAGATTGCATACCTTCTATGAGATAGTTGGATCCCGATACCCGCTGCGAGTAAGAGTTACTCCTGGGAGAGTTTTACACATTACAATTAGCCGATCAAGTAGGTGTCTAGAAAGGTGTTAACGGGGTTATGCCTCTGGGAAAACGAGGTTTATTTTATTTATGTCCGTGCGAAAGCGCGGAGAACCTCCCTCAAAGTACCGGCACTGGCCTGGCTGAAAGATTGGCGAACTTGTAGGGCGTAATTAATCTCGGCTAGTCTTTCCTTTTAGGGTTTGAAGGAAGATTTGACTAAAAAAGTGGGAGATATCCTGATTAGGTATATTAATAACCAATCTAATCTTGCAAGAGTATACGCTGAGTGTTTTCTTCTCTCTCTCTCTCCTGGTTATGACTATGTCACGCCTTAATCAAGATAATAATACGGATGTATTGACCGAACCCGCTTGTTATACTGCGCTAGGGAACGTTGGTCCTGCTCCAACTTATAATTGTTATAAGACAGAGTAGGAAATAGGGGATTACCAGAATTCCCGTGCCACCCAAACGAAGAAAGTACATGCTGATGCATCTTCTTCGGGTGTGTTCATTACCGAGAACTGTTTCTCAGTATTCTTTACGTCCTGGGTATGAGATACTGGATCAGGATCCCGCAAATGTAATCTGTTACATGGGCTACAGATAGGTAGAGAACTGAGAACGGGTGATAAGTTTCAAGAGTTGGAAATGATGCAAGTGTTGCAGCCAAGTCTGTTGGCAGATATCACCCTGTATTACCAGAATACATTGATTCTGAACGAATGTTATTAGATACCGAACCTGATATACAACATCATATCAGTCTCTTTACTAGTAAAGAAGGATATAATTTTGTATTCTTGGATAATGTTTTGAACATTTCCTATATCAAAAGTTGATCGGTTCTGGCACGTTGTATAAAAGCATAGACGTTCTAAATCAAACCACAGTTCTTAACGTACAGAATACACAAAAGAGGAAGAGTTCAGAAATGAGCGGATCCTTCTTGAGGTATTATAGACTAGGTCATATCAATATGACCCGACTAGCTGAAGTTACATTTAGATGCATATTTAAATTGGTTTGAATTTACATCTTGTGAAACTTGTCGGTCATGTCACAAAGATAAGATGACCAAAGCTCTGTTTATTGGAAACAGAGAAAGAGTTAGTGAACTCTTGGGATTGATACATGATGATGTATGTAAGGTCCCCTGTCTATACATGCCAGGACCGGTTCTTTATACTTCATTATATTCACTGATGGTCTCTTAAGATTCGCACATGTGTTCCTGTTGAAACACAAGTCTGAACCTTTTGAGAAATTCAATGAATATGAGTTAGAAGTAGAGAACCAAAACGGGTATAAGTATTATGTCCTTTGATGTGATCAGGGAGGAGAATACTTGAGCACGGGATTCCTGGTCTATTCTAAAGGAGAATGAGATTCTCTCTCAACATTACTCCTCCGTATACACCACAGCACGTCGGTGTATCGAGATAGAGCAATCGCACCCTATGTGATATGGTGTGCTCTATGATGAGTACTACTGAGTTGCCTATTTTCTTTTGCAGTTATGCACTTGAGAAGTTGCATACCTATTGAATAGGGTTCCAACCAAATCAAATGTCTACCACTCCATATGTGATATGGTATGGAAAGAGCCTATCTCTTAAAGAGGTTAAGATTTGGGGTTGTCCGGCCTATGTTTAAAAGCAAAATCCGGACAAGCTCGAGGCGAGGTCAGTTCTGTGGAAGTTTGTTGGATATCCCAAGCATTCGCAAGGGAATATCTTCTACCACACCGAGGAGCAAAAGATGTTTTATTTCTCGGCATACCACTTTTTGAGAAAAAGGGAATTTCTTGTGAAGAAATTAGTGGTTATGAGGTAGAACTGGAAGGAGTTCCAGCTATACAAATTGCAGCCGATGATTTGGTAAACCCGGAGGATTCAATAGTTCCCAACGAACCTCAGCCTCTCCGCCGATCTAGTAGGGTTCCTCAACCATCTGAGAGATACTTCAGTTTCTCTATGACAGTGGGAGAGAGGATTGCATCATGAGATGATGACCCAACTAGTTTCAAGCAGGCCATCAGGAGTGGGGACTCTGTGAGAATGGCTGGATGCTTAGCGATCTAAGATGGAATCCTTATACACCAACAAAGTATGGACTTTGGTTGCTTTATCTGAAGGGTTAAATTGCATCAAGAGCAAGTATATCTTGAGAAGATTACTTGGTGTGCATAGAAAGGTTGAGACTTTCAAAGCTATGCTTAAGTCCATCCAGATCCTACTTGCCACGGCTACATACCATGACTACGATATCTGGCAGTTGGGTGTCATAACTGCTTTTCTAAATGATGATTTGGAAGAGAGCGTCTATAAGTACACAGCCAGAGGGCTTCGTAGACAGTGGGAGCAGCGGAAACGTGTGCAAGTTGTTTTATGTGATAAATCAGGCATCGCGGAGTTGGAACGTCTGTTTTTATGTGGTAGTCAAAGAGTTTGACTTCATCGAAATGGTATATGAACCTTGTATATACAAAAAGGTAGTAGGGAGTATGGTGGTGATCCTCGTATATTACGTGGATGACATACTCTTGATAGGGAAGGAGTTTCCTATGCTACGCTCGGTTAATCTCCTCTTATCATAAAGATTCTCCATATAGGATCAAGATGATACCTCCTAAATCCTGGGTTTTGGATCTATGAGATAGATCTAATTGGATGTTAGGATTCTTACTAGTTGTAGTGAGATGGTATCAATCGATCCTGAGGAGAATCATTGGAAAGGTTCCAGGGTGATAAGGACGACTGAATGTCAGTCGGGGGCATTGTCTTTACCCTCAGTGGAGGGACGGTATGTTGGAAGAGTTCCAAACTAGATACCGTGACTAATTAGACGATTAAAGGCAAGATACATCGTTACCGAGGATGCTACCAAAGAGGCAGTCTGGATATATATATATATATATATATAAGTTCATGAGATGAACTTTGTTCCTGCCATTGTATGACGATGGAGTTGTGGCTTATGCCAAGGAACCCCCATCCCATCAGAGATCCAGACATATTCTAAGGCAGTATCACCTGATCATGGAGAAGGTTGTTCTCCAGGGAGATCGAGGTTAGGAGAGTAGACACAGAGGACAACAGCGCGGATCCAGTCACAAAGGCCTATTTCCCAGTAGAGACTTTTATGGGATGGTTGAGTATGAGATACTTCAACCATAGCTTATTGTTGGGTATGAGATAGTACAACAGATGGCCCTCGTGCAAGTGGGAGATTGTTAGTTATATGTATGCCCTAGAGGCCATTACTGTACATACGTTGTATATTGTAGTGGATACTTGGACATATAGAGGGAGGACTTTCTTGCTCGACATGATAGTATACTATCCGGTTACTCTTTATCTTAACATGTACTCTGATTGTCTCTATGTTACATATTGATAAAACCCTTAGGATGAGTACTTGACTACCAGGACTATGATGCATATCATACTAGTGGGGACAGTGTAGTCGCCAAGTACATCGTTCAAATGTTCCTAGTCGTGGGAGTGCCGAGACAGGGCATCGATACTCTAGAGTAGACTAGCGTATGCGCTTCTTGACCCATATGATGGGCGATGGATGATCTCATATCCAATGGTGTTTGACATCAGAGAAGGTATACAGGGGCTCAGTGGAGACTGGGTACACTGGACGGACTCACCGAGAACTCCCAGATGGTATTATACCTCACGTCAGATGGCAGTTCTCTTGTGACACTGGTACAGGTTAGTCTGTAGACCCGAGATCATCATAGATTTTTGTGTGATTCCCACTGTTCTTTGATTTCAATTATACCACGTCCAAGAGGGCATGCAAAAAGGTGGCTTTTGGGTACAGTCCCGAATCACATGGAGGCAATGAGCGAAAGGAGGGGTTTCGTCTCTCCCGGTATAGGGAGTTGATGTTGCGCAGTGTTCGATTGGCTATAACTGGAAATCCCTGTCCAGGGTTACTGAGATTTACTGGTAAGTATTATCAGTAGTTTCTCGAACTGTTATAAACCTCACATCGACACGACTTATCAAGCTACTGGGGTCTGACGTTTACCACCCCTAGGCGAGATATGGGACATATCACATGAAGAGATAGGACTGTATGGGAGTGTTACTGGTTGGATTCAAAGGAGAATGTACAGGCTTGCTTGTTGATCTTCTAATTGCTCAATACCTGGGTAGCTGTTACGTTTAGCTGACCGCTTACAGCTTGTGGGTGTTTGATATGATCATCACCTACTGCCGGCGTATTGACGATGCTTTAGAGTCCTACACAGAGGTTTCCTGGCTCAGGCAAAACGGAGTAGGAGCACATATGTGATATGTGCAGGATCGAGAATAATACGTGTATGCGATACCGTATTAGATTCTCGCGATATGTGATATCGGCCGGGTATATGTAATATAGCCGGGTCATCGGACCAAGTGCTGATTCGATGAACTGATACAGATTATATTAGTCGGTTATTTGTGAAATAGCCGGATTATCGGATCAAGTGTTGATTCGATAATTTAATGTATAATTATATATTTGATATATTAAATTACATTAACTAATATAAACTCACTTAAAGATTCTTTTTCTCACTCGGGTAATACATTGATATATATGTGATATATGTTAATTGTATTATTTTATTTTGTTACAATAAATATTGTATATCTGATATAAAATATTGTAACATGTTATGGTTATAAATGCAACATGATTTGTGGAGTTTAAATATGGTTAGGCTTTGGATTAGGGTTAAACTTTCATGAAGCTTTCAAGAGGCTTCTTGAAGCTTTGACTTTGACCTTGATATTTTGTGATATTTTTGCAAAGATATTTCTTTAACCCAACCCAACCATTTAACCATAGTTAATTCTCTATATTCATACTTAACCCATGGTTGCATTTCTAACCTCACTTGATTTATTATTCATCACAAATGGTTTTGCTTCTTCTTCTTCTTCCTCTTTGATGAAAAGCTTTCTGGCTTTTTCAAAAGTGATGAAAATGAGTGAGATAAAGAAAACAAATGAGAGCTAAATTCCTACTTCATCATCCTCATCTATTCTAGCCACTTAGATTAGGGTGTTTGCTTTGCTAATACTTTATTAGTGAAGCAAAAGCTTGGGCTTGAGTTTCTTCAAGGTAGATCATCTTTGTTCTCGAAGATCGGAAGCAAGCTTGCATCTTTCTCTTCATGGAGCCTCTCTAGAGTCCGGGTACTCGATGATCGCAGCGAAGGGACCTCGACACGGAGCTTTAAAAGTGAAGGAACGGACTACAAAGGTTGTAATCCCTAACTCTTAAAAGTAAAGTTGTTTACTTGCTATTTTTTCACCTAATCTCTAGTCTAAGATCTTGGTTAGAGTTGTTCGGCACGTCTAAATTTTAAATCGGGTATGGTTGATGCCTTATAGACCCTTGTGACAGTGCCTAGTAACCTTACAAGTACTAGATACAATAGTGTATACAACTGGAAAATTAACAGATACCGCAAAACCCACCGATCAGCAAAAGGGCTCACACGCCAACTGTAGTGGTATCTGTATCAAAAGATGCAAGAAAGCAGCCTGTCGCGACTACTCTGATGGGCAACCTGCAAGCACTGTGGCACAACGGGGGTGAGTTGCCAACTCGTGAATAGTAGAAAACATATAAAGGTAATCGTGAGTATGCACGTACTGCGATACTATAACCTATGCCAACAGATAACATCTATATGATGAGCTGGATGCGCAATAATCATGCAACAAGTATGATCTAATAACATCTCTATTTGATGAGCAGGGTATGCAATAATCAGGCATAACAAATGCAATCTAATAACATCTATATAGGATGAGCAGGGTATGCAATAATAATGCAAAAGTACTCTATCAGGTACTACTACTACAGGATGAGATGCATAATAATGAATGCTGAGCATGGGATAAAATACATCTACATGGAATGTCAATGTGGAAAAATAACCGGTGTCCATCAATACACCCAAATCCCAGTAAAACTAACTCAGGCGCCGTCACTCTGATCGGCCCTCAAATCCTGTACAGCTCATGGAATCGTGAATGCCTAGCATCGGCACTCGAAAATATCATGAAATCATCGTGTCTAGCATCGACACGTAAATCCTCAAGTATCGGGCTCCGACAATCCGGATCGGCCCATGGGCTCCGTCTGCGGAATCGGCCCTCGGCCCCGGCAGTACAGGTCGGCCCGTATCTATCTCTCAGCTCTGGTCAGTATCCTCCGGATGACCGCCAGGTCCAACCAATCACCGGTAGGTAGTAGTCCCTCCGCCGGGCTCATCGTCTAACTATACGAGTCTTCTTGCCCCGGGGCACCATACCGGGCCCACCATGTACCCGCAATCGGTGCCTACCACTCCTCGAATCGGGTATACTCATACAAGCTCTCTGGAACTGAGAAAATTCATGGTGGACGCACTGAAATATCATATCAAGAGAAACCGGGTTTTTAAAACAGTGCGTATTTTCTTAAAATAATACCATGGTTCTCAAATCCAGAAATCCCATAAATCCAAACTCAATGCGTAAATCCATGCAATGTGTCATATGACACTAAGAGTAAAAAGGGAAAACCGCTCTTTAAAAGAATCCAGTTTTGAAAATATCTCATGCGGTCCCTATTTTCTTGAAATCAAGTCAATATCATCCAGGTATGTAACATATGAAGGTATGTAGGTATGGATGTGCAAATGGATATGTACGCGAATATGAGTGTAGCAATACTATGAGTATACAGTGTGCATGTGGGCAAGTATGGATATATCAAATAATATGTGCACTACTATGAATATACGGTGTGCATGTGCGCAAGTATGGAGATATCAATATATGTGTGCACTGGTATTAATATATAGTGTGCATGGCGTAAGTATGAAGATATCAATATATGTGTGCACTGGTATGAATATACAGTGTGCATGTGCGCAAGTATGAAGATATCAATATATGTGTGCACTGGTGTGAATATACAGGGTGCATGTGCGCAAGTATGAAGATATTAATATATGTATGCACTGGTATGAATATACAGTGTGCATGTACGCAAGTATGAAGATATCAATATATGTATATATATATATGCCGATATGCGACAAAGTCATGATAATCATCAATGATGTGGTAATCGAGACGAAATATAATTCATAGCAAACCTATAGTGCGAGTGTCATGGCAATCACCAACGGTGTGAGTGTAACATGCAAATATTGCTCGTGCAGCTTGAACCATTAGTGACAGTGCAGTGTTATATACTACCATTTCTATATGCAACAAGGAAGGTATGCTACAATAGTACATCTAAACATCTACGACTAAAATATCCTATCACGCCCTGACGCTTAACGCCATACGGGCGATTTCCCCGTAGATGTTAAATCTACTTACCTGGTCGCGTGCT
The DNA here is from genome assembly GCA_030015575.1 of Agapanthus africanus. Classification (NCBI taxonomy): domain Eukaryota; kingdom Viridiplantae; phylum Streptophyta; class Magnoliopsida; order Asparagales; family Amaryllidaceae; genus Agapanthus; species Agapanthus africanus. Next base: position 133,363,580 of record JASDDO010000018.1, on the reverse strand, counting down.
AAGCGTAGCCGACCACTTGCTTCCCTTTCTTTGCGGCGTCCGACGTACCCGCTTGCGATCCTAGAATTTACATAAAGAATTCATATAAGTAAAATCCTATAAAATCGCGGTATCGAAATCAAACGAGAAACTCGCGTCGCGAACTAAACACGCGTGTATACGTAACGTGTGTGCATACGCCAAAACCCAACGCGACACGCTATGGAACACAGCGACACGCTGTGATACACAGCAAACCAACTCAACACGCATCGTACGTGTCGCACAAGTCCCGCTACGCAAATAATAAGTAAAAGGTCCCAGATTTAATCTGGAGCAAAAACAAGCAAATCAAACAAGACCAAATCTATCACAAAATCTGCAGACAGCTACCTGCCAAAATCCAACACCAATCCTCTAAATTGGGCCGGCGGCTAGGGGTGTCATACCGGCCAAAAACCGGTGGGAGGGGTCCAGGTTTATACCCTATGATCCTAGCACAATTTATAGCCTGGTGTATATGTTTGCTTACCAAAATTACTACCCTAGAAACAGCAGATTTCACGTATATTAAAGTTTAGTTTAAAAACGTTTCAAAACACTAAATTTGCAATAATAGGGTGCACAAGTAAAGATACGTGAAATTACTAGACTTAAGTGATATCAACAGCACAAACTAGAGTTGATCTGACTATAATCACCCTGAATCATCCTATTATCAATTAAACTATAAGGTTTAGCAATACAACTTACTACAATCACTGAACTTAGCTAAACAAGCCCAGATTTCAACCTGCAAATAAATAGAGAAAAGAAATAACACCAACCCAGACAAATACCCACAGACACCCCCCTACACAAAGCACCAACACCCAGAACAACAGGGGGCCGGCGACGCCGGAATTTGATGGAATGTCGCCGGATTTTTGGGAAGGGGATGGGCTCGGATTTTAACACACTAGCCTAAAAAGCCTGCACACTAATCTGTATGTGTTTGCTAAGCTAGAAAATGACCAAAGATATAGCAGATCTCAAAATCCTACAGTTTGAATCAAAACCGTATTTTAAATTTCAAGTTTTCGACTTTAAGGCGATTTAGCTAAATCTAATGATACTACCGGGTTTAAACAGCAATATTAACACTTAAACAAGCTATATAACCCATAAAGATCTTATCTTTGCCTGAACCTTACTTAAACCACCAACTAGCACCAAAAATCCATATTAAACGCTAAGTTAAGCTAACAATTACAAATCTAGCAAACAAGAAGTTGGGCTAAGAATTATACCTCACTAGATCCTACATGCAAGAAGGAGAAGAAGAAGAGGAGGGGGAGGTGTTGTGGCTGCTGCTGCCTTGCTGTTGTTGTTGCTGCTGGCTGCTGTTGCTACTGCTAATGTTGTTGTTGCTGGTGTTGATGTTGCTGCTGCTGCTCCAGGTGTTGCTGCTGCTGCAAGTGTTGCTGCTGATGCTGAAGTTGGTGTTGTTGTTGTGCTGTTGCTGTTGGTGTTGCTACTGCTGTTGTTGGTGTTGTTGCTGCTGCTGCAAGTGTTGCTGCTGCTTCATCTGCTGCTGCTGCTGGTGATGTTGTGTGTGTGTGTGAGTGAGAGAGAAGTAAGAAATGAGAGTGTTGCAAAAAGGAAAGAAATCAGTGTTATGAGAGAGTCAACTCCCTCTCTCTCACCTCATTTAATGAAAGCATGGGCAAGCCCATCATGCACTCTCTCTCTCTCTCTCCAAGTCAACCATAAAACAATAATTCATTTTCAAAAAAAATACCCTTAATTTAAACCAAATTAGCTTAAAAGGAATGGGTTAGTCTACCATGGTTGCTAAACATGGTTTAACCCTAATTTAACCCTAGTTTACATGCACAAGTGTGTGCAAGCCTAAATAAATTCTAATAAAATATTCATTAATTTTGATAAAATATTTGAAAATCGTTTTGGTAAACTTTTTATTAAAAACCATATATTAAAATATAATTAACCACAATTACATCCTAAGGTGTTACAATCCCCCCCCCCTTAAAGAAATTCGTCCCCAAATTTGAAATATATAGCTACGCGTACCTTCAAAGAGATGAGGGAATTTCTTCCACATCTCGCCCTTGGCCTCCCAAGTGATCTCTTCACCATTTGGGCTACGCCAAAGTACCTTCACAGATGGCAAGACCTTCAATCGAAGCTTCTTCACCTGCCGGTCCAATATCACGACTGGTTGCTCGGTGAACGAAAGATCGCGCTCGAGCTGAACGGTCTGATGCTGAATCATGTGAGAAGGGTCATGTAGGTATTTGCGAAGCATCGACACGTGGAATACGGGGTGAACATCTGGGAAGTCGGGTGGAAGAGCCAAACGATATGCTTCTGCGCCCTCGAGGATCTCGAAGGGACCTATGAATCTGGGGCTAAGCTTACCCTTCCGTCCAAACCTCATCACTCCCTTCATCGGAGAGACCCTCAGAAAAATGTGATCGCCAACTGCGAACTCTAATCTGCGGCGGCGTCTGTCAGCATACGATTTCTGCCTGCTCTGAGCTGTCCTCATCCTATCACGAATCAGCTGTATCTTCTCGGTCGTCTCCTGTACGATCTGTGGCCCTAAAATACTGCTCTCACTGAGCTCTGTCCAACAGACGGACGATCTACATCTCCGCCCATACAAGGCCTCGAAAGGTGCCATCTGAATAGTATCTTGGAAACTATTATTGTAGGAGAACTCCACCAAGGGTAAATGATGATCCCAGCTACCACCAAAGTCTAAAACGCACGCTCGAAGCATGTCCTCGAGAGTATGAATAGTCCGCTCTAACTGGCCGTCGGTCTACGGATGAAATGCTATGCTGAAACTCAAGCAGGTGCCCAAGGCCTCCTGAAGCCTCTGCCATAGTCGGCTGGTAAACTGGGTGCCTCGATCGGACACGATACATGTCGGGACTCCATGCAGTCGTACTTTCTCGCCGATGTATATCTGGGCATACTGAGCAAATCCGAAGGTCGTCTTCACCGGCAGAAAGTGAGTCGCTTTCGTCAATTGATCCACGATCACCCAAATGGAGTCATACCCTCGCCTAGTCCTGGGTAGACCAATAACGAAATCCATAGAAATCTGCTCCCATTTCCACTCCGGAATGGGTAACGGCTGTAGCTCTCCCGCTGGTCTCTGGTGCTCGGCCTTGACTTGCTGACAAGTCAGGCATCTCGACACGAAGTCTGTAATGTCCCTCTTCATTCCATCCTACCAGTAAACATCTCTCATATCATGGTACATCTTGGTGGAACCCGGATGAACACTATACACCGATCGATATGCCTCCTCAAGAATCTCATGCCGCAATCCCTCAGCATCTGGTACGCACAGTCTAGTCCCAAATCACAATATCCCCTGATCATCAATCACGAACTCGGAAAATCTGCCCTGTCCAATCTGTGCCATGATCTCTGAACAACGGTCATCACTATAATGTGCCTCATGTATACGGTCAAGCAACTGTGGGCGTGCACGAACATGCGCAAGTTGTCCCCCGATCGGCGTGAATTCGAACTGCACTCGGCTGTCGCATAAAACCTGCCAATCTGCCGACGACTGCCTCTGCACTGCGCTCAAACAAGATAGACTACCCCCGGGCCTCCTGCTCAAAGCATCCGCCACTACATTAGCCTTGCCCGGGTGATACAAGATCTCGCAATCGTAGTCCTTTACTAGTTCCAACCAACGGCGATGTCTAAGATTCAGGTCTTGCTGCTGAAATATATACTTCAAGCTCTTGTGATCAGTGATTATCTGGCACGACTCGCCGTATAGCTAATGTCGCCAGATCTTGAGTGCAAAGACCACTGCGGCCATCTCTAAGTCATGAGTGGGGTAGTTCAGTTCACGTTTCTTTAACTGCCGTGAAGCACACACGATCACCCTATCATGCTGCATCAATACACACCCTAACCCCACTCGAGGAGCATCACAATAGACGACAAATCCACCTGATCCTGAAAGCAATAATAACACCGGCGCTGTAGTCAATCGAGTCCGCAACTGCTGAAAGCTATGCTCGCACTCCTCCGTCCAATCGAAAGGAACTCCCTTCCGGGTCAACCCGGTCAAACGTGCAGCAATACGGGAGAAGTCCTGTATAAATCGCCTATAGTAGCCGGCCAGTCCTAAAAAGCTACGGATCTCAGTAACTGATGTGGGTCTGGGCCAACGCTGAACGGCCTCGATCTTCTTCAGGTCCACACATATACCATCTCGCGTGATCACGTGACCCAAGAAGTCTACGCTGTCAAGCCAGAATGCGCACTTGGAGAATTTTTCGAATAGCCGGTGCTCCCTCAAGGTTTGCAGCGTGATTCGCAGGTGCTGCTCGTGCTCCTCTCGGCTCCGGGAATACACCAAAATATCGTCAATGAATACGATGATGAACAAATCAAGATACGGCCCGAAAATACGGTTCATCAAGTCCATAAATGCTGCTGGGGCGTTGGTGAGTCCGAACAACATCAACAAAAACTCATAATGGCCGTAGCGCGTGCGGAAAGCCATCTTCGGAACATCCTCCTGTCGAACCCGCAGCTGATAGTAGCCTGATCGCAAATCGATCCTCGAAAAGTACCCTGCACCCTGAAGCTGGTCGAACATGTCGTCGATACGTGGCAAAGGATATCTGTTCCGCACGGTAACCCTGTTCAACTGGCGGTAGTCGATACACAAACGCAAACTGCCGTCCTTCTTCTTGACAAACAGGACCGGAGCACCCCAAGGAGACACACTGGGTCGAATAAGTCCTTTATCCAGCAAATCTTGTAACTGACCTTTCAACTCTCTAAGCTCCGCCGGGGCCATCCGATAAGGCGGTATAGAAATAGGCACCGTTCCGGGAATCAAGTCAGTGCAGAAAACAATATCGCGCTCAGGCGGTAGCCCAGGAAGCTTGTCAGGGAAAACATCAGGGAACTCACGAACAATCGGAACCTGGTCCAACGGAAGCTCTGTAGCTCTAGTATCGCAAACATAGGCTAGAAATCCCTGACATCCCTTCCTCAAAAGTTGTCCAGCCTGAAGAGAAGAAATAAAACTGTGAGGGGTGGCACCACGGTCCCCCTGCACAACAAAAGCCGACTCGCCGGGAAAACAAAATCTAACTGTCTTCTCGCGGCAGTCCACAGACGCATAGCACGTGGCTAACCAATCCATGCCCAAAAGAACATCGAAGTCCAACATTTCAAGAAGGATCAAGTCGACAGGCAACTCTCTCTCGCCAATACGTACAATACAAGATCGGAACACGTGTCTAGCAACAAACGACTCGCCTACGGGAGTGGTCAAAATAAGTGGCTGATCAAGCAAACCGAACTCTCTACCCAAACTCGGCACGAAGTGTGTAGAAATGTACGAGTGCGTGGATCCGGGACCAAACAACACGTGTGCGTCAATAGAACATACTGATAGGGTACCTAAGACCACCGCATTGGACGCCTGCACGTCCTGATGCGTCAACGTGAAACCCGTGCTTGTCCTCTACCTGTAACTGGCGGTCCCTTACTAGCAACTGGCTGTACTCTGTCGGCAGCTGGCTGTCCTCTGACTCGGCCGCCTTGGCCTCTATGAGTAAACCCTCCACGACCACGGCCTCTCTGTGCATGAGTCAGACGCGGAGCAACAGTAGGTACAATAGGCAACGCCCTCTGGGGTAGGGAAGGTGGAAGTGTGACATGTGGTACTGTTGCCTCCCTCTGGCGTATCTCAGTACAATCTCTGATGCTGTGACGGGGACTACCACACGCAAAGCATCCACGTGACGACTGCTGACCCTCCTAGGGATAAGAGCTAAACATCTGACCTTGCCCCGAGTCTCTGCCACCTCTACGATGTCTATCACGGCGTCCGAATGGGAGTCTCCATGGTGCTGTATCAGTACGAACCCTCTTCGGCCCTGGAACTACCAAAGTCTCTGCAAGGCGCTCCTCGACTAATAGGGCCGCGTCTACAGCTGCTGCATAGGTCTCGCAATGCTGTGCGCTGATCACAAGGAACAGTGGGGTAAGTAAGCCTCGAATAAATCTCTCGACTCACATCTCCTCAGTTGCCACTAGGTATGGGGCATAAATAGATAGCTTGGTGAACAGCACATCGTACTCTGCTACTGTCATCTCTGGCGTCTGGTGTAAGGACTCGAACCTGCGCGCTCGGGCATCCCTGACACTCTAGGAAGGAAACGGGCTAGAAATACCGTCACAAACTCGGTCCAGGTCATAGGAGGAAGACCTGCTGCTCTGCCCTTCTCGATCGATTCACACCATTTCTGTGCAAGACTTTCCAGGCGAAAGTTCGCGAACTCTACCCATCTCGCATCTGAGCATCTGAGTGAACGACATATCCGGGCCATCCTATCAATAAAAGACTGTGGGTCCTCGGCTGCATCGGTTCCTGTGAAGACCGGAGGCTTCAGTCTCATGAACTCTCATAGCGATACTGTGATGACCTCTGTAGCTGCAGGAGCAACTGCTTATACTGTAGGCACCATCGCAGTCCCCGAAATGGGTGGAACTACCTCCAGTCGCTGCGCTCGAAGTGTCTCGACTAGCGACACTATCATCTGGCGCATCTCCTGCATACCGGCCCCTAGCATAGCGATCTGATCTGTCGTAGGAGGAACAGTCTGCTCTGGTACAACGGGTGTACTGCCCGGGTCAGTCCTCATCTCAAATGAGTCAACTCGAATCTCGGCTCTCGCGGCCGCTCTCTGTGCCCTCGTAGTCTTTGGCGGCATAATGGCAGAAAAGGAAGTAGGATTCGATAAGGATACGGAAATCGAATCACAAGAATGTAGATAATCATGAAGGAATTCCAATCAATAAGTCCTAAGGTCGCTTAGGTGGAGTATCGTGTCGTGAGTATGCCGCGGAACATACGCACGCTACGCCACACTGCTTCAGCTACCTACTCCATGATACCAGGGTCATCCTACACTCCGAAAGGTAAAACCTATGCTCTGATACCAACTTTGTCACGACCCAAAGTTTGGCCCGTGACCGGCACTTAACCACGTAACGTCTACAGGCGTAACGTGACTAAGTAAGCCGAAACCCAGAAATCAAAACCATTAAAAGTAGTGAGTGTTAAAACATTTAATGGAAACATTTGTTAAAACATTTAGAAAACCTTAAGTTGTTTAGTAAAGTTCTTTAAAGTTCAAGTTATTATCTTAAAAATTTTGGCAGCATTTTTTTTGTAAAGCCTAGCCCCGCAATCGGGTACAAGGCAATATATGAGTAAAATGATATACAACAAGAAAAAAAAAGCATCCCAAACGGGAGCAATCACGCCAAACGGCGGAAACAATCACCACAATATTAGTATACGACGCCGTAGCGAAGAATGAGCAAAAATAAGTGAAGACAGCATGTAATATAAAACTACATAAATAAAGTCGGCTCACAACGAGCTCGACACCAGAGTACAAAATAATATACATCGTCCTCACAACTGGTCTCTAAGTCAATACATGGATAGTAGATGGAGAGTACTAGATACAATAGTGTATACAACTGGAAAATAAACAGATACCGCAAAACCCATCGATCGGCAAAAGGGCTCACACGCCAACTGTAGTGGTATCTGTATCAAAAGATGCAAGAAAGCAGCCTGCCGAGACTTCTCTGAGGGGCAACCTGCAAGCACTGTGGCACAATGGGGGTGAGTTGCCAACTCATGAATAGTAGATAACATATAAAGGTAATCGTGAGTATACACGTACTGCGATACTCTAACCTATACTAATAGATAACATCTATATGATGAGCTGGATGCGCAATAATCATGCAACAAGTATGATCTAATAACATCTCTATATGATGAGCAGGGTATGAAATAATCAGGCATAGAAAATGCAATCTAATAACATCTATATAGGATGAGCAGAGTATGCAATAATCATGCAAAAGTACTCTATCAGGTACTACTACTACAGGATGAGATGCATAATAATGAATGCTGAGCATGGGATAAAATACATCTACACGGAATGTCAACGTGGAAAAATAACCGGTGTCCATCAATACACCCAAATCCCAGTAAAACTAACTCAGGCGCCGTCACTCTGATCGGCCCTCAAATCCTGTACAGCTCATGGAATCGTGAATGCCTAGCATCGACACTCGAAAATATCATGAAATCATCGTGTCTAGCATCGACACGCAAATCCTAAAGTATCGGGCTCCGTCAATCCGGATCGGCCCACGGGCTCCGTCTGCGGAATCGGCCCTCGGCCCCGGCAGTACGGGTCGGCCCGTATCCATCTCTCAGCTCTGGTCAGTATCCTCCGGATAACCGCCAGGTCCAACCAATCACCGGTAGGTAGTAGTCCCTCCGCCGGGCTCACCATCTAACTATACGAGTCTTCTTGCCCCGAGATACCATACCGGGCCCACCATGTACCCGCAATCGGTGCCTACCACTCCTCAAATCGGTTATACTCACACAAGCTCTCTGGAACCGAGAAAACTCATGGTGGACGCACTGAAATATCATATCAAGAGAAACCGGGTTTTTAAAATAGTGCGTATTTTCTTAAAATAATACCACGGTTCTCAAATCCAGAAATCCCATAAATCAAAACTCAATGCGTAAATCCATGCAATGTGTCGTATGACACTAAGAGTAAAAAGGGAAAACCGCTCTTTAAAAGAATCCAGTTTTGAAAATTTCTCATGCGGTCCCTATTTTCTTGAAATCAAGTCAATATCATCCAGGTATGAAACATATGTATGTATGTAGGTATGGATGTGCAAATCGATATATACGCGAATATGAGTGTAGCACTACTATGAATATACAGTATGCATGTGCGCAAGTATGGATATATCAAATAATATGTGCACTACTATGAATATACAGTGTGCATGTGAGCAAGTATGGAGATATCAATATATGTGTGCACTGGTATGAATATACAGTGTGCATGTGCGCAAATATGAAGACATCAATATATGCGTGCACTGGTATGAATATACAGTGTGCATGTGCGCAAGTATGAAGATATCAATATATGTGTGCACTTGTGTGAATATATAGGGTTCATGTGCGCAAGTATGAAGATATCAATATATGTGTGCACTGGTATGAATATACAGTGTGCATGTGCGCAAGTATGAAGATATCAATATATGTATATATATATATGCCGATATGCGACAAAGTCATGACAATCATCAATGATGCGGTAATCAAGACGATATATAATTCGTAGCAATCCTATAGTGCGAGTGTCATGGCAATCACCAACGGTGTGAGTGTAACATGCAAATAGTGCTCGTGCGGCTTGAACCGTTAGTGACAGTGCAGTGTTATATACTACCATTTCTATATATTCAACAAGAAAGGTATGCTACAATAGTACATCTAAACATCTACGACTAAAATATCCTATCATTGCCTAACGCTTAACGCCATACGGGTGATTTCCCCGTAGATGTTAAATCTACTCACCTGGTCACGTGCTAAGCGTAGCTGACCACTTGCTTCCCTTTCTTTGCGGCGTCCGACGTACCCGCCTGCGAACCTCGAATTTACATAAAGAATCCATATAAGCAAAATCCTAAAAAATCGCGATATCGAAATCAAACGAGAAACTCGCGTCGCGAACTAAACGCGCGTGTATACGTAACGTGTGTGCATACGCCAAAACCCAACGCGACACGCTGTGGCACACAGCGACACGCTGTGATACACAGCAAACCAACTCAACACGCATCGTACGTGTCGTGCAAGTCCCGCTACGCAAATAATAGGTAAAAGGTCCCAGATTTAATCTGGAGCAAAAACAAGCAAATCAAACAAGACCAAATCTATCACAAAACCTGCAGACAGCTACCTGCCAAAATCCAACACCAATCTTTTAAATTGGGCGGGCGGCTAGGGGTGTCATACCGGCAAAAAACTGGTGGGAGGGGTCTAGGTTTCTACCCTATGATCCTAGCACAATTTATAGCCTAGTGTATATGTTTGCTTACCAAAATTACTACCCTAGATACAGCAGATTTCACGTATCCTAAAGTTTAGTTTTAAAACGTTTCAAAACACTAAATTTGCAATAATAGGGTGCACAAGTAAAGATAGGTGAAATTACTAGACTTAAGTGATATCAACAGCACAAACTAGAGTTGATCTAACTATAATCACCCTGAATCATCCTATTATCAATTAAACTATAAGGTTTAGGAATACAACTTACTACAACCACTGAACTTAGCTAAACAAGCCCAGATTTCAACCTGCAAATAAATAGAGAAAAGAAATAACACCAACCTAGACAAATACCCACAGACACCCCCCTACACAAAGCACCAACACCCAGAACAACAGGGGGCCGGCGACGCCGGAATTTGATGGAATGTCGCCGGATTTTTGGGAAGGGGATGGGCTCGGATTTTAACACACTAGCCTAAAAAGCCTGCACACTAATCTGTATGTGTTTGCTAAGCTAGAAAATGACCAAAGATATAGCAGATCTCAAAATCCTACAGTTTGAATCAAAACCGTATTTTAAATTTCAAGTTTTCGACTTTAAGGCGATTTAGCTAAATCTAATGATACTACCGGGTTTAAACAGCAATATTAACACTTAAAAAAGTTATATAACCCATAAAGATCTTATCTTAGCTTGAACCTTACTTAAACCACCAACTAGCACCAAAAATCCATATTAAACACTAAGTTAAGCTAACAACTACAAGTCTAGCAAATAAGAAGTTGGGCTAAGAATTATACCTCACTAGATCCTACGTGCAAGAAGAAGGAGAAGAAGAGGAGGAGGAGGAGGTGTTGTGGCTGCTGCTGCCTTGCTGTTGTTGTTGTTGCTGGCTGCTGTTGCTACTGCTAATGTTGTTGTTGCTGGTGTTGATGTTGCTGCTGCTGCTGCTGCTCCAGGTGTTGTTGCTGCTGCAAGTACTGCTGCTGATGCTGAAGTTGGTGTTGTTGTTGTGCTGTTGCTGTTGGTGTTGCTACTGCTGTTGTTGGTGTTGCTGCTGCTGCTGCTGCAAGTGTTGCTACTGCTGCTTCTGCTGCTGGTGGTGGTGATGTTGTGTGTGTGTGAGTGAGAGAGAAGTGAGAAATGAGAGTGTTGCAAAAAGGAAAGAAATGAGTGTTATGAGAGAGTCAACCCCCTTTCTCTCACCTCATTTAATGCAAGCATGGGCAAGCCCATCATGCACTCTCTCTCTCTCTCTCTCCAACTCAACCACAAAACAATAATTCATTTTCAAAAAAAAATACCCTTAATTCAAACCAAATTAGCTTAAAAGTTATGGGTTAGTCTACCATGGTTGCTAAACATGGTTTAACCCTAATTTAACCCTAGTTTACATGCACAAGTGTGTGCAAGCCTAAATAAATTCTAATAAAATATTCATTAATTTTGATAAAATATTTGAAAATCGTTTTGGTAAACTTTTTATTAAAAACCATATATTAAAATATAATTAACCACAATCACATACTAAGGTGTTACAGTTTCAAACTTGGAAAAACCCAACTCTTGAATAAATTTCCAGCGAGGGTCAAATTGGGTATCTGATATCCGTTCGAACATTTTAACACCGTCTAAATAACCCGAAAACAGTTAAAATTATGACTACGAAACAATCCAAGTAGTTTTTATGAAAAATTAGCATCACATGAAAATTTGGCAAACACAAACAACACCTGAAACATCAAAACTTAGTCAATGGAACACTGAAAAATTTAGGAGGGGGGTGCTCGGATTGGGCCGAGATGAGGGGGTAGGTGGCCGGCCCAATTTTCTCAGATTTGTCCCAAATTTCTCCAGTGTTCATGTAATATCACATACATCACTTTGCAGTTGTTTGGAAAAATTTTAGAGCTCATTTATAAATCGACAGAAACTGGTTTTTCGTGTTTCAGTTTCGGAGAAGTTTCGGTTTCGTAATCTAACAAAAGTTTGTTTAAATCTTTAGCTTGGCTCTGATACCACTGTAAGGTTCCCTAACATGACAGCAAGGTTTCGGGAGGCATCATCCATGCCATTTTAAAAAAATTGCCATGCTGACGAACACTAAGCTAAGGATCTCTAACTATAGATTTAGACAAAAGCAAATGTAAACACCTTTACATCTAAAAGGATCAAGAATACAACCTTTGTAGACAGTCCTTCTCTTCACTTACTCCGTGTAGTAGTTCCGCGACTCCACAAGGCTTCCCTTGAGACTTTGAACAAGCTTCCTTCGTAGACTTCGTGCCAAAGATGATCCACTTCGAAGCTCCTACTAGTTCAAGCTACTACTACACTAAACTCCTTTGGCGTATGAAACACATCACACTAATTTGCTAGAAAGGTGTGAGATGATGAAGTAGGGGATGTTAAGAGCTCACTTATTTGTGCTCAAGATTCATGATTCACATCACACGTGAGGGTTGAAGCTTGAGGCAAAGCAAGAGGAGGAAGAAGAAGCATGAGAGAAAATGGCTAAGTCTTTTGGAATGAACATGAATGAAAATAAAAAATCAAGACCCCTCACTCATTCAAGCATGGAATTATGCAATATTAAATTGCAACCATGCTTGAATAGTGAGTCAAGAATGAATAAAAAAAAGAATAACCCATGCTTGCAACCATGCTTCATTTTACACCTCATTTCTATTTTCACAAAATAGAAACATAAATACCATGCTTCATTTTAATATATATATATATATATATATATATATCATATATATTAATATATATTTAATGAAGAATAATTAGTGAGCAAATGATATTAGTTAATATATAATTATATCACATATAATTTATATCACAATATTAAATCAACACTTGATTTAATAATCCGGTTATATTACATATGACCGACTAATATCATTTATCTGTATATCACATTATCGAGTCAACACTTGATTCGACAATCTGGTTATATCACATATAACCAAACTGATAACAGATGACTGCCAGATTACAATACGGTATCGCATACTCGTATTAAATCAGGCCCACACACATATCACATATGTGTCCTACTTCGTTTCACTTGAACCAGGGAACTTCTATGTAGGACTCTAAAGACTCGTCAATACGCCAGCAGTAGGTGATGATCATATCAGTCACCTACAAGCCGTCAGCGGTACTAGCTGGACGTAACGGCTACCGGGGTATTGAGCGATATGAAGATCAACAAGCAAGCCTGTCCACTGTCTCCATGAAGCCTATCAGTAACGCTATTGTACAGTCCGGTCTCTTCGTCTGATATGTCGCATATCATGTCTAGGGGTGGATATCGTTAGACCCCAGTAACATGATAAGTCATGTCGATGTCTGGTCTATAACGGTTCGAGAAACTACTGATAACACTTATCAGTATATCTCGGCAGCAGCCCTGGCCAGGGACTTCCAGTTATAGCCAATCGAACATAGCGCAACATCAACCCCCAATACCAGGAGAGACAAAACCCCTCCTATCGCTCATTGCCTCCATATGACTCGGGACTGTACCCAAAATCCACGTGTTTGCACGTCTCCTTTGTGCGTAGTAGGGAGGAAATCAAAGCACAGTGGGAGCCGCACAAGACTCTATGACGCTCTCGGGTCTACAGACTAACCTATACCAGTGTCACCAGAGGACTGCTATCTGACGATAAGTATACTACCACATAGGAGTCCTCGGTGAGTCCTGTTCAGTGTACCCAGTCTCCACTGAGAACCCGTATACCATCTCTGATGTCAAACACCAATGGATGTAGGATCATCCATCGCCCATCATATGGATCAAGAAGCGTATACTAGTCAAGTACATATCCTAAGGGCTTTATCAACATGTGAGAGCAAGACAGTATAACAATATATAAGTCTACATGTTAAGATAAATGTAACCAGATAGCATACTATCATGTCGAGCAAGAAAGTCATCTCTATATATATCCAAACATCCACTATAATATACATCATATGTACAATAATGGCCTCTAAGGCATACATATAACTAACACATAACACCTTATAGTACATTGCTCAGTTTATTATTATAATATTTATGACGCACCGACATCTGGCTTTTGCATGGCCCATATACTTGACTTAGCACATGAGTATTTCGACAGGATTATCGATCAGTGAGGATCATGTCACTGATATAGCTCTTATTGATGGGTTAGTTATTTCTTAAATTTTTATTGCTTTCGCTACTATTTTCTGTTGTCGTTTGTGGCTATTTGGACATATTCAGAGATAGACAGTTATATTATTGTTCTTGATTACTGATAGACAGCCGTAATATGATTATGGGAGGATATTTTCTTACCGTAGGTAGCATAGCTGGCTTTGTTACGTTCCGAAATTTTCGTATTTTGGGAAACGAGACGTGACAATAAGCTACACGAATTATTAATTATTACTAACAATTATTATTATTATCATCTTATTTATAATGAATTATATATTATAAAAATATAAAACATACAACAATTAGTAATATAGCATTATTTTCTTAATTTCAATTCTTGAGTTCATATGTATGATTCATAATTATATTAAATGTATCAAAAATCAATCAAATAATCTTTATTTGAGAAACATGTCTACTAAATATGATTTCAAATTGAGAGGTTAGAATTTCAATAAGATCTTCTTCATATAATTTAGGATTAGATACTGAAATCTTAAGAAGCTCAGTAGGAAATATTATGTAAAAATAACGTAGGAATAGATACTGAAATCCTAAGAAGCTCAGTAGGAAATATTATGTGAAAATAACGTACGCATAGATTGAAGGGTTATGCTAGCGCCCCGGCCAACTTCCGTGGCCAAATGCGGAACAAAAATTTTACTACGATCATAAACTTGGCGTTAGAATAAACCTAAACCGGATCTTTAATCATAAAACTAATTAGCAAATTGGGGTTCTATATACTATGATAGAATGTATACCTAAAGAAAACAAGTCCTTCAGGTCTTCGATCCTCTTCTTATGCTCCTCGATGGAAGTATGGATCATGCTTGATCTTCGGCCTCCTTGTGTCAACGATGATCTACCCAAGAGTTCCAACCTTGAGCTAAACCTCCAAGTTGAGATAACTAGAATACTTAGCTTCCTAATCTAAGTAGACTAGAGTGTGATTTAGAGTGGCTTAGTCTCAATAACCCTTGATTATCAACACATGATACACTAGGGTTTGAGAGAGGAAGAAAGAGAGAGCAAGCTTGAAGAAAGAGAAAGTATTTGTGATAATGATTATAAAAATGGAATGGCTAACTTATATATGACCTCAAGCATGGCATGGAAAATATCTCACCAAAATATCTAGGTCAAAAATATCTCGTTAAAATATTTAGGGTCAACAAGTCAAGCCAAGTCAAAAGGTCAACATAAGTAGCCATGCCACAAAAATTAGCATTTATCAAAAATAACAAAGTCTTTTCTTTTTCTCATATGTGTTTTGACTAAGTCAATGGTCAAAACCCTAATGAGGTATCTCCTTCTATACGCCCTCTCATTCGTATTTACATACCCGCATCCGTGTTCCGAGAAACATGAATACTATGAGACAAAACTAATCCAATAATCAAATACTAGGATCCGACTTAAACCAAAGCCCACTAGTATTGTCTGCTCGAACATCACACGCGCACAAGTACACGTATGTGATCGAACCCTGTCGTAAAACTATACGACCTCTTCTCGTTTCGCCCGAAGCTGGGAAACCCTCTGTGTGGGACTCTAAAGACTCGACAGTACTCTGGCAGTGGATTTAACTGTTGGATATAGTGCCCTCAAAGTCAATTATTGGATCCCAGGTACATGATTGCAATGATCGAGGCAGGACCTATACCGATATGACAGTCTTGCTCGAGATGATAGTATGCTATCTGGTTTGTCTTTATCATCGTATACATGCTTTAGTTCACTATTGCATGATGATAGAGCCCATAGGATTCTTGCTTGACTACCAGCAGTATGATGGCGATCATATACGTGGGAGCTGGGGTCTGTAAGCACATCCTTTAAGTGTCCCTAGTCGTGGAAGTTTCGAGACAAGGCATCGATACTCCAGAGTAGACTAGTGTATACAGTCGAGACCCCGACGAGGGGCGGTGGCCGGTCTCACAAGCCATTGGTGTCAGTTGGTTTACCTAAGATGTATACAGGTGCTCATTGGGTTATGAGTACACCGGACAGGACTCGCCGGGAACATACTAGTTGGTATTATACATATCGTCAGATAGCAGTTCCCATGTGACATGTGTACAGGTTAGTTTGTCGACCTGAGATCGTCATTTGTCTCGTGTGAGTTCCCACTGTGCTTTGATTTCTACCCTACCACGCTCAAAGGAGACGTACAAACAAGTATTTTTTGGGTACAGTCCAGAGCCACATGGAGGCAGTGAGCGGATCGTCGGGGATTCGTCTCTCCCGGTATTGGGGGTTGATGTCGCACAGTGCAGGGTGGCCATCACTAGAAATCCTCGGCCGAGGTAGTGGAGAATTACTGATTTGAATCAGTAGTTTCTCAGGTGGTGATGGGCTTCATACCGACACGAATTATCGCGTTATTAGGGGTCTGACTTTATCCACCCCCCTAGACTCGATATGCGATACTCTTTAGACGAAGGGACCGGACTGTACGGATATTGTCACTGTCAGGCTCAGTAGGGTTTATGGATGAGTTCGCTCGCACTACTACAAAGAAGGGTTGCCCCTACGGATATATCCGTAGGTGCAACCCACTGCCCCTACGGTTATATACGTAGGGGCGAAAAAATACCCCGTAGGTGCAAAGGCCGCAGGTGCAAGTCGAGGCCCTGAACTTATCCCTACGGTTAAATTCTTGCCCCTACGGATATGTATGTAGGTCCAGTTTCCCCTACGGAGTAAGCCGTAGGGTATAAGATTTTATATTATTTACAGTTTATTTTAATAAATTACTTGGACCTACGGCTATATCCGTAGGGGAATGTACTACCCCCTACAGATATATTCGTAGGTACTTTTCAGTAGGGGCACAAATTCAGGATTCCTGATATGTGCCCCTACGGATAACCCCGTAGGGGAATGTCAGTGGCCCCTACGGATATATCCGTAGGGGGATTCCCAAACACCTGGCACTGACATCTGGGGGAAATATCAGTTACTGCTGATATTTAGCCCCTACGGATATATCCGTAGGGGTAACGTGTAGGCCTACGGATTAATCCGTAGGTACATATTATCTGAAAATTTTTTTAAAAAATGTCCTGCTTGATTTTTTCCCGCCCTGTGCACATTAATGTATACATCAATCAAATCATATATTGCAGTATTCATAATCACATCTCACGCATATATATAATATACAAAAGAAACACAAAAACTGAATATGATATAAATACAAACCAATATGAATATCGTTTCAAAATGTAGTACAATGTGTATGATATAAATAAATACATGTTTCAAAAAAAAAGAACCAAAAATCTACCCTAGCTCGGTCCAGCTCGGTCCTGCTCCTCGGTCAATAAACTCTGCAATTCGTCGCGAGCGGGAGTCTGAGTGGGCGGTGGAGCTACAGGAGCTGTCTGCGGAACCGCAGCCGAAGGAGATGCGTGTGGAGGTCGGCCGATCTACCCTGTCGCGTCTGGATATAACTTGTGTAAGAAGCGTGTAAGAACTGTTTATTATTCGAATTCGTATCATTATTAAGTTATTTCGAAACCCTGTTTGGATATCTAGTTTGGAAAAGCGTTGTTTATTTCAATTACATATGTATGTATGATTAATAAAACATAAGTCTACAACCAAATAAGCTCAGGCTATGTACTGATATTGGATATGTTGATATCTATAATATGACATTATATTTTACTATTAAGTAGTATACATACCAGCATCCCATTCAACTCCTGAACGGTGGCCTTCAAGCTCTCCTGTTCCTGCTGGATACGTCGCTGACTGGAGACGGAGGAAGTAACCACCGGGGTGGAGTCCAACCTCATATGGGCCCTGCTAGAGCCCAGTCCTCGGCCTATCTCCAAACCTCCGTGGTGCCGTCCGTGTGCGGCGTCCAGGACTGGGGTCAGCAGCCTCGAATGTTGCCTTCCCCCTAGCAACTGTCAGAACATTATATTTAGCACATACTGGTCTATAAAATGGACAAGAAATACCAAAATCAACAAATTCAAAGCCTTACCTACAGAGATAGAAGATGTGCTCCTCTGGTATCTGCATGTATCAAAATTTGAATAATATTAATTAATTTCAGTACATACATACTAACAAGGTAAACTCGCATATAGCGCTGCTTACACATATGACAGGGAGTGAACAAGCTCTTGTAGATGCGCAAATCTAATCTCATCAAGCAACCCATGATAATGAGTTGGACGACTAAGAGCAAAAGAAATGTGTGTATATTTATGATATAGCATTCTAAATCAATATACATGCCCTATATAATATATAAACATACCTGGAGGAACGGGAGTGACCTCTGTCCCTGATATGGACGCATCACCAACAACTAGACAATCAAACATTGACAATATAAGTAATTTTGACATAAACATGCATGGATATCTATAATATTACATTCAAAATGGATATTAGAGAGCGCACCTGCAGTGAGAAGTGGTAAAAGTATCACCCAACTAGGGTGTAATTTACAGAATCAGTTGAGACTCTTAAAAGTCATAGAAGAACCCGACCTGCACAAATCTGATGTATGCTTTCCATTGGACACTAAGAAGTCTCTAAAGGGAAAAGCCTATGTGAAAGCCATCATTAGTTTATATCAGAAGATTGATGCTGAAACAGAAAACGAGAAATGTCATTTTTTTCTTCTTCCGCCATATTACTGTCTTCTCCTTCTGCCACATTACTGTCTTCTCCTTCTTATGATGTGCGCGTGCAAATTCAATGACTATATTGAGAATATTGATTAATAGTGGGTAGGAAAAGTATTTCTCAAATGGCTTTTGCGTCTTAAAACCATAAACTACTAAGTAATGACATACGTAATTTTTTTAGTATAAAGGTTGTTATTTTAAGTTTTCCCTTATAGAGATATGATCTAACTGCATCTATCAACTATAAGTGTGCAGAAAATTATGATAAGAAATCATAAGAAAGGGTCGTAGCCATGCATAACTTTGAATCTACATACCAAATCATGCACTTATTGTCACCTTGCCTTAGAATATAAAATATCTTGGAAGACAGTAAGCGAGCATTTAAATCTCGATAGCTTTTGACTTCAACATATATTTTTCTCAAGTACCATGAAATATACTTGCTCCGTATAAACCGTTTTCAGGAAGATGGATTAATAATGACAAATTATCCATTGTGGCTCACTAGGTTAGCATTTTCTCTTCTATTGACCATCTTTCTAATCAGCTTGGTAAATTTATTCGGAACCGGCTGCGAATCATTAAAAGACGTGCATAAGAAAGAGAACTAAAATACAGATATATAGCATACCGATACATCGAAACTTCATATTTGCAATGGCAATCCAGAGATATTTATTTCTACACACGTGGTGCGCGTGCGAATGCGTCAGGCATCATGGACAAATATTTCAGAACATGGAAAGTATTATTCGTATAAAGTAATTAAACTTTTAAACACCTTGAGTAGATATTTTCTTAGTTGATGCAATCATATCATGAGGACTAAATTTAAGCTATTATATATATGCTTATGTATTTTTCTAACCTAAAATATCACACACACACACACAGAGAGAGAGAGAGAGAACACCTGGTAGGTAAATAAATCAGGTAGCAGGATCCTGAAGAAATAAAGTCCATAGCATTGCTCATCATCATCATCCATGATCCCTTTGATAATATTTTTTCAAAGGGATCACGGATGATGATGATGAGCAATGCTATGGACTCCATTTCTTCAGGATCTTGCTACCTAATTTCTCTATCTACCTGGTGTTCTCCCCCCCTCTCTCTCTCTCTGTGTGTGTGATATATTAGATTAGAAAAATACATAAGCATATGTATAATAGCTTAAATTTAGTCATCATGATATGATTGCATCAACTAAGAAAATATCTACCCAAGGTGTTTAAAAGTTTTAATTACTTTATACGAATAATACTTTCCATGTTCTGAAATATTTGTCCATGATGCCTGACGCATTCGCACGCGCACCACGTGTGTAGAAATAAATATCTCTGGATTGCCATCGCAACTATGAAGTTTCGATGTATCGGTATGCTATATATCTGTATTTTAGTTCTCTTTCTTATGCATGTCTTTTAATGATTCGCAGCCGGTTCCGAATAAATTTACCAAGCTGATTAGAAAGATGGTCAATAGAAGAGAAAATGCTAACCTAGTGAGCCACAATGGATAATTTGTCATTATTAATCCATATTCTCAATATAGTCATTGAATTTGCACGCGAACATCATAAGAAGGAGAAGACAGTAATGTGGCAGAAGGAGAAGACAGTAATGTGGCGGAAGAAGAAAAAAATGACATTTCTCGTTCTCTGTTTCAGCATCAATCTTCTGATATGAACTAATGATGGCTTCCACATAGGCTTTTCCCATTAGAGACTTCTTAGTGTCCAATGGAAAGCATACATCAGATTTGTGCAGGTCGGGTTCTTCTATGACTTTTAAGATTTGTGCAGGTCGGGTTCTCTCTAATATCCATATCGATACTTACATTCAAAATGGATATTAGAGAGCGCACCTGCAGTGAGAAGTGGTAAAAGTATCACCCAACTAGGGTGTAATTTACAGAATCAGTTGAGACTCTTAAAAGTCATAGAAGAACCCGACCTGCACAAATCTGATGTATGCTTTCCATTGGACACTAAGAAGTCTCTAATGGGAAAAGCCTATGTGAAAGCCATCATTAGTTCATATCAGAAGATTGATACTGAAACAGAGAACGAGAAATGTCATTTTTTTCTTCTTCCGCCACATTACTGTCTTCTCCTTCTGCCACATTACTGTCTTCTCCTTCTTATGATGTGCGCGTGCAAATTCAATGACTATATTGAGAATATTGATTAATAGTGGGTAGAAAAAGTATTTCTCAAATGTCTTTTGTGTCTTAAAATCATAAACTACTAAGCAATGGCATACATAATTTTTTTAGTATAAAGGTTGTTATTTTAAGTGCGCGTGCAAATTCAATGAAAGTTAGATTTGAGGATACCCATGTATGAGTTGTATTCTATATATGTGTGTTTCGATTTATGATTTCGCTTAAGTGTAGGGTTGTTTTTACTTAAAGAAGTATCACCATCTACTATATATAAAAAAAATATAGCAAACTAGGATTGGTATTCAAATCCCAGTCCAGATTGGTATTCAAAATTTATTTAATTAGTTTGTGATCCACATCATTTGATTCGTTGTTTGAGGCATCAATGTAGGCACAAATATCGGCGACGAGGAACTCGACGAAGAAGAACGAGGGCGGTGGCGGGCTGAGAACGGAGGGCGCGCGGTGGCGACGAAGAGAAAATTGGAGACGCGGGAACGAGAGAATTTTGGGAACGAGAGGGAAAGATATCGAGGCGTATATTGGTATCGATGGGAATATGAAGGTTTCATATTATCATCGAGTATCATATATTGGTTTTAACCTGAATATCTTGAGTCGCTCTCTAATTATGCGTTTGTTGTGCATTCGTGTTGTATGTGTAACATGATTTTAAACCATTGAGATCAAGATTGATAGAACTGATCATCCTACATTGCAATAGCATTCATCGACCAAAAATAGATTGCGGTCTGGATATGGCATATTGGCAGATGTTACCTATATGCATAAATCTTATGTCTAATGACCATAAGATTGTCGGAGACAGTTTTGATGTTTTGTGGGTTTGGTTTTATACTTGGGACAATCCAATGTTGACACACACACATAAATAACAAATTAAAGTAAACTAACTAAGAGGCATGTTTGAGTTTTATACTGGGATCACAAATAGCATGATGGCTGCAAACAGGTTGCTTGAATACTTGCAGACAATCCAATGTTGCCTCGCCATTTCTATAAATTTTAAACTCCCTGGAAAATTATCATCACTCAGGATTACTTTAGGGCCAGTTTGGCTGCTTCTTGCTTGTGATTCAACATTCAGCTTTTTGTTGATTTGGAACTCAGAGAGTGTTGCAAAACAAATCCAAAACTAAATAAACCTCAAACTAGCTACAGAGAA
Organism: Agapanthus africanus; assembly: GCA_030015575.1. Classification (NCBI taxonomy): domain Eukaryota; kingdom Viridiplantae; phylum Streptophyta; class Magnoliopsida; order Asparagales; family Amaryllidaceae; genus Agapanthus; species Agapanthus africanus. Next base: position 133,341,422 of record JASDDO010000018.1, on the reverse strand, counting down.
GGCAAACAGCAAACCCCATGAAGTTTGGCTTTCAAGGGTTTTCCCACTAAAATACACTTAGATGCAGCACTTTAAGGAAGCTTGCAGCAATATAAAAACTTTTAGGTAGTTTAGTCAAAAACTGCAGTGCTTCAAGATTGTTTAAGTTTTATGTGTGCTTAAGCTGTCATACAGAAATTATCGTTGCAAAAATGTTCGCAACCCTAGCTTTTCCAGCAACGATACTGGAATACGAGCCTCAGATATGCCAGCTTAGGAATCAAAATAAGAAAGAGATTTGGGGTTATCCTAAGTCCAAAGTCAAACGGGCTCGAGAAATATATAAACCCAAAAAAATGACTGCATAAAGATCTCATAAAGATGAAAAGGATGTTATGCAAGCTCTGAACAAATCTTGAACGGAACTTTCACAAGAATTTACAATACCCGACCAGAATCCAATCCTGAGTTTGATGAAGCTTCAGGCCTTCAGCTTCCCCACAGAAAATAGTTAGGGCAAACCCTTTGCAAAACCATAGCTTTCATGCAGAGATGACGCTCAGAACATGCCAGCTTCCAAACACATTGAATAATACATAATCTCCCATACTCTCTCTCTCTCAATCAGACAGTTTATATTTGGATTTGAATTTAGGAAAAGAAATAAGAAGGCTACAAACCAGCTTGCCTCGCCAATCTCATAACTATAAAGCTCATAAAAGTGGAAGCTTGAGGGCAAGCCATCATCGCCTCCATTCAATTGAAGCCAAATCATCCACAAAAAATAGAAATAAATATAATAATTGATCGATAGGCAAAATTGCAAGAAACCTATTCAGATTTTTGCATGAAAAAATAAGAGATGTAAATTAAGTAAAAGATTACCAAATGAAATTATCCCATCACTTGAACCCCCTCTCAAGACATTTTAGCAAAAATTCCCCCAGTAATTTTCTTCGGTTTAACCGTTTTATATCATAGAAGAAAGATAAATTTCAAATGTATATACATGCATACACACACACACATCATATACACAGTTTTTGAATGTTGCCAGAATTTCAACGGTAATTCTAGATTTTTCCAAACTCTGAAGGCTTCAAAAAAATTTTAAATACAGATAATAATATGATTGAAGAGATCAATCACCAATTTTTTAATGAGGATCAACTGAAACCCCAAACAGAGCAAGCAAATTACAAAGATCCCAAAACCCCGCCTGGCCTAGCCCCAGCCCCAGCCCCCAGCCCCAGCCCCAGCCCCAGCCCCCAGCCCCAGCCCAACCCTAACCCCAGCGTGGCCAGCTAAACCCCAACACCAACCCTAAGGCAAACCCTAACCCCAGCCCCACCCCAGCAGCAGCCGAACCCCAACCCTAACCCTACCCTGACCCCGACCCCGACCGCGACCGCGACCAGCTAAACCCCAACACCAACCCTAAGGCAAACCCTAACCCCAGCCCCACCCCAGCAGCAGCCGAACCCCAACCCTAACCGTACCCTGACCCCGACCCCGACCGCGACCGCGACCGCGACCCCTGCCCAACCCCAACTCGCGCGCAACCCCAGACCCAGCCATGAACCCTAAGCCCAAAATAATCCAAAAATTCTTTAATTTACCTCGAGATTTACTCACCTGAACGGCTGCTGCTGGGGCTGGGGCGACGACCTGAACCGCGGTGGCGACGAGAACTGCGGTGGCGACGAAACCGGCGGTGGCGACGAGGAGAACGACGGTGGCGACGACGGCGTGGCGATTTGGGGATTTTTCTCGCGCCAGATCGAGAGAGAGAGAAAGAGAAAGTGAGCGTAGACGATCGGTCTGGGATCTTAATAAACCGATATTTACTTGTCCCTACGGATATACCCGTAGGTCTTTTATTTGCGCCACCGTAGGGGCAAATACCAAATTAAGAATTAATTTTTTAATTCTTGAACGTCAGTGCCCGTAGGGGCAACCATTTAGCCCTACGGAGTAATCCGTAGGGCCAAGTAAAATCTGCCCCAATGGATAACTCCATCCGTAGGGGCAACCCCCTATTTTACTAGTGTCGTCAGCTTCCCTTCCAATCAATACATAGGCAACCGTTACGTACAGCTTGTACCTCTGACGTGCTAGTGGTTATACCCAGTGCCGGTGTATTGATGAGTCATTAGAGTCCCCCACAGACAGTTTCCCAAGTTCGAGCGAAACGTTGTAGAGGCCGTATGGTTTTATGGCAGGGTTCGGAAAATGCACGTGCATTTACGCACGTGTCATATTTCGGGCAGATAATACTGGTCGGCTTTGGTTTAAGCCGGATCCGAGTATTATACTGTGTAGATATAATATCTTTGTCTCAGTTGCATTTGTATTCAGTCATAATACAAATGCGGGTATGTTTATACTGTTATGGGGTTATCCTGAAATTCGTTTCAGGATCACTTTTGGAAGTTGCCAGTTTCCCGTTTTCTATCACCCGTATTTAACATTCGGTTAAATACGGATTTATCTTTTCTTGGGTGAGTCATGGTTCTAGAAGTTTCTAGATGATGACTAGGATGATGAGGTGGCTAGTGACTCATTTGTTGCATTTATTGAATGGTGACTAGGTTAATGACTAGGTTAGTGATTCATAGTTTGCATTTAATGGTTTCATGATGTGTTAATATGACTCACTCCTTCATTTACTCTTATGGTCACCATTTATCCTCCTACACTCACCTCCCCCCTCTTTTAAAGCGGCCGGCCCCCTCTTGCAAAAGAGATGGTTGTTATTTTGTGAAAAGAATATAGTTTGGGATTCATGGAAATTAGATAGCCTCATTTCTCATTTCACCCGATCCAAAAGGAAACTTCATTAACCGTTCATCCACGGCTTTAGATAAAGTGATACAAAGTGTTCTACTCATTCTCTACATCAATCTTGGTCATCTCTTTTAGCAAACTTGATGATCGAGTTGCCTCAGTTCAGAGGCGGGAGCCCGTTTAAAGATCCGTCGACGTGGTGCCACCTGGACGAGGAGACTGGAGATTCAGGAGATCGGAACAGCCGCAACAAAGTGTGGGATGATGGTTGAAGACCGAAGGACTCGGATCGTTCGGTATAACATTTTTACCCACTTTGTATTTTGTTAGTTTAGCTTTAATGGCAGATCCGGGTTATAGTACGCGATAGCGCCAGTTTGTAAAAAGTTTTTGTTCCGCATTTGGCGTCTGTTAGACGGCCGGGGCGCTACCGTGGACTTACAGTGGTATCAGAGCCTCACCATTAAGCTTTACTAACTTATGCTAACGCGTTTAAAATATCGATCGAACGGATTTTCGAAAACCGCAAATTCCAAGTCTAAAGTTTCTGTCGATTTTTAAAAGGGTCTAAAAATTATTTTACATATTATAGAAAACAAAGCAGGCTTTTTTAAGCATTCTGGGAAAATTTGGGCACGTGATCCCACAGTACCGCCGCGGATCCGCGGTCAAAGCTAGGGTTTGACCGCGGAACCGCGGCCAGTATGTAGGAACAGTGATCCATTTTTTTCCAGAATGTTAGTCTTGGGAAATTGTGGTTTTTGGTATATTTCTTTTGGGCCCAGATTTTATTACTGTACAGCAGATGTTCATGGGGCCCACTTCGGGAAGTTTTGTCGATCGAAATTTTAAACTTGTTAGTATGCGGTATTTACATTATATCTCCGACCGTGAATGTCATTCGAGCGGTAAACCGCGTCTAATTGCTATAGTTCTTTTAGACGGATTTGCGAACGTGATATTCGCGTTGATGTTCTGTGTTGTGCTGTGATGTTGCGGATATGTCGTGGTGGATAGTAGTGTGCAATAGTAGTGCTGTTTGGATTTATTTGTACATTTGATATTGCGGGGGGAGCGTCCAACATGTGGACTGCCATCACTGCCTGTTTGTATAATATTCTTTTGGGGCACGACCGGGCTGAGGTCGATGTACCCGTTGTACATATTTTTTCATTTCTGTACTATGATTACCCCGCGACGGAGTGCACGGATAGCCGGGTTCTAGAGGGCAACGGGGCCGTATCTCATAGCTTTGAGAGGCAAAGGGACCTCACTCTAGAATTGGCAGACTATTCGCCGCACTCGTAGGGGGTACAGGTTGGCCCAAGGAGGGGTGCTCAAGTTACCGGATTCCGTGAAGTGCCGGGTAGTCCATTCACTTTGCTGTAAGGGGCTGCCTCGCTTCAGGTTTTGGCAGGTAACTTGCCGCACCCGTAGGGGTCTAGGTTTCATTGCACAGGCTATCCACACGACCAGGGGAACGTCGGGTTTCAGTAGCGGCTCTGTGAAACCCGGGGATCCCAGATTATCTGTATTGTTCTATGATGCTTATTACTTTTTCTGTAATGTTGCATATTATCACGCCTGGAGCGATTATTGTATATTGGTATATATACTATTAGATGTTGTATATGTTTTACACCCGCGCTAGTCCAGTCCCCGCTCTGTCGTTATTTAAGTAACCTAACGAGTGATGACGGGACCCAGTGGCGAATGCGGATGGCATATACATACATTATATTTTCGTTCTTTTCTGGTGTGATTTATTGATAGGACTGCGTTGATTCTTATCAATGCAAGATAAAACAAACCTATATTGGATGTTGTTGGAACAATTTTTAAAAGTGTTATTACAAAGACGTTTCCTTTTGTTTTGCATAGTGATATTCGGTTATGAATATCCAGCACCTCATTCGACGAGGCAAGGGCCGAGATCCCTTCACCGGGAGTGACCCCTTGGGCAGAAGTTTGCGTCAGGGTAATAACTTCACTATAGTCGATTACAAATTGCTTTGCATCGCGGTATTCAGTTGGAATATCCTGCACCTCATTCCACGAGGAAAGAGCCGAGATCCCTTCACCGGGAGTGACCTCTTTAGCAAAGGTTTTTCGCCACTATATTTTTATAAAAAGCTATCAGGTTCCTTCAGCGAGATCAAGTTCATTACGTTAAAGGTTTTTCGCCAAAAACCAGCCGTAGCCCTCCATCATTTCTTTTGGGTATTCAGTAGTATTCAAGCTATGTATTTTGACCAACGCCAAGGCATAGTGTTTGGTAGCTGCTGGGTATTCATCTGTTGCATGGATAGATGAGTTGGTTTGGGATAGTCGTTCTGCCATTTTGGCCAACGTCAAGGGCATGTGTGGGTGGGTTCAAATTGACCTGGATAGTGACGGGTAGAACTTGGCATGTGACTTATGATATTTTGACCAACGCCAAGGTCATAAGAGCATAGGGCAAAAATCATATCAGGAGTTTCAAACATAATGAAACTTGCCAAGTATGCGTATACCTTCTGGAGTGTGATAACTTGAGTGGCTTCCATTAAGTTATCATGAGATGATAGTTGGATCCCGATTCTCACTGATGAGTTGGTTTACTCTTCGGGTGATCCCGACTAATTCTTCTTTCAGGTTTGGAGGAGAATTTGAGTTTACAGTAGGAGGTTTCCTGATTAGATAAAGTGATAACCATTCTGATCTAGGTTAGAGTGCACGCAGAGTGTTTCTTTTCTCTCTCTCTCTCTTTGGCAGAGACCTTTGACAGACCCTAGACTATGACTCAGTGACCAAGTTGACCGAACCTTCTTAAAATACTGGCTTTTGGATTGTCTATAGTTGCATAAGTCATTGCCACTCCTTCTTTTACCCTTTGTATTTCTCAGAACACCCCGTAATACTACGGACATCCACTTCCATTGGATAAATCCATCGTATGGGTATATACGAACTCGAAGGGACTTCTTCGAGGATGGATCTAGGTTCAGGAGAAATAGAATTGGTTTATTCAGTTGTCTTTTATTATCACCTTCTCTCAGGTTGCGAAGGCTCCTTAGTTTAGGAGAGTACACCTATTACGCTTATTGGATAGTCTTATTCCAAACCATAGGCAGGTGCCGAAAGGTAGGAAATGAAGAAAACCAATTAGCCTAAGTTGGGTGTACAGAAGATAATAACTAAAGACAAAATAAAGGGATTAGAAGGAGGGCAAAGTAAATTGCGACTGTTATCATTCACGACCAAACCGCGTACTTCATCGCCACTCCTATTTCACCTTTAATAGAATAAGGTATTATTCATTTGTCTTTTATCATCACCTTCTCTCAAGTTGCGAGTACTCCTTGGTTAAGGAGGGTACACCTATTATGCTTACTGGATAGTCTTCTTCCAAACCATAGGCTGGTGCCGAACGGTAGGGAAGGAAGAAAACCACTTAGCCTAACAATGGTGTACAGAAGGTAACGAATAAAGACAAATAAAGCGATTGGGAAAGAAGGCAATGAAATATACGGTTAATGTCATGAATTATGGAAGAGGCATTACTAGGAATACCAGGATACCCCTACGAAACATTTTCATGTTTCAGTGCATTGTTAAAAGAAAACTGATTTTCCGATTACATACTTACTCCAGGGTATGTATTTACCAGGTTTCATTCTCATATCTGTATGGTTTTACAGATGATGAGTGGGAGTAAAATATTGGGAATTAGGTGATCATCCTCATTATATCGGAATTCGTTGTAATTGGTGATATTTGAGGAAATCGCCTGGGTACAGTTTTCAACCTACGATGCACAGGTTTTGAGTTATTCAACTCAGCAAACTTATACAGAGTATTGTATGTTGTCCAGTGTCCGTCAGGACAAAGGGGTAGGTCCTCATACTATGTTCTGTTTACCTATGACTTCTCTAGTTTTTAGACAAGTGTTTCGTAGAAATACAATGTCTAAGTTTTTAGAAGTTGTGGGTATAGGAATAAAGTAGAGAACCAGGTATCGCAAGTATCGGGATTCTTCAAAGAGATAGAAGATGTAGATTCTTGTGATTGGTATTCAGTTAATAGTAACAGTTTTGAGAAACTTGTTTCTCTTTCAGGTTACTCATAATTGGATGGATTCCTAAGTTGAGTAATGCTGATTAGCCTCTCTTCATTAAGTTGATATGCACTGAAGACAGTTGCATGGTTTGAATCCGGTTCCAGTTAAATTAGTGCCTCTATTTCTATATTGTATATAGAATGGTTCATATCTTAACGATGTTAAGATACGGGGAGTTGTCCGGCTTATGCTTAAAACCAGACACTGGATAACTCAAGGCACGTTTCTGTAATGGCAGTTTGTGGGTTGACCCTGGTTTTGACGAGGGTTGACATTTCTACCATCTGGAAGATCAATAGTGATATTGTTCTTGACTCGCCACAGTTTTATTAAAATGGACCTTTTCAGAAAACACTAGTGGGAGTATGGTAGAACTGGAAGTGATTCCAGAACCGCAAACGATTACGGAAAATTTAATAGAACCTATATATTCTATCAGGTTTGACATTCCAATAGCCACTCCACAGACATGGTGGGTAACCTCAGACACCCGAGAGGTACTCCGGTACCCTCAAGGACGGTGACAGGGAGGTTCTAGTTTACCCAGACTTGACATTACGGTTGTTCCAGGCTATGAGACCCGGCAGGAGGATAAGTATAGCGTCGTTCTAAACTAGCTTTAGAAGTGTACGTATATATTATTCTGCCAGAGGGTTATCATAGTCAGTGGGAGCAGCGGAAGCATAGTGGGCAAGTAGCTTATATCTATTTATAGACTTCAGCAGTTATAGCGGAGATAGATCATCTAATTTTGATGAGACGGTCATGGCTTTGACTTCATCAGAATAAGGGATGGATCTGTTGAGAAGGTAGTAGGGTGTGATGTCCTGGTATTTGGATGACATACACAGAGTAGGAAGTAAAATTCCTATACTACGATTGGTTGTACTTTGGTCGTCATACTGTTGTTTCTCCACAAAGGATATGGATATAATATCAGACATTTTTGGTTACTAGATCTATGGTTTTAGATCTAGATTTGGGTAGTTTCCCAATGTGGGTATTTTGACAGTATTCTAATGGTATTTTAGAATAGATGACTCCTGGCATGGTAGTGTACCTGTAGGTGATGGGGAGAGAGATGTGCATGATTGACAGATCACTTGCTTAGGCAATTGAGTCAATCATGAGATGTCAAGTACCACACCAGATTTTGTTTTTGCACTTGATGCGATAAGTATATATTAATCCAATCCTGGAGAAACATTAGGAAGCAGTTTAAGAACATGAATGGATGTTCTATGGATTTGATAATGGCAGCCTCCTTCGGGAGACGATTATCATTCGAGCCTTCAAAGGTGACATGGATAACAGAGTGATTGTCAGAGTTATAGTTTTCCCTCTGACGAGGGACAGTATTATGGACAGGTGGTCCAAGAGGATACTATGGGAGGCATGGTGCTGGATACTGATTAGGTTCGGTTATCAATAAAGTCTAAGAAGTTTAGATTTGGAGTTCATTTATGAACTAGGTCCCATCAGACATTCAGACATATTCTAAGACAGGTATTACTCAATTCGGGAGATGGCTTTCTCCGCGAACTTGAGATTAAGAGAGACAAAGAAAGAAACATCAGGGCGGATCCACTCACTGAGGCTATTTCTCGAACACAAGAGTTTTACAAACTAGCTTTGTGAAACTGATTAGTAGAGGAGTTGGGTGTTCGGTATCACACGGGCTGTGAGTATGCGACATCGTAATAATTAGCCTTAAGTGAAAGTGGGAGATTGTTGGATATAGTGCCCTCAAAGTCAATTATTGGATCGCAGGTACGTGATTACAATGATTGAGGCAGGACCTATACCAATATGACAGTCTTGCTCGAGATGATAGTATGCTATCTGCTTTGTCTTTATCATCGTATACATGCTTTAGTTCACTATTGCCTGATGATAGAGCCCATAGGATTCTTGCTTGACTACCAGCAGTATGATGGAGATCATATACGTGGGAGCTGGGGTCTGTAAGCACATCCTTAAAGTGTCCCTAGTCATGGGAGTTTCGAGACAGGGCATCGATATTCCAGAGTAGACTAGTGTATACAGTCGAGACCCCGACGAGGGGTGGTGGCCGGTCTCACAAGCCATTGGTGTCAGTTGGTTCACCTAAGATATATACAGGTGCTCATTGGGTTATGAGTACACCGGACAGGACTCGCCGGGAACATGCTGGTTGGTATTATACATATCGTCAGATAGCAGTTCCCATGTGACATGTGTACAGGTTAGTTTGTCGACCTGAGATCGTCATTTGTCTCGTGTGAGTTCCCACTGTGCTTTGATTTCTACCCTACCACACTCAAAGGAGACGTGCAAACAGGTATTTTTTGGGTACAGTCCCGAGCCACATGGAGGCAGTGAGCGGATCGTCGGGGATTCGTCTCTCCCGGTATTGGGGATTGATGTCGCACAGTGCACGGGTGGCCATCACTAGAAATCCTCAGCCGAGGTAGTGGAGAATTACTGATTTGGATCAGTAGTTTCTCAGGTGGTGATGGGCTTCATACCGACACGAATTATCGCGTTATTAGGAGTCTGACTTTATCCACCCCCTAGACTCGATATGCGATACTCTTTAGACGAACGGACCGGACTGTACGGATATTGTCACTGTCAGGCTCAGTAGGGTTTATGGATGAGTTCGTTCGTCAGCTTCCCTTCCAATCAATACATAGGCAACCGTTACGTACAGCTTGTACCTCTGACATACTAGTGGTTATACCCAGTGCCAGTGTGTTGATGAGTCATTAGAGTCCCCTACAGACAGTTTTCCAAGTTCGAGCGAAACGTTGTAGAGGCTGTATGGTCTTATTGCAGGGTTCGGAAAATGCACGTGCGTTTACGCACGTGTCATATTTCGGGCAGATAATACCGGTCGGCTTTGGTTTAAGCCGGATCCGAGTATTATACTGTGTAGATATAATATCTTTGTCTCAGTTGCATTTGTATTTGGTCGTAATACAAATGCGGGTATGTTTATACTGTTACGGGATTATCCTGAAATTCGTTTCAGGATCACTTTTGGAAGTTGCCAGTTTCCCGTTTTCTATCACCCGTATTTAACATTCGGTTAAATGCGGATTTATCTTTTCTTGGGTGAGTCATGGTTCTAGAAGTTTCTAGATGATGACTAGGATGATGAGGTGGCTAGTGACTCATTTGTTGCATTTATTGAATGGTGACTAGGTTAATGACTAGGTTAGTGATTCATAGTTTGCATTTAATGGTTTCATGATGTGTTAATATGACTCACTCCTTCATTTATTCTTATGGTCACCATTTATCCTCCTACACTCACCTCCCCCCTCTTTTAAAGTGGCCGGCCCCCTCTTGCAAAAGAGATGGTTGTTATTTTGTGAAAAGAATATAGTTTGTGATTCATGGAAATTAGATAGCCTCATTTCTCATTTCACCCGATCCAAAAGGCAACTTCATTAACCGTTCCTCCATGGCTTTGGACGAAGTGAGACAAAGTGTTCTACTCATTCTCTACATCAATCTTGGTCATCTCTTTTAGCAAACTTGATGATCGAGTTGCCTCGGTTCAGAGGCGGGAGCCCGTTTAAAGATCCGTCGACGTGGTGCCACCTGGACGAGGAGACTGGAGATTCAGGAGATCGGAACAGCCGCAACAAAGCATGGGATGATGGTTGAAGACCGAAGGACTCGGATCGTTCGGTATAACACTTCTACCCACTTTGTAGTTTGTTAGTTTAGCTTTAATGGCAGATCCGGGTTATAGTACGCGATATCGCCTGTTTGTAAAAAGTTTTTGTTCCGCATTTGGCATCTGTTAGACGGCCGGGGCACTACCGTGGACTTACATTAACCACAAGCACGTCAGTGGAACTAGCTGTGCATAATGGCTACCTAGGTATCTATCGATAAGAAGGTCGACGAGCAAGCTCATCCAAACTCCTACTGAGCCTATCTGTGACAATCTCCGTACAGTACGGTCTGTTCGTCTAAGAGTATCGCATATCGGGCCTAGGGATGGTAAACGTCAGACCCCTAATAGTGGTATAAGTCGTGTCGGAGTGTAGCCCAGAACACCCTAAGAAACTACTGGAACACCTACCAGTAAATCTCACTTCCCCTGGCTAGGGACTTTGTGTAATGGCTCTCCAAACACAGCGCGATATCAACCCCCAATACCGGGAGAGACGAATCATGTCTAACCACCACTGCCTCCAAGTACTTCGGGACTGCACCCAACTACTACCTGTTTGCATGACTCAATAAAACCGTGGTAGGGTAGCAATCTAAGAACAGTGGGAACTCACTTGAGGCGAAGTAGCGGTGTCAAGTCAACGGACTAAGCTGTACTCATGTCACCTGAGAACTGCTACCTGACGATAGGTATAATACTAACCAGCAGTACCCAACGAGTCCGTCCAGTGTAACTCATAACCCAATGAGCACCTGTATACTATTTCCAGTACGACGTACTAATAGCTGTGGGACAGACCGTCTCCCTGCTAGGATGAGAAGCGTATACACTAGTCTACTCTGGAGTATCGATGTCCTGTCTCGATAATCCTACGACTAGGCACCTGTATAAGGATACGCTTATAGACTACCCAGACCCCACTAGTGTGATCGCCATCACAACGCTAGTAGTCAAGCAAAGATCCTAATGGCTCCATCAATATGTATTAGCGATATGTTAAAAGAAACATATACACATATTAAAATAGATACAAACCAAGTAGCATACTACTATATCGAGCAAGACTGCCGTCAATCCGTGTATATATCCCAAGCTTCTAAAATGTAATATACAAACTAGTACTATACAATAATGGCCTCTAGGGCATACATATCCAACAATCTCCAACATGCACTAAAGGTCAGTAATTGGTATACCGCATACCCAACGTCTGCACTAAGGCCAGCTGCTGCCGTACCACATACCTAATAGCTCAAAAATTCGCTCGAACTTTTCTTGAGGGAGGGTCTTTGTGAATGGATCCGCCGTGTTATCTTTAGTATCCACTCTCCGTACCTCAAAAACCCTGGCGATCAAGGATCTCCCTGATCAGGTGATACCGCCTTAAGATGTGTCTGGATTTCTGATGGGACTGTGGTTCCTTCGCTAAAGCTATAGCCCCATTGTTATCGCAATACAAAGGTATTGGGTCAACAATGGACGGAACTACCTGAAGTTCACTAATGAACTTTTTCATCCAGACCGCCTCTTTTGCGGCATCGCTTGCAGCAATGTATTCAGCCTCCATCGTCGAGTCTGCGACGGTGTTCTGTTTGGAACTCCTCCAACACACCACCCTTTTGTTGAGGGTAAACACAAAACCCGAGACAGACTTTCTGTCGTCCTTGCCACTCTGGAAGCTTGAATCGGTAAAGGACTCGACCCTGAGGTCTCCATTTCCGTAAACCAGGTACATCTCCTTAGTCCTTCTCAGGTACTTGAGAATGTTCTTCACTGCCGTCCAGTAGTTCTCATCTGGGTCTGACTGATACCAGCTCACCACGCTTAGCGCGTAAGCTACATCTGGTCTTATACATAGCTTCGCATACATTATTGATCCTACCGCCGAAGCGTAGGGTATAGTGCTCATGCGAACCCTCTCCTCGTAAGTCTTGCGAGACATCTTCTTAGAGAGTGATTCCATGCAATGCGGGTATATTACCGCGCTTGGAATCTTCCATACTAAATCTCTTTAGTACGGTCTTTATGTACCAGGACTGCGAAAGTCCCAGTAATCTCTTGGATCTATCTCTGTAGATCTTGATCCCCAGAATGCACGAGGCATCACCCAGGTCCATCATGGAGAACCGTTGTGACAAGAATAACTTGACTGATTGTAGCATAGGAATGCCATTTCCTATCAAAAGAATGTCATCCACGTACAAGACTAGGAATACAACAGTTCGTCCTACAATCTTCTTATAAATACAAGGCTCATCTTCATTCTTGATGAAGTCAAATTTCTTAACTGTTTCATCAAAACAGATGTTCCAGCTCCGCGATGCCTGATTTAATCCATAAATGAATTTAAGCAACTTGCACACCTTTCCGCTACTCCTACTATCCACAAAGCCTTCTAGCTAATCCATATAAACGCACTCTTCCAAACTGCCATTTAGAAAAGCCGTTTTTACATCCATCTGCCAAATCTCATAGTCATGGAAGGCAGCAATGGCAAGTAGGATCCGGATGGATTTGAGCATAACCACTGGAGAAAAAGTTTCGTCATGGTCCACACCAGGTCTTTGACGAAAACCTTTTGCAACGAGTCCAGCGTTATAGGTTTCCACCTTCCCATCTACACCAAGTTTCCTTTTGTAGATCAATTTGCATCCAATGGATTTTACCCCAGGTGGTGCAATATCCAAGGTCCACACTTTATTGGTGTACATGGACTCCATTTCAGATAGCAAAGCATCCAGCCACTTATCAGAGTTCCTACTGATAATGGCCTGCCTGAAACTGGTAGGATCATCTTCTTCCAAGATGCAATCCTCTCGATCCCCGTCTATGAGAAAACCGTAGTATCTCTTGGGCGGATGAGAAATCCAACCAGATCTGCGGAGTGGCTGAGGTTCGTCTGGGACTATTGAATTATATGGTTCTACTAAATCCTCATTTTGAGTTTGTAGTTCAGATATTTCATCCAGTTCTACCGTGCTCCCACTTATTTCTTTTGCAAGAAATTGCCACTGTAAAAAGGTGGCGTGTTGAGCAACAAACACCTTCTGTTCCTCGGTGTGGTAGAACAGATATCCATTTGCATGCCTGGGATATCCTACAAACTTGCATAAAACTGACCGTGCCTGAAGTTTGTCCGGATTCTGGTTTTTCACATATACCGGACAACCTCATATCTTAACCCGTTTAAGACATGGTTTTCTACCACTCCATACTTCATATGAAGTTTTAGGCACAGATTTAAACGGAACCTGATTTAACAAATATGCTGATGTTTCAAGCGCAAGTCTCCAGAATGAAAGAGGTAACTTAGCACTACTCATCATGTAGGGTTCCTAGGCACACTCAAGAGGTTCCACAAGGCATCAACCATGCCAAATTCAAATTTTTCCTGTGCCGAGAAACCCTAATGCGAGATCGTTAACTAGAGGATAAGCGAAAACCATACAAGGAAACAACTTTACTAGAAAGTGAAAGGGACTACAACCTTTGTAGATCCGGTCCTCCACTTCTTTAGCTCCGTGATGACGTCCCTTCGCTGCGATCACCGGGATCCCGGACTCTAGCGATGGTTTCGTCGGAGAAATGAGCGGGCTAGGTCGTTGACTTCGATGCCGAAGATGATCTACGTTGAGGCAACTATAACTCAAGCTCCATCTTCACTTGGTCATAAAACTTGTGAAGATAACATACTCTACTACATGGCAAGTGGTAGAGGATGAAGAAATAGGAAGTGGGATCACTTTGGATTTGGATTTCTCACTTGATTTCATCACTTAGAAATTTTCAAGAATGTTTTCTTCACTTGAAGAAGAAGATGAAGAAGAAGAAAGAATATCAATTGTTATCAAAAGAAAAATTCAAGTGAGGACTTATCATTATGCAACCATGGGTGAAGTTTACCTTTGTAGAGACTAAACTAGGGTTTAGGTAATGGTTAGGTTAAGGATAAAACAAAATGGTAGACTTTTTCAAAGATGCATGAAGCATCATGAAGCTTCTTGCATAAAACAAAGAAAGCCACTACCATTTTATTTTTGCTAAAAATGAATAAAGAAAATAAATAAAACAAATAAAACCTAATCATTAACCTAAACATGGTTTAAAGTATACACACACCCAAGTTTGCATGTATCATCAAACATGATACAAACTAGTGCACAAACATATATCATATATACAATGTGCATAATCAAATGAGATAATCAATCTTAAGTGAACAATACTAGTCAATGTAAAGTAATATATCTAATATATAATTATACATTAAATCATTAAATCAATCACTTGATTTAATGATCCGGTCATATCGCATATAACCGACTAATATCAAGTGTATCAATGTATCGAATCAACACTTGATTCGGTAACCCGGCTATATCTCATATAACCGTCCAATGATACAAATCGCGAGAATAGAATACAGTATCACATACTGGTATTATTCTCGGTCCCGCACATATCTCATATGCGCTCCTATTTCGTTTCGCCTGAGCCAGGAAACCTCTGTGTAGGACTCTAAAGACTCGTCAATACGCCGGCAGTAGGTGATGATCATATCAAACACCTACAAGCCGCAAGCGGTCTGCTAAACGTAACGGCCACCCGGGTATTGAGCGATCAGAAGATCAACGAGCAAGCCCGCTCACACTCCTGTGAATCCAACCAGTATCACTTACCGTACAGTCCGGTCTCGTCGTCTGATATGTCGCATATCTCGCCTAGGGGTGGTAAACGTCAGACCCTAGTAGCTCGATAAGTCGTGTCGATATGAGGTCTATAACAGTTCGAGAAACTACTGGTAACACTTACCAGTAAATCTCAGCAACCCTGGCCAGGGATTTCCGGTTATAGCTAATTGAACACAGCGCAACATCAACTCCCTATACCGGGAGGGACGAATCCCCTCCTATCGCTCATTGCCTCCATGTGATTCGGGATTGTACCCAAAAACCACCGTTTTGCACGCCCTCTTGGACGTGGTAAGGTGGAAATCAAAGCACAGTCTGAATCACACAAGACTCTATGACGGTCTCGGGTCAACAGACTACTTTGTACCAGTGTCACCAGAGAACTGCCATCTGACGTAAGGTATAATACCATCTGGGAGTTCTTGGCGAGTCCGTCCGGTGTACCCAGTCTCCATTGAGCACCCGTATATCATCTCTGATGTCAAACACCAATGGATATGGGATCATCCATCGCCCATCTATATGGGTCGAGAAGGTACACGCTAGTCTACTCTGGTATATCGATGCCCCGTCTCGATACACCCACGACTAGGGACTTTGAAGGATGTACTTATGGACTACCATGTCCCCACTAGTATGACCCGCATCATAGTCCAGGTAGTCAAGTACATATCCTAAGGGCTTTACCAACATGTAACAGAGAGACAATCAGTGTACACGTTAAGGTAAAGAGCAACCAGATAGCATACTATCATGTCGAGCAAGAAAGTCCTCCCTATATATGTCCAAGCATCCACTACAATATACATCCTATGTATAGTAATGGCCTCTAGGGCATACATATAACTAACAATCTCCCACTTGCACTAGGGCCATCTGATAGCAGTGGTTGTAGTATCTCATACTCAACCATCCCATAAAAGTCTCTCTCTGGGAAAAGGCCTTCGTGAGTGGATCCGCCGTATTGTCCTCTGAGTCTACTCTCCTAACCTCGATCCCCTGGAGATCAACCATCTCCATGATCAGGTGACACTTGCCTTAGAATATGTCTGGTTCACTGATGGGACGGGCGTTCCTCGGCATAAGCCACAACTCTATTGTCACACAATGGAGGGAACAAAGTTCATCTCATGAACTAATATACACCCAGACTTCCTCTTTGGTAGCATCTTTGGTAGCGATGTATCTAGCCTTTATCGTCTAGTTTGCCATGGTATCTAGCTTGGAACTCTTCCAACATACCGTCCCTCCATTGAGGGTAAGGACAATGCCTGCGACTGACATTCAGTCGTCCTTATCACCCTGGAACCTTTCCAGTGATTCTCCCCAGGATCCATTGATACCATCCTACTACAACTAGTGAGAATCCTAACATCCAATTAGATCTATCTCATAGATCCAAATCCTAGGATTTAGGAGGTATCACTATGATCCTATATGAAGAATCCTTGTGATAAGCAGAGATTGACCGAGCGTAGCATTGGAAACTCCTTCCCTATCAAGAGTATGTTATCCACGTACTCTACGAGGATCACCACCATACTCCCTACTACCTTTTTTGTTTATACAAGGTTCATCTACCATTCTGATGAAGTCGAACTCTTTGATTAACACATCAAAACAGATGTTCCAACTCCGCGATGCCCGCTTTATCATATAAAACATCTTGCTAACGTTTCCGCTGCTCCCACTGTCTATGAAGCCCTCTGGCTATGTACTTATAGACGCTCTCTTCTAAAACATCATTTAGAAAAGCAGTCATGACACCCAACCACCAGATATCGTAGTCATGGAATGTAGCCGTGGCAAGTAGGATCTGGATGGACTTAAGCATAGCTCCTTAGAAAAGGTTTCATCATAATCCATACCTGGTCAATGATGCAAGCCTTTAACAAGTCTAGCTTTGAAAGTCTTAACTTTTCCATGTACACAAAGTAATCTTCTCAAGATATACTTGCTCATGATGGGATTTAACCCTTCAGATATGTAAGGTTAGTATAGCACCCTATGAAGTGTTTTGAAGCATCACATGACCTAAAGTTTTCATTTTTAAGGTGCTAAACCAACATGCAGGTGGATCGATCCTAGAAAATTAGGGTTTACTAAACTTAAAGCTAACAAAAGTTAGGGTTTGAAGGCTACAACCTTTGTAGCTCCCGTTTTTGCTTCGCTCCTTAGGCTCTTTGGTGTTGAAACGATGTCCTCTTGAACTCCCCTTGTGTCCACGATGATCCACCGCGGAGATATCCGTCCAAGCTCGCTACTTCGTCAAACCGAAGATAACACTCTAAACGAAATGGCTAAGCTTGTGTAGAATGTTGTTGTGGCTTTGGATCTCACTTCAAAAACCTTTCTTTGATTGTGTTTTTCTCACTAGAAAAAACTAGAGAGGAGAAGATGAAGAAGGATGAAAATGGTGGCTAATTTTCTTCAAGAGATAAAAAGATAACCATAAGGTTAAGCTTACAAAAGAAAATAAATATCACTATATATATTTATTCCTTCTTGACTCCAACCATGATTAAATAATAGATGATTAATTTAACTTGGGTTTAGAATGATAAAGGAAAAGATAACCATGGTTTAGTGGTGGGTGAGAATGGTTAAGTTAAAAGAAGCATGTAGAAACTAGCATAATTATCCTTTCCTTTTCATTTTCTTTTAAAACCAAAATTAAATAATTATCCATTGTTTAATCTATGGTGTGAGGCTTATATTGCCACCATTTCCATATATAATCAACCATGATGGTTTGATGTATGTATGTGTACATGTATGCACATCTTCATGTGCATGAAACTAGAAAAGAAAAATAGAAACACATGCATGCATGCATACATCCATCAAACCCTAGAAAGGTTTTGAGTGAGAAAACTAATGGTTAAATGATAAATCAACACTTGATTTATCAATCCGGTCATATCTCATATGACCCCACCAAAAGCAGTTCACCCGATCAATGTTCGGTATCATATACGCACATTTCAATCGGGTGCATGCGCATATCGCATATGCGCACCACAACGTTTCGCCTGGACTGGGTAACTCCTCTGTGGGACTCTAAGACTCGTCAATACGCCGGCAGAGGGTAATGATCATATCAAGTGCCCTCAAGCCGCAAGCGGTCAGCTAAACGTAACGGCCACCCGGGTATTGAGCGATCAGAAGACAACAAGCGAACCTGCTACAACTCCCGTCGAGCCATCCGGCAACACTACTGTACAGTCCGGTCTCTTCGTCAGATATGCTGCATATCAAGCCTAGGGATGGTCACGTCGACCCCAATAACTCAATAAGTCGTGTCGGTGAATGGTCTATAACAGATCGAGAAACTACTGATAACACTTATCAGCAAATCTCAGTAGCCCTGGCCAGGGACTTGCTATTATAACCAGTCGAGCACAGCACGGCATCAACTCCCAATACCGGGAGAGACGAAACCCCTCCTATCGCTCATCGTCTTCGTGTGTCTCGGGACTGTACCCAACGGCCACCTGTTTGCACGACTCAGTAGAGCCGTGGTAGGGTGGCAATCAAAGTGCAGTGGGAGAACACACAAGACTCCATGACGATCTCGGGTCTACAGACTAACCTGTACCAGTGTCACCTGAGAACTGCTATCCGACGATAGATATAATTCCATATAGGAGTTCTCGGCGAGTCCGTCCAGTGTACTCAGTCACCACTGAGCACCCGTGTATGATCTTGATGTCAAACATCGATGAATGTGGGAACATCCATCGCCCATCGTATGGGTCTAGTATCATATACGCTAGTCTACTCTGGTATATCGATGCCCCATCTCGATATACCTACGACTAGGGACGTTCCAGGATATGCTTATAGACTACAGATGTCCCACTAGTATGATCTCCATCATAATCAGAGTAGTCAAGCCGATATCCTCAGGGCTTTATCAGCATGTATGAATGAATAAAAGTATGATCAAATAAACATGTCAGATAAAGAAGAACCAGATAGCATACTATCATGTCGAGCAAGAATGCAAACTGAATATATATATACATGTATAGATACATCCACTATCACATAATGGCCTCTAGGGCATACATATATCCAACAATCTCCCACTTGCACTAAGGCCAGTTATTGGCGTATCTCATACCCAACATCTCAAAAAGTCGCTCATGCTGCGGCTGAAGGAGAGCCTTGGTGAATGGATCCGCGGCGTTGTTCTTTGTGTCTACTCTCTTAATCTCGATCTCGCGGCGATCTACAATCTCCCAGATCAAATGAAAGCGCCTCAGGATATGTCTTGACCGCTGATGGGATCTGGGCTCCTTGGCTAACGCCATTGCCCCATTATTGTCACAATACAAAGGTATAGGATCAATAATGGTTGGAACTACTCCTAGCTCCGAGACGAACTTTTTCATCCAGACAGCTTCGTTGGCGGCATCATTTGCAGCAATGTACTCAGCTTCCATCGTAGAGTCTGCAACGGTATCTTGTTTGGAACTCTTCCAACTTACCGCCCCTCCATTGAGGGTAAATACAAACCCTGAGATAGATTTGCTGTCATCCTTATCGCTCTGGAAGCTCGAATCGGTAAAGGCCTCCATTTGGAGATCTTTATTACCATACACCAAGAACAATTCTTTAGTCCTTCGTAAGTACTTAAGAATGTTCTTCACAGCTGTCCAGTGGTTCTCCCCTGGGTTAGATTGATACCTGCTTACAACACTAAGTGCAAAAGCTACATCTGGGCGTGTACATAACATCGCATACATTATAGATCCTACTGCCGAAGCATAAGGTATAATGCTCATGCGAGCTCTCTCTTCATCGGTCTTTGGACAAGAATCCTTGGAGAGAGTGACTCCATGGCAAGCGGGTAAGGCACCCCGCTTAGAGTCTTCCATACTAAACCTCTTTAGGATGGTGTTGATGTACCTGGTTTGGGACAGTCCCAATAACTTTTTGGATCTATCCCTATAGATCCTTATGCCCAGGATGTATGTGGCATCACCCAGGTCCTTCATGGAGAACCTTAGTGATAAGAATGATTTGACCGACTGTAGCATAGGAATATCATTTCCTATCAGAAGAATGTCATCCACGTACAATACGAGGAATGTGACAGCTCTTCCTACAGCCTTCCTATAAACACAAGGTTCATCTGGATTTTTGATGAAATCAAACTCTTTGATAACATCATCGAAACAGATGTTCCAACTCCGAGATGCCTGCTTTAACCCATATATGGATTTAAGCAATCTACATGCTTTCTCGCTGCTCCCACTGTCAATGAAGCCCTCCGGCTGATCCATATAAACACATTCTTCTAAATCTCCATTTAGGAATGCTGTTTTAATGTCCATCTGCCAGATTTCATAGTCGTAGTGAGCAGCAATAGCAAGTAGGATCCGAATAGATTTAAGCATGGCTACAGGCGAAAAAGTTTCGTCATAGTCCAAACCTGGTCTTTGACGAAAACCTTTCGCCATAAGTCTTGCCTTATAGGTCTCTACCTGCCCATCTACACCAATCTTTCTTTTAAAGATCCATTTGCACCCTACAGGTTTTACCCCAGGGGGTACAACATCCAAAGTCCATACTTTGTTGGTGTACATAGACTCCATTTTGGATCTCATGGCATCCAGCCACTTCACAGAGTCACCACTCGTGATAGCTTGCTGAAAACTGGTAGGATCATCATCTTCCATGATACAGACTTCTCTGTCACCATCAATGAGGAAACCGTAGTACCTCTCCGGTGGGCGAGAAGTCCTACCAGACCTACGGAGTGGCCGAGGTTCTTCAGTTTCTGTTGCAACAGCCGGTTCAACCAAATCGTCATTTGTAGTTTGTGTCTCCAGAACCTCTTCCAGATCTACTACCTTGCCATCATCTTTATCTGTGAAAAACTCTTTTTCCAAGAATGTGGCATACTGAGAAACAAACACCTTTTGTTCCTCTTTGTGGTAGAACAGATATCCATAAGAATTCTTTGGATATCCCACAAAGTTACACATGACTGACCGTGTCTCGAGTTTGTCCGGATTCTGCTTTTTAACATAGGCCGGGCAACCCCAAATCTTAATTCTCTTAAGAGATGGTCTCTTCCCATTCCATATCTCATATGGCGTGGTAGACACGGCTTTGGTCGGAACCCTGTTTAGCAGAAACGCTGCAGTCTCCAACGCATGTCCCCAAAACGAGACTGGTAACTCAGCATCACTCATCATGGACCGGACCATATCTAATAGGGTCCTATTCCGTCGTTCTGACACACCGTTGTGCTGTGGTGTGTAAGGCGGAGTGAGCTGAGAGAGAATCCCATTCTCTTTTAGGAAGTTTGCAAATTCTGTACTGAGATACTCTCCACCTCGATCTGATCGAAGCATCTTTATACTCAAGCCGGTTTGTTTTTCTACTTCTTGTTTATATTCAACGAACATCTCGAAAGCGTCGGACTTGTGCTTTAATAAAAATACATGACCGAATCTTGAGAAATCGTCGGTGAATGTAATGAAGTATGAAAAACCGCCTCTAGCTTGTGTAGACATTGGCCCACATACATCACTATGTATGAGGCCCAGGAGCTGAGTAGCTCTTTCTCCGTGTCCAGTAAACGGAGTTTTGGTCATTTTACCCTTGATACAAGACTGGCAAGTCGCATAAGATTTATATTCAAAAGAGTTTAAATATCCATCTTTATGTAACTTGTTTAGTCTTATTTCGTTAATATGACCAAGTCTACAGTGCCAAAGAAAAGCTTCATTTAATTCTGAAATTTTTCTTTTATTAGTGTGTTGTATACTGAAAACTGTGTGTTGATTTAGAACATATATTCCGTTATTAAGTGTACCATACCCAACCAACATTTGATTTAGGTGAATGTTCATAACATTGTTCTGCAACACAAAATTATATCCTTCATTGTCCAACAAAGATACGGATATTATATTACATAGCATATCAGGTACAAAATAACATGGATTCAAAATCAAAATACATCCAGACGGCAACCCCAAGTGATACTCTCCCACTGCGACTGTATGTACATTGGAACCATTTCCAACGCGGAGAGTATGGTCACCTGTCTTCAAAACCTTGCTATTTCTCAGCCCCTGCATAGAATTGCAAATGTGAGAACCTGAACCGGTATCCAATACCCAGGAAGCAGAGTTTATAGAAAAACAGTTTTCAGTCACAAACGCACCTGAAGCAGAAGCATCACCATGCTTCTTCTTAAGACTTAGGTACTCCGTGCAGTTGCGCTTCCAATGTCCTGTCTTGTGGCAATGAAAACACTCGCCTTTCCCTGGGTCTCCAGCCGTGGACTTTCCCTTTCCCTTCACCTTTTTGACTCCGCCCTTAGGATTAGTGGGTTTCTTCTTTTTCTTTCCCTTGGCCTTAGCTTTCGGGCGAGAAGAAGAAGACTGTCCAATCGTCATAACGGGAGTCTTTGCTGACTTCATAGTGCTCTCTGCACTCCTTAACATATTAAGGAGTTCAGGGAGGTCCTTCTCCATGCCATGCATGTTGAAGTTCACTATGAACTGAGCAAAGGTGGAGGGGAGGGACTGCAGAATAATATCTATATATTGTTCATTGTCCATAGTCCATCCGAGGACCTCAAGCTCTTCTATAAGAGCTATCATCTTCAAAACATGGTCTGCTACTGGTGTGCCAGGGGCCATCCGCATGTGAAACAGTTTCTTTGATGCCTCGTATCGTAATACGCGGGACTGCTCCCCATACAACTCCTTTGTATGGAGCAGTATCCCGTGAATGTCCATGTCCTCGTGCTTCTTTTGATGTGTGTTATCCATCGATGCAAGCGCGAGGCATGTGGCCGTGGCACAGTCAGCGTCCCATGTCTTGCGGACTTCTATGTCCGCAACTGAGGATTTTGGGCCTGGGACGGGCGGGGCTGAAGCCGTGAGGACATATGATACTTTATCATAAGTCAAGGCGATCTTCAGATTCCTTAGCCAGTCTTTATAGTTGGTCCCGTTCAGTTTGTTTTTATCTAGTAGAAGCTTAAGTCCAGTCATTGGTATCTGCCATTAAGAGAGAGAAAAGAATACACTCAGCGAAAGCTCTTGCATAGATTAGATTGGTTTATTATCTTGTCTAATCGATGTTTCCCACTGCTTTTTATCAAGTTTTTCTTTCAAACCTTTAAAAAGAAAAACTAGCCAGGATTAATTACAGTCTACAACTTCGCTAACCGTTCAGCCAGGCCAGTGTCGGTACTTTGAGGGAGGTTCCCCGTGCTTTCGCACGGACCTAATTAGAGTAAACCTCGTTTTCCCAGAGGCGGAGCCCCGTTAACACCTTTCTAGA
Organism: Agapanthus africanus; assembly: GCA_030015575.1. Classification (NCBI taxonomy): domain Eukaryota; kingdom Viridiplantae; phylum Streptophyta; class Magnoliopsida; order Asparagales; family Amaryllidaceae; genus Agapanthus; species Agapanthus africanus. The sequence continues at coordinate 133,317,880 of JASDDO010000018.1, read as the reverse complement.
CACCTAATGAGTTAGCTAATTGTAAACTGTAAAACTCTCCTAGGAGCAACTATTGCACACAGTGGGATCGGGATCCAACCATCATATGGAAGGTATGCAATCTCATTGCAAATTTCAACACTTGAAATTCCCGATGTAATTTTTACCCCTAGCACTTATGACCTTAACTATGGTCAACAAATCATAAGTACCAGTCAAGTTCTACCCGTCATTTCTTGATCAATTAGACCCACCCATATGACCCTTAACTATGGTCAACAAAGTCGCATGAATGTCCTAATTAATCTGCATCATATGCATTGTAGGAAGACATCACTTAGCTACCGTACACTACGCCTTAACTAAAGTCAACAAACGTAGCACGAATACTAAGTACTCTACTTCCTAAAATGACGGAGGGTTGCGAATGATTTTTAAGAAAATCTTTAACGCTTTGAACTTGATATCGTTGTAGAATCAAACAGTTTTTCAAAAAGGAGTGGCTTAAGCTCCGCAGTTTTGAAATGTAGCTTTTTCATAAATAGCCGAGTAGTTTTCAAATCCGATTCTACAACATCTTTTTAGGTTTATTTTCTTTACATTAATCACATTAATGTAATCCCATCATTTAAGTCCTTAAGCCAATCACAGAAAAGAAACGAAAATAACACGTACGCTTATGCCATCCGCATTCGCCGCAATGTTCCGTTATGCACCGTTAGGTTACTTAACTAACGGCATACCGGGACGGGACTAGCGCGGGTGTAAAACATAAGCAACGTCTACTATATATCATATATATAATATGTCATTCGTCTCAGATATCACAGAACACAGGCAGCAGAAATATAGATATAACGTGGGATATACTAGGACGTCCGTATTTAGTATTTAGCCAGAATAGAAAATACGGATTCCACAGTCGCGATGAATAGCCAAGCCCACACCCTGGACCCCTACGAGAGCGGCAAGTGACCCTACCAATCCTGGAGTTTAGGAGACCCGGTCTCGACTCCTCGAGATGGCCTCCCACTGAACCCCAGAACCCGGTCACCTGTGCTCCCCTCCTTGGGTCCATCCTAATGCGGAAAAGTAAATAATATACAACACTGGTGACACAACCGCAACCTGGAAGTGCCCCAAATAAAAGAATATTACATTACATTTGAATTTACATGAATGAAAAAACAAAACTCTCATCTCACAAAAACCCCCCGGCTATTCGATCGCGACAATCCTGCACATCATATCTCAGCAACACATAATATCACATATCATCAACGTAAGTAAGTATGCGTACCCCGATTGTCGTTGATGTATAGCAACGAAACCGGCGATATCTAACATACTACACTTACGGTCACAGTAAAGAAAGTGTAAAACTACAATATTTGGAATCCAGATTCTCTTTAGACATCATAAATGCGAAATATCACATATTCCGTATTTCATACCTAAACCATATGAATTCCACATATTGTATCACATTCCAGATAAACAGACAGTATTAAAGTTTTCGAACGAACTATCAAGCACCCAAGATTCACTAAAGCTCAACACTTGAGCAGGGTTCAAAAGATCCGGAGTGTGGCACAGTAGCGGCGGTCCAGCCGTAGAAGGGTCAAGCCAACGCCTCACATGTGGCACGCCGTACTGCCCCAAACCCGAGGGTTCAAAGGGTAGTTCGAGACGGTCACATAATCGAGTTAAGGTTTGTTGTCTTCTAGAGGGACCACCGCAAAAAGACTTGCACGTATTTCCAAATTATTTAAACCCCGTGAATATTGAGTAAATGATATTCGTTCAAACACTTCAATACTTTCTAGTTTACCCGGAAAAGCTACGAAATGAAAGTCCCGATCGAATCGATGAATCCAAAAACATCTCCAGAATTTTTCAAAACTTTATTCAGTTTTAAAATACCCAAAAAATTAAACATGCAGAAAGTAGAATTACTGCAGAAACAGTATACACTAATTCATTTGTACGGCCGCGGAACAGCGGCCTAAGCAAGATTAGGCCGCGTTTCCGCGGCTGTAACTACTGTTCATTGAAATATTTTTCTGCCGTAATTCTTATATTTTCCTGCTGTGATTTTTAGATATTTTTAATTCTGGAAAATGTCAAGTTTTAGAAATTTCCAGAGAGCATCAAAAAAAACGGTATTTTTGTCCGATCGGGGTTTTCACTTCGTCAAAACGTCGCCTAATGTTCTAGGTCGGCTCTGATACCAATGTAAGGTTAGTATAGCACCCTATGAAGTGTTTTGAAGCATCACATGACCTAAAGTTTTCATTTTTAAGGTGCTAAACCAACATGCAAGTGGATCGATCCTAGAAAATTAGGTTTTACTAAACTTAAAGCTAACAAAAGTTAGGGTTTGAAGGCTACAACCTTTGTAGCTCCCGTTTTTGCTTCGCTCCTTAGGCTCTTTGGTGTTGAAACGATGTCCTCTTGAACTCCCCTTGTGTCCACGATGATCCACCGCGGAGATATCCGTCCAAGCTCGCTACTTCGTCAAACCGAAGATAACACTCTAAACGAAACGGCTAAGCTTGTGTAGAATGTTGTTGTGGCTTTGGATCTCACTTCAAAAACCTTTCTTTGATTGTGTTTTTCTCACTAGAAAAAACTAGAGAAGAGAAGATGAAGAAGGATGAAAATGGTGGCTAATTTTCTTCAAGAGATAAAAAAGATAACCATAAGGTTAAGCTTACAAAAGAAAATAAATATCACTATATATATTTATTCCTTCTTGACTCCAATCATGATTAAATAATAGATGATTAATTTAACTTGGGTTTAGAATGATAAAGGAAAAGATAACCATGGTTTAGTGGTGGGTGAGAATGGTTAAGTTAAAAGAAGCATGTAGAAACTAGCATAATTATCCTTTCCTTTTCATTTTCTTTTAAAACCAAAATTAAATAATTATCCATTGTTTAATCTATGGTGTGAGGCTTATATTGCCACCATTTCCATATATAATCAACCATGATGGTTTGATGTATGTATGTGTACATGTATGCACATCTTCATGTGCATGAAACTAGAAAAGAAAAATAGAAACACATGCATGCATGCATACATCCATCAAACCCTAGAAAGGTTTTGAGTGAGAAAACTAATGGTTAAATGATAAATCAACACTTGATTTATCAATCCGGTCATATCTCATATGACCCCACCAAAAGCAGTTCACCCGATCAATGTTAGGTATCATATACGCACATTTCAATCGGGTGCATGCGCATATCGCATATGCGCACCACAACGTTTCGCCTGGACTGGGTAACTCCTCTGTGGGACTCTAAGACTCGTCAATACGCCGGCAGAGGGTAATGATCATATCAAGTGCCCTCAAGCCGCAAGCGGTCAGCTAAACGTAACGGCCACCCGGGTATTGAGCGATCAGAAGACAACAAGCGAACCTGCTACAACTCCCGTCGAGCCATCCGGCAACACTACCGTACAGTCCGGTCTCTTCGTCAGATATGCTGCATATCGAGCCTAGGGATGGTCACGTCGACCCCAATAACTCAATAAGTCGTGTCGGTGAATGGTCTATAACAGATCGAGAAACTACTGATAACACTTATCAGCAAATCTCAGTAGCCCTGGCCAGGGACTTGCTGTTATAACCAGTCGAGCACAGCACGGCATCAACTCCCAATACCGGGAGAGACGAAACCCCTCCTATCGCTCATCGTCTTCGTGTGTCTCGGGACTGTACCCAACGGCCACCTGTTTGCACGACTCAGTAGAGCCGTGGTAGGGTGGCAATCAAAGTGCAGTGGGAGAACACACAAGACTCCATGACGATCTCGGGTCTACAGACTAACCTGTACCAGTGTCACCTGAGAACTGCTATCCGACGATAGATATAATTCCATATAGGAGTTCTCGGCGAGTCCGTCCAGTGTACCCAGTCACCACTGAGCACCCGTGTATGATCTAGATGTCAAACATCGATGAATGTGGGAACATCCATCGCCCATCGTATGGGTCTAGTATCATATACGCTAGTCTACTCTGGTATATCGATGCCCCATCTCGATATACCTACGACTAGGGACGTTCCAGGATATGCTTATAGACTACAGATGTCCCACTAGTATGATCTCCATCATAATCAGAGTAGTCAAGCCGATATCCTCAGGGCTTTATCAGCATGTATGAATGAATAAAAGTATGATCAAATAAACATGTCAGATAAAGAAGAACCAGATAGCATACTATCATGTCGAGCAAGAATGCAAACTGAATATATATATACATGTATAGATACATCCACTATCACATAATGGCCTCTAGGGCATACATATATCCAACAAGATAGAGCAACCAAAGTCTATACTTTGTTGGTGTATAAGGATTCCATCTCAGATTGCTAAGCATCCAGCCATTCTTACAGAGTCCCACTCCTGATGGCCAGCCCGAAACTAGTTGGGTCATCATCTCATGATGCAATCCTCGCTCCCACTGTCATAGAGAAACCGAAGTATCTCTCAGGTGGGTGAGGAACCCTACTAGATCGGCGGAGAGGCTGAGGTTCGTTGGTTACTATTGAATCCTTTGGTTCTACCAAATCATCAGCTGCAGTTTGTATATCTGGAACCTTTCCTGTTCTACATAACAGACCTTGCCTCGAGCTTGTCCGGATTTTGCTTTTAGACATAGGCCGGACAACCCTAAATCTTAACAAACTTAAGATATGGACTCTTCCCTTTCCATATCACATATGAAGTGGTAGGCAACTGATTTGATTTGAACCCTATTCAATAGGTATGCAGCTTCTCAAGCGCATAACTCCCAAAAGGAAATAGGAAACTCAGTAGTACTCATCATAGAGCACACCATATCACATAGGGTGCTATTGCTCCGCCCCGATACACCGACGTGATGTGGTGTATACGGAGGAGTAATGCTGAGAGAGAATCTCATTCTCTTTTAGAATAATCCAGGAATTTCGTGCTCAAGTATTCTCCTCCTTGATCACATCAAAGGACATAATAATTATACCCGTTTTGGTTCTCTATTTCTAACTTATATTCTGTGAATATCTCAAAAGGTTCGGACTTGTGTTTCAACAGGAACATATGTCTGAATCTTGAGAGATTATCAGAGAATGTAATGAAATACAAAGAACCGGTCTTGGCATGTGTAGACAGGGGACCTACATACATCAACATGTATCATCCCAAGAGTTCACTAACTCTTTCTCTGTTTCCAGTAAACAGAGCTATGGTCATCTTATCTCTATGACATGACTGGCAAGTTTCACAAGATGTAAATTCAAACTAATTTAAATATGCATCTAAATGTAACTTCAGCCAGTCGGGTCGCATTGATATGACCTAGTCTACAATCCCTCAAGAAGGATTCGTTCATTTCTGAACTCTTCCTCTTGTGTGTGTTCTGTATACTAAGAACTGTAGTTTGATTTAGAACATCATTGCTTTTAGATAACGTGCCTGAACCGAGCAACTTTTGATATAGGAAATGTTCAAAACATTATCCAACAATACAAAATTTAATCATTTCTTTACTAATAAAGAGACTGATATGACTTTGTATATCAAGTTCGGTATCTAATAACATTCGTTCAGAATCAATGTATTTGGAATACAGGGTGATAGTGACCAACAGAATTGGCTGCAACACTTGCACCGTTTTCTGTCTCATGAAACTTATATCCCATTCTCAGTTCTCTACCTTTCTGTAGCCCTATGTAACAGATTACATATCTGGGATCCTGATCCGGTATCAAATACCCAGGACGTAGAGGATACAGAGAAACAGTTCTTTATAATGAACACACCCGAAGGAGATGCATCATATGCACTTTCTTCATTTGGGCGGCATAGGAATTCTGGTATTCCTCAATTTCCTGCTCTGTCTTATAACATTTATAAGTTGGAGCGGGACCAACGTTCCCCAGCTCAATATAACAAGCGGGTTCGGTCAATATATCTGTTTTATTATCTTGATTAAGGCGTGATATGGTCACTACCTGGAGAGAGAGACAAGAAAACACTCAGCGTATGCTCTTGCAAGATTATATTGGTTATTATTTTATCTAATCAGGATGGCTCCCACTGTTTTTATCAAATCTTCCTTCAAACCCTAAAATGAAAGACTAGCCGGGATTAATTACACACTACAAGTTTGCCAATCTTTCAGCCAGGCCAGTGTCGGTACTTTGAGGGAGGTCCCCCGTGCTTTCGCACGAACCTAATTAATGTAAATCTCGTTTTCCCAGAGGCGTAACCTCGTTAACACCTTTCTAGACACCTACTTGATCAGCTAATTGTAATGTGTAAAACTCTCCCAGGAGTAACTCTTACTCGCAGCGGGTATCGGGATCCAACTATCTCATAGAAGGTATGCAATCTCATTGCAAATTTCAACACTTGAAATTCCCGATAATATTTTGCCCCTAGCGTTCTATGACCTTGACGAATGCCAAACAACCCATAGTCCACTAGTCAAGTTCAACCCGTACATTTCTTGATTGAATTAAACCCACCCGCACGACCCTTGACGAATGCCAAACAACGCCGTACGAATACCCTAATCCAATCTGCATCATATGCATAAGCAGATAAGTACTAGTTAGCTACCGCACACTACGCCTTAACGAATGCCAAACTACCGCATCACGAATACTAAGTAGTACTTATCTGAAATGACGGAGGGCTACGACAGGTTTTTAAGAAAACCCTTTGCGTAATGAACTTGATATCGTTGTAGAATCGAATGAATTTTGAAATGGAGTGTTTTTTAGGCTTTTCTAGTTTTGCTAAAGGGGTCACTCCAGGTGAAGGGATCGTCGGCCCTTTCCTCATCGAATAAGGTGCATGATATATCATATATATACCGTTGTGCAAAGCAAGAACTATAGAAGCAATCAAAAGACAAACCGAGAGGTGTAGCATCTGCCAGTTATTGCTAAAGGGGTCACTCCCGGTGAAGGGATCTCGGCCCTTTCCTCATCGAATAAGGTGCAGGATGTTCTACAAGGAACACCGCGATGCAAAGCTAGAACTATAGCTACCTGTTTTTGAAAATTCGATTCCACAACATTTTTTAGGTTTCTTTTTCTTTCATTAATCATATTAATGAAGTCCCATCATTTAAGTACCTAAACATCACAGATAAATATGACGTACACTTATACCATCCGCATTCGCCTCGATGTCCCCTCGTGCACCATTAGGTTAGGTAACTAACGGCAGAGCGGGGCAGGGCTAGCGCGGGTGTAAAATATAAGTAACGTCTATATAATTTATCATATATACTATATACAGTATCTATCACAGAACATCAAATGATCACATCACAGATATCGCAGCAGAATAAACATATGAAACATTGGATATACTAGGACGTCCGTTTTTTATTTTGAGCCTCTATAAAACACGGATTCCACGGTCGCGATGAATAGCCAATCCCACACCCCTAGACCCCTACGAGAGCGGCAAGCAACCCTACCAATTCTAGGGTTAGGAGACCCGGACTCGACTCCTCGAGATGGTCTCCCACTGGACCATAGAACCCAGTTACTTATGCTCCCCTCCTTGGGTCTATCCTAATGCGGAAAAGTAAATAATGTACATCAATGGTGACATCTTCCGCAACCTGGAAGTGCCCCAATAAAAGAATATTACATACAAGTTTTTGACATGAATGAAAATGAAAAACACTCATCTCACATAAAAAACCCCGGCTATTCAAAACGCGACGATCCAATATAACATATCCAGCAACACATAACATCACATATCATCAACGTAAGTAAATATGCCCATCCCAATTATCGTTGACATATAGCAACGAAACCAGCGATATCACATATTACACTTACGGTCACAGAAAAGAAAGAGTAAAACTACAACAGTTGGAATCCGCAACCTCTTTAGACATCGCATGCCTAATCAAATGAATTCCTTAGACATCACATGCCTAACAATTATAAACCCCACATTTTAGTCTCTTTATCGAAAGCACTTTTCAATATCAAGTCGGGCAATTCAACAAGATTCCCGACATCCAGAACGAATGCTTGTCGCAAACTTTAGTAGACGGCCGCACCCCCGATACCGTCGACGAAGTGCACCAAGGCGGAACACCGCTGCCGCGAGCACCCGAACGGATGCTTTCGGCGACGGAGTTCTCCTACAGTCACTAGGTCGGGGCTATGAGGCGTAGCTATCTATTAAGTTTACCGACGAGTATCCGCGTACGCTACGCGATTGCGACGGACTTTTGATCGCATCAAAATTCCGTGGCAACCGATCAAGTGAGACTAAAGAGCTATGTTTATAACATTCATATTAGTTATCTCATAACTACTTGTGAATTCCAAATATTGTATCACATTCCAGATAAATAGAAAATGTTAAACTTTCCGATCGAACAATCAAACACCCAAGTTTTCCCGAAACAGCTCAACACATGAAATAAGTTTAAAAACATCCACTTCATGCCACAGTACCAACGGTCCAGCCGTAGAAAGGTCAGGCCAACGCCTCATATGTGGCACGCCGTACTGCCCCAAACCCTAAGGTTCAAAGGGCAGTTCAAGACGGTCACATAATCGAGTTAAGGTTTGTTGTCTTCTAGAGGGTCCATCGCGTTACTTGCACTACTTAGAACGTTCTTAAACCACAGAAAAATCCAACACTTGGAAATTTCCCGGCAGGGGAAAAAGTGGGTATTTATATCCGGTCGAACTTTTTAACATATTCTAAAATTACCCGGAAAAACACATAGACAAAATTAAACAATCCGATCGAATCATCGAGTCCCCAATACACCCCAGATAACTCAACTCTTGAGTGTATTTTAAAAATTCCCAGAAAACACAGGAAATTCAGTTGGACATTACTGTGCAGAGCACGTAACAAGAGTCACATTTATGGCCGCGGAACCGCCGCGAAAGCCAGGGTAGCGCCGCGGTTCCGCGGCTCCGCGGCTCATTAGCCGACTTAGGAGCATGTGCTCCACAGTAACTCCTATAATTACATGCTGCATTTTTTAGATATTTTTAAATTGGAAAAATCCACAGTTTGTAAAAATGTACAGAGAAGGGTAATGGTTAGGGTTTCGTGACTCGATCGGATTTCTAACATCGTCTACACTTCGCCTAAGGCTCTAGATAGGCTCTGATACCACTGTAGGGTTCCTAGGCACACTCAAGAGGTTCCACAAGGTATCAACCATGCCAAATTCAATTTTTTCTTATGCCGAGAAACCCTAATGCGAGATCGTTAACTGGAGGATAAGCGAAAACCATACAAGGAAACAACTTTACTAGAAAGTGAAAGGGACTACAACCTTTGTAGATCCGGTCCTCCACTTCTTTAGCTCCATGATGACGTCCCTTCGCTGCGATCACCAGGATCCCGGACTCTAGCGATGGTTTCGTCGGAGAAATGAGCGGGCTAGGTCGTTGACTTCGATGCCGAAGATGATCTACGTCGAGGCAACTCTAACTCAAGCTCCATCTTCACTTGGTCATAAAACTTGTGAAGATAACACACTCTACTACATGGCAAGTGGTAGAGGATGAAGAAATAGGAAGTGGGTTCACTTTGGATTTGGATTTCTCACTTGATTTCATCACTTAGAAATTTTCAAGAATGTTTTCTTCACTTGAAGAAGAAGATGAAGAAGAAGAAAGAATATCAATTATTATCAAAAGAAAAATTCAAGTGAGGACTTATCATTATGCAACCATGGGTGAAGTTTACCTTTGTAGAGACTAAACTAGGTTTTAGGTAATGGTTAGGTTAAGGATAAAACAAAATGGTAGACTTTTTCAAAGATGCATGAAGCATCATGAAGCTTCTTGCATAAAACAAAGAAAGCAACTACCATTTTATTTTTGCCAAAAATGAATAAAGAAAATAAATAAAACAAATAAAACCTAACCATTAACCTAAACATGGTTTAAAGTATACACACACCCAAGTTTGCATGTATCATCAAACATGATACAAACTAGTGCACAAACATATATCATATATACAATGTGCATAATCAAGTGAGATAATCAATCTTAAGTGAACAATACTAGTCAATGTAAAGTAATATATCTAATATATAATTATACATTAAATCATTAAATCAATCACTTGATTTAATGATCCGGTCATATCGCATATAACCGACTAATATCAAGTGTATCAATGTATCGAATCAACACTTGATTCGGTAACCCGGCTATATCTCATATAACCGTCCAATGATACAAATCGCGAGAATAGAATACAGTATCACATACTGGTATTATTCTCGGTCCCGCACATATCTCATATGCGCTCCTATTTCGTTTCGCTTGAGCCAGGAAACCTCTGTGTAGGACTCTAAAGACTCGTCAATACGCCGGCAGTAGGTGATGATCATATCAAACATCCACAAGCCGCAAGCGGTCTGCTAAACGTAATGGCCACCCGGGTATTGAGCGATCAGAAGATCAACGAGCAAGCCCGCTCACACTCCTGTGAATCCAACCAGTAACACTTACCGTACAGTCCGGTCTCGTCGTCTGATATGTCGCATATCTCGCCTAGGAGTGGTAAACGTCAGACCCTAGTAGCTCGATAAGTCGTGTCGATATGAGGTCTATAATAGTTCGAGAAACTACTGGTAAAACTTACCAGTAAATCTCAGCAACCCTGGCCAGGGATTTCCGGTTATTGCCAATCGAACACAGTGCAACATCAACTCCTTATACCGGAAGAGACGAATCCCCTCCTATCGCTCATTGCCTCCATGTGATTCGGGACTTTACCCAAAAACCACCATTTTGCACGCCCTCTTGGATATGGTAAGGTGGAAATCAAAGCACAGTGGGAATCACACAAGACTCTATGACGATCTCGGGTCAACAGACTACTCTGTACTAGTGTCACCAGAGAACTTCCATCTGACGTAAGGTATAATACCATCTGGGAGTTCTGGGGGAGTCCGTCCAGTGTACCCAGTCTCCACTGAGCACTCGTATATCATCTCTGATGTCAAACACCAATGGATATGGGATCATCCATAGCCCATCTATATGGGTCGAGAAGGTACACGCTAGTCTACTCTGGTATATCGATGCCCCCGTCTCGATACACCCACGACTAGGGACTTTGAAGGATGTACTTATGGACTACCATGTCCCCACTAGTATGATCCGCATCATAGTCCAGGTAGTCAAGTACACATCCTAAGGGCTTTACCAACATGTAACTGAGAGACAATCAGTGTACACGTTAAGGTAAAGAGTAACCATATAGCATACTATCATATCGAGCAAGAAATTCATCCCTATATATGTCCAAGAATCCACTACAATATACATCCTATGTATAGTAATGGCCTCTAGGGCATACATATAACTAACACATCATGGAGCAAACCATGTCCAATAGGGTACGGTTCCTCCGCTCCGATACGCCGTTGTGCTGTGGTGTGTACGGAGGAGTAAGCTGAGAGAGAATACCATTCTCTTTTAGAAAGTCCCTGAATTCAGTGCTTAAGTACTCCCCTCCCATATCAGATCGGAGGATCTTGATACTTTTGCCAGTCTGATTCTCTATTTTGTTTCTGAATTCTTTGAATTTCTCAAAAGTTTCAGATTTGTGTTTTATAAGATACACATACCCGAACCTAGAGAGATCGTCAGTGAATGTGATGAAATACGAGAACCCACCCTATGCATGTATAGACATAGGACCACACACATCACTGTGTACAAGTCCCAAAAGCTCTGCTGCTCTTTCTCCATGTCCGGTGAACGGAGATTTGGTCATCTTTCCTTTGAGACAAGACTGACAAGTATCATAAGATGAAAATTCGAACGTATTCAAGAGTCCATCTTTATGTAACTTACTTGGTCTTTTCTCTCCGATATGACCACGTCTACAATGTCATAAGTAGAATTCGTTCGTATATGAACTCTTCCTCTTGTGTGTGTTTTGTACATTGAGAACTGTATTCTGATTTAGAACATAGATACCATTACACAGTGTACTTTCTGCAACCAGTACCTTATCAAGGTAAATGTTCATGATATTTCTATCAAGAACAAAGTTATTTCCATCTTTATTAAGTAAAGAAACTGATATGATGTTGCAAACTATGGAAGGTACATAGTAGCAATTGTTCAAAATCATAGTATTGCCATTTGGCAACACTGGGTGATATTCACCGACGGCTGCAGCATTAACTTGTGCTACGTTCCCTACCCTGAGGGACATATCACCAGGTCCAACTATCCTACTTTTTCTCAGTCCCTGCAATAAATTATAGATATGAGATCCTGATCCGGTATCTAGTACCTAGGAGGTAGGACAGACCGAAAAGCAGTTCTCAATTACAAGAACACCTGAAGTAGATGCAATAGTATGCTTCTTCTTCAATGGGGTCTCCTTGGAATCCAGACTATCCTCTTTCCTTTGCTCATACTTATGATCGCCATCATAAGTTAGAGCCAAACCGACGTTCCCCAGCCCCGAATAAGAATTCGGATCGGTCAAGCGATACATTTTATTATCTTGATTAGAGCGTGAAATGGTTGCTGCCTGGAGAGAGAGAAAAGAAACACTCAGCATGCGCTCTTGCAAGATTAGATTGGTTATTAATTTATCTGACCAGGATGGCTCCCACTGTTTCCTCAAATTCTTCTTCAAACCCTAAAAGAAGAACTACTCAGGATTTAATCACACATCACAATACTTGCTTAATCTTTCAGCCAGGCTAGTGTTGGTACTTCGAGGGACGTTTTCCAACGTTTTAGCGAAGTTCCTTAATTATATAACCTCTTTTCTCTGGAGGCGTAGCCCCGCTAACACCGTTCTATACACCTACTTAGTTTATAGTATTGATTGTTAAGTGAAATAATCTCCCGAGAGTAATCCAACTCATCAGTGGGATCGGGATCCAACTATCATTGTGTGATGACCTGGATGGAATCCATTCTAGTCACTACACTCTAGAAGGTATGCTAAATCTGCAAGTTTCCTGTATATTTGAAACTCCCGATGTGGTTTTTGCCCCAAGCGGTTTCATAACCTTGACAGAGGTCAATATGTCATAAGTCGCAAGTCAAGTTCAACCCGTCATTGTCCTGGATTGATTTAGACCCACCCGCACAAGTCCTTGACAGAGGTCAAAATGACCGTGCGACTGTCCTAAATAATTGCATCTAACTATGCAACATACGAGCATTGCTTAGCTACCATTCACTATGCCTTGACAGAGGTCAACATACACAGCATGAATACTAAGTAATACTTGTAAGAAATGACGGAGGGCTACGGCTGGGTTTTTGGCGAAAACCCCGTTAACGTAATGAACTTGAAATCGTTGAAGGAACCTGATAGCTTTTGAAAAGGAGTGGTTTAAGCTCCGCCTTTTGAAAATTTCTGGTTTTGGAAAAACCGAACAATCTATAGTATAGACTTTAGCTTAAGAAGTCACACCCCATGAAGGGATCTCGGCTCTTGCCTCGTAGAATGAGGTGTTGGATATTCATGACCGAATACCACTATGCAAAGCGACAGAATATAACTATTGTTTTTTCGAAATTTGTTCCAACAACATCTTTTAGGTTTATTTTCTTGCATTAATCAAAATTAATGCGGTCCCATCAATTTAACCTATCACACCACAAAAAGAACGAAAATACAATGTACGTATATGACATCCGCATTCGCCACGGGGCCCATCATCACCCGTTAGGTTACTTAACTAACGACAGAGTGGGGAATGGACTAGCGCGGGTGCAAAACATTTACAACATCTACTAGTATATATATAAGTATATACAACATTAGTCTCAGGCATGATAATAATCAACATCATAGAATCTCAGCCAACAATACAGAATGGTGGATAATCTTAGAGCCTCGGGTTTCATTTGAGCCGCAAATAAAACTCGACGTTCCCGGTCGTGTAGATAGCCTGTGCAATGAAAACCTGGACCCCTACGAGCACGGTAAGTTACCCGCCAATCCCAGAAGTGAGGAAGCCCCCTTCAACAAAGTGAATGGGCCTCCCAGCACTTCATAAAATCCGCTAACTTGGGCGCCCCTCCGTGGGTCAAACTATACCCCCTACGAGTGCGGCGAATAGCCCGCCAATTCTAGAATGAAGCCACCTCCGTCCCAATGCCATGAGATGCGGGCTTGTTGCCTTCTAGAACCCGGCTATTCGTGCACTCCACCGTGGGGTAATCCTAGTACAGAAAAAGAAAATAATATGTACAAATGATGACATCGACCTCAACCCGGTCGTGCCCCAAAATAATATACAACCCGGCAAAGACGGCAGTCCACATGTCAGACGCTCCCCCCGCAATATCAAATGTACAAATAAATATAAACTATACTACTAACATTGCATCACATGCTATCCACCATGACTATCCAACCACAATCACAGCACAAGCACAAAACATCACGCGAATGTCACGTTCGCAAACCCGTCTAAAAGAACATATAGCAATCAGACGAGTTTACCGATCAAATGACATTCACGGTCGCAGATAAAAGTGAATGTACTGTAAACTATTAAACAGTGTCAAATATAACGATTTCAAAACACTCCAAATTTCCCCATAAAGAAAACAACAGAGAATCAAACTTGGGCAAAAAAACAAGCAACACCAGAAACCCAAACTCCTTGAGGTAAGAGCCCAGACTAAAACACGACGCAATTGGCCATAAGAAAACCGAGGAGGCCAGTTTTTGGAGGTGTTTGGCCGACCAAAACTTGGTCAAATTGCATCATTTTTGTTCTGGGTACTTCTCATGGTGTAAGGATTACTCTGCAGTTGTTTAAAAAAAATTTGAAGCTTTAAAAAAAACAACAGAAACTGCAGTTTGGGTTTCAATAGGAGTTGTTTCGGTTTCATTGTTTTAACATTGTTTAATCTTGCTAATCCAGGGTTTATGGGCTGTCTCTGATACCATGAAGGGTTACGCTAGCGCCCCAGCCAACTTCGGTGGCTAAATGCGAAACAAAAATTTTACTACGATCATAAACTTGGCGCTAGAATAAACCTAAACCGGATCATTAACCATAAACCTAGTTAGCAAATTAGGGTCCTATCTACTATGATAGAATGCATACCTAAAGAAAACAAGTCCTTCGGGTCTTCGATCCTCTCCTTAAGCTCCTCGATGGAAGTATGGATCGTACTTGAACTTCGGCCTCCTTGTGTCAACGATGATCAACCCGAGAGTTCCAATCTTGAGCTAAACCTCCAAATTGAGGTAACTAGAATACTTAGCTTACTAATCTAAGTAGACTAGAGTGAGTAGAGTTTAATTTAGAGTGGCTTAGTCTCACTAACCCTTGATTATCAACACATGATACATTAGGGTTTGAGAGAAGAAGAAGGAGAGAGCAAGCTTGAAGAAAGAGAAAATATTTGTGATAATGATTATAAAAATGGTATGGCTAACTTATATATGACCTCAAGCATAGCATGGAAATATCTCACCAAAATATCTAGGTCAAAAATATCTCATCAAAATATCTAGGGTCAACAAGTCAAGCCAAGTCAAAAGGTCAACATAAGTAGCCATGCCACAAAAATTATCATTTATCAAAAATAACAAAGTCTTTTCTTTTTCTCATATGTGTTTTGACCAATTCAATGGTCAAAACCCTAATGAGGTATCTCTTTCTATACCCCCTCTCATCCGTATATACATACCCGCATCCGTGTTCCGAGAAACACGAATACTATGAGACGAAGCTAGTCCAATAATCAAATACTAGGATCCGACTTAAACCAAAGCCCACTAGTATTGTCCGCTCGAACATCACACGCGCACAAGTACATGTATATGATCGAACCCTATCGTAAAACCATACGACCTCTACTCATTTTTCCCGAAGCTGGGAAACCCTCTGTGTGGGACTCTAAAGACTCGACAGTACTCTGGCAGTGGGTTTAACCACAAGCACGCCAGCGGCACTAGCTGTGCGTAATGGCTACCCATGTAGCTATCGATAAGAAGGTCGACGAGCAAGCTCATCCAAACTCCTATTGAGCCTATCTGTGACAATCTCCGTACAGTCCGGTCTGTTCGTCTAAGAGTATCGTATATCGGGCCTACGGGTGGTAAACGTTAGACCCCTAATAGCGGTATAAGTTGTGTCGGAGTGTAGCCCAGAACACCTTGAGAAACTACTGGAACACCTACCAGTAAATCTCACTTTCCCTGGCCAGGGAATTTGTGTAATGGCTCTCCAAACACAGCACGATATCAACCCCCAATACTGGGAGAGAAGAATCCTGTCTAACCGCCACTGCCTCCAAGTGCTTCGGGACTGCACCCAACTACTACTTGTTTGCACGACTCAATAGAGCCGTGGTATGGTAGCAATCTAAGAACGGTCGGAACACACTTGAGACGAAGTAGCAGTGTAAAGTCAACGGACTAAGCTGTACTCATGTCACCTAGGAACTGCTACCTGACGATAGGTATAATACCAACCAGCAGTACCCGAAGAGTCTGTCCAATGTAACTCATAACCCAATGAGCACCTACATACTATCTCTAATACGACGTACTGATGGCTGTGGGACAGACCATCTCCCCTGCTGGGGTGAGAAACGTATACACTAGTCTACTCTGGAGTATCGATGCCCTGTCTCGATAATCCTACGACTAAGGACCTGTATATGGATGTGCTTATAGACTACCCAACCCTCACTAGTGTGATCGTCATCACAACGCTGTTAGTCAAGCAAAGATCCTAAGGGCTCCATCAATATGTATTAGCGATATGTTAAAAAAAATATATACACATATTAAGATAGATACAAACCAAGTAGCATACTACTATATCGAGCAAGATTGTCGTCAATCCGTGTATATATCCCAAGCTTCCAAAATGTAATATACAAACCAGTACTATACAATAATGGCCTCTAGGGTATACAAATCCAACATAGATGGCATAAGCTACTTTGTATTTAAGCAATTTATCGATGCTATGTAGCGATGAGGCTAAATTATGCTAAATAGCGCAAAATAGCAAGTTGCGCAACACTGTTTCTCATGTTATTTCTTTTTCTACCTCTTGTTTTTTCCCCCTCTCTTTTCTGGTCTTATATGGACCGGGTCTCTCTTACAATTGATCCACCATGCATTTGACCAGTGACCTTTAAAATACAACAATTATAAAATCAGATAATAACAAAATAATCCAAAGCTAAACTTGATATAAAGAGACAACTCACTACCCTAAAGCTTTGCTTGGAAGGTGGCCGGGAATCCTTACATTTTCGGAAATGGGATGACCGGGTATCTAATTCTAAGAAATCTTGCATTAACGTATTTGGTATATTTTAATCATTTACGGATATATATATATATATATATATATATATATATATATATATGTATGCGCGCGCGCAACCGGTAGCGAGACCGAAGGAGATCCGGTGGATGACGGTGAGGCCGGCGACTAACGATCGGCGGCGGACCGGTGAGCTGCCGGCATGGGCACACCGACGAAGAACTATGGCGGGCCGACGACCAACGTCTAATCGACGGCGGGCCGACCGATGAACGATCGGCAATGGCTGATGTCCGGACGGCAGCGAACGTCTGATCGGCGGTGGGCTGGCTGATGAACAATCAGCGATGGCCGGCGGCCAGCCAGCAGCGAACGGCTGGCAGACGGTCAACAATAAGCGGGGGGGCCAGCCGGCCGGAGGGTGGCGAAGGAGGCGGGCATCGGATGGTCATGACTCATTCATGTTAAATGGGAATATTTCATGGTAATGTAGGATAGATACATGTTTTGTGGGGAATAAAATTACCATGAAATGAGATCATTTGATTATTATGGTAATTCTATATTTCTGGAAATATATTTTACACCAAAACAAACATGATAATATTTCATGGCAATATAGGATTACCACCTGCTACCAATCCCACCCAGGATAAAAGGAAAAGCCGTTAGGAACAGTTGCCAGCCATGAAGACTTACGCGTGTAGGCCATAATATTTACAGTTAATTACTAAATGCTGGTGAAGTTTAAGAAACAAATCAAAAATAAATTATATCATATCATGTTAGAGACAAGAAGGTCCAAAATTAAATTTGATATGAAAATAGATCCCTGATGATGCTCGATATCGGTGACCTCCCAGATGATGACACGTGGCAGATGACGTGTCCCAGAGCATGCAAGAAGGACCTATAGGGGCCGACCAGACCGCTCCTATACCTTTCCTACCGACAAGGCCGGCTCACCTCCGAGCCCCAGCACAATTGACCTCCTCGGCCTCACAGCTCATTCCTAAGCTACCGCAGAAACTAGATACCTCAGCTCTCCCGCTCATCCGTGAGCTCTCCCGCCGAGGTCATCTTCCTCGGTCTCATCGACCGACCAACAGCACCGCTTGCA
Organism: Agapanthus africanus; assembly: GCA_030015575.1. Classification (NCBI taxonomy): domain Eukaryota; kingdom Viridiplantae; phylum Streptophyta; class Magnoliopsida; order Asparagales; family Amaryllidaceae; genus Agapanthus; species Agapanthus africanus. The sequence goes on along the minus strand of JASDDO010000018.1, from coordinate 133,299,471 downwards.
GGCATAACCGCCATCCCGTGAATCTCTCCAAGCGCGAGATCTCCGCCGGCCACATCCCACGTTCCACACCACCACAATCCCCCATTAACGAGCATGTCTCGCCATTAATGGGAGGTCCCGCTCATCACTCGGGCATGACGTCGGGAGCGTAACGGCCGACATGGTTCTCGCGCCTGTTGCCACCGCTACTTAAACCCCTCTTTCAAATGGTCAAAGTAAGCCAATTCTGCTCCACTAAGCCGTTACTCTGCTCGGATCACTAAACTAACTTGATCGTCGGAGGGTCCTCAGTGGTACAACCACCCCGGGACTTCATTGCAGTCAATTCGGCGACCACAACCTCAACCTATTGAGATCCACACGCTTCAGGAGCGACAGCCTCCAGATCCAATCTCAGCCACACATCGCAGCCATCAACAGATCAACGGGAAGTAACATCTGAAGGGGATTCCACACCCCCCCCAATCAGCTAGCGCCGTCTGTGGGAACGTAGATTCCACAAAAACAAAAGTTCGCCTCCCGATCTCGCTCCAATGGCGAGCGATCATTAAGACGATCCAAGCGCCAACCGCCGCCTCCCTCTCAACGGTAGCATAGACGAGCCTCCTCCGCCGAATGACATCAACGCCCTCGGATAGACCGACTCGCATCCTTCGTGGAGGCGCTCGTCCGCGTCCAAATGGCAGGGCAAAATCCCCAGGTCGCCGCTCCCCCGCCATGGGACCAGGACCCCTACGGGGGAAGAGAAGACTCAGCCCGCATCGGCAGGGCCGACCGCCGCCTTGCTGCCTCCCACGGCTGCGGATCCCCCAGGCCAGTACGTTCTGCGACCCGCTGGGTGCCCAACAGCTCGAATCTGAGGTCCGTCGCTAGAGCGCGCCGCCCTGAGATCTTTCGCGCGCCTGTCCCTCCTGAGGAAATGTCAGTCAACTCGCCTATCACCAGGCATGACCGACACACCCTCCCCCGACGGGGCCGTGCAGACGGGGCTCATCAAGGCAGCTCAAGGGCCACCTCACCCGGGGATTTGAGGAACCACTTTGAGAGAAACCGCGGCCGAGGCCAGACACAGGCCGCCAACAGCAGGGGCCTCGGATGAGAACGTGCCGAGTCATCGAGGTACCATTGCCGACTCGACGCTCTCAAGAAGAAGATCGAGAGTCTGCATCGGGAAGTTCACCGTTCGAGCAACGGGGCTAAGTATGCCGCCGACTCGCTCACAAAAATGTTCACCGAGGAGCTGCTCGCCGTCCACGTCTCCTCCCGCAACAAGCCCTCGAAGGTCTCCCTCTTCGACGGCAAATCTGACCCGAAGGACCACTTGGATGCGTTCACCACGGGAATGAGCTTCCAAGACCACTTCGATGCTGCCCAGTGCCGAGCTTTCCCGGCCACTCTCATCCGTGCCGGGCAAGACTGGTTCCGAGGACTCAATCCGCGCTCGATCTCAACCTTTGACGAGCTAGCCACACAATTCCTCGGCCACTTCGTTGGGAACAGGCGGCAGAAGCGAACAGTCGACCACCTCTTCACAATCAAGAGCGGGAATAAGGAGACATTCAAAGCCTACGTCACCCATTTCTACAATGCCCTTCTCGAGGTCCCAGAGCACCGGGACGAAACGGTCATCACAGCCCTAAGGTTTGGTCTTAGGCACAAGGAGTGGTTATGCTCTTTTGCACTGGCGCAACCTAAGACTATGTCTGAGGTAAAGGCCTGGACCGAGCGCGAGATCCATCTCGAGTCTGAGGTGAACGCAAGCCTCCCCCGAGTAGAGCAAGCCAACCAAAAAAAGAGGGCCGGGGACGAGAGAAGAGGACCGGAACGGCAAAAGCCCTATCCTCCAAAGTTCCAGGAGTACATGTCGCTTAATGTCTCCCAGACAGTGCTACTTGAGGAGGCCAAGGGTGAAGGGTTCTTCAAGTTCCCCCCGATCCTACGCTCGGCTTCAAAGCAAACCCAGGGCCCCTACTGCGGCTTTCATAGGTCGTTGGTCCACTCAACGGAGAGCTGCAAACAACTCCAAGATTACATCGAGGAGCTGATCCATTCAGGGCACCTCGCGGCATACCTGAGGGACAAGTGGCAAGATGACCGCGAGCATGAGCAGCGTCCCCCTCCAGCCGAGCAGACCATCGGCCAGATCATGGTGGTGTCAGCAGAGCATGTGATGGGTACACCCGAAGCCCGGTACCCCATGCCGAGCACAGATACTAGCAGACGTATGGGGGGCTCACGCTGCATGAATACAAGCATCTACTAGCATGTATTTTCTTTTCAAAGCAATGTACCATCTTCCTAAGATCTTTTGTTTATACAATAAAAGGATCAATAGAGCAATGCAGAAAAGAAAAAAAAAAGAATCTTATTCATTTAAAAGGTATTGTCGGCTCCTCAGTCGTACACAAAAAAGAAAAAATTTATTATTACAACAGCGGGGGAATGGGGTGCAGAGAGCACTTCTTGTGGTACTCTGAGCATATCTCCTCCAGCCAAGCCCTCGCAGTGTCTAACATCTGCCTCCGATCCTTCCCGTAAGCTTCGGCATCAAGCCTCAACTGGTATCACTCACAGAAGTGCGCTTCCAAGCGATTTAGCCGGCTCACGGAGATCAGGCTAAAGCGCCTCAGAGACCTTAGCTTGCCTATGGCCTCATCGAACATCATTTCGGATAAGGGGTTGTAAAGCCCCGGTGACGCCCTGAAGATGGAGTACATCAGCAGCTGCAAGAGGGAGGACTGCCGGGGAAGCAATCGGCCGAAGTGGTCCTCGATCCTGCCAATTACCAACTGCACCGTGTCCTCAGTGCAATACGGGTCATAGAGGTAGACATCCTCGAAGCTTATGATGCCTTCGATGGTGAAAGGGAAGTCCTACATTTTTGCGTTTTGGGTGTGAGGAGGAAACAACAATTACTCCCGTCGTTTTATAGACAGCGACGCCTGGGAGTCCAACGGTCACCCGCTTCACCAGCAATGCAGGCGCCACATGGCAAGCGTCATGCCCCCCATGAGAAACCGGAACAACGCAACTCCGACGCTTCTCCTTCGCCACGCATCACGACACGTGTCCCAAAGACTGTCCCACCGCTCGGTGCTCACCTTGGGAGGGTCGGACAGAGCCTCGCCAAGAGGCATCCGAGCAGCTACCCTGCTCGGCTATCCCTGGCTGGTAGCTTCCCTCCCCCACGACACCAGGGATCAAAGCCCTCACCAAGAGGCAGCCTTGCAGCTACCCTGCTCGGCTATCCCCGGCCGGTAGCTTCCCTACCCCACGACGCCAGGGATCAAAGCCCTCGCCAAAAGGCAGCCCTGCATCTACCCTGCTCGGCTATCCCCGGCCGGTAGCTTCCCTACCCGACGATGCCAGGGATCAAAGCCCTCATAAAGAGGCAGCCCTGCAGCTACCCTGCTCGGCTATCCCTGGCTGGTAGCTTCCCTACCACATGACGCCAGGGATCAAAGCCCTCACTAAGAGGCAGCCCTGCAGCTACCCTGCTCAGCTATCCCTGGCCGGTAGCTTCCCTACCCCATGACGCCAGGGATCAAAACCCTCGCCAAGAAACACCGGGCAGCAGCCCCGCTCGGCCATCCTTAAGGACCCAAAAGCCCTCGAAAGAGGAAACCGCTTAGAAACCATGCTCGGTTATCCCTGGCACACCACCAGGGATCAAAGCCCTCGCCATGAGACACCGGGCAGCAACCCCGCCCGGACATCCTTATTAGGCCTCCTACGCCCCTCCCGTGCTAAGGATGAAAAGCCCTCCAAAGAGGCAAATGCTTAGCACGATCCGTGCTCGGTTATTCCTGGCAAAACCAGGGATCAAAGCCCTCGCCAAGAGGCACCAGGCGACAACCCCGCTCGGGCATCCTTAAGGATCAAAGCCCTCGCCAAGAGGCACTGAGCAGCTACCCTGCTCGGCCATCCTTAGCAAGCCTCATACGGCCCCTCCAATAGCTAAGGATCAAAGCCCTCGCCAAAAGGCACCGAGCAGCTACCCTGCTTGGCCATCCATAGCAGGCCCCTTACAGCCCTTCCAACAGCTAAGGATCGAAGCCCTCGCCAAGAGGCACCGAGCAGCTACCCTGCTCGGTACAATCCCTAGCAGGCTTTCCACGTCTCCTCCAACGGCTAAGGATCAAAGCCCTTGCCAAGAGGCACCGAGCAGCTACCCTACTCGACCATCCTTAGCAGGCCTCATATGGCCCCTCCAATAGCTAAGTATCAAAGCCCTCGTCAAGAGGCACCGAGCAGCTACCCTACTCGGCCATCCTTAGCAGGCCCCTTACGGCCCCTCCAACAGCTAAGGATCGAAGCCCTCGCCAAGAGGCACCGAGCAGCTATCCTGCTCGGCACAATCCCTAGCAGGCCTCCTATTGCCCCTCCAACGACTAAAGATCAAAGCCCTCGCCAAGAGGTACCGAGCAGCTACCCTACTCGGCCATCCTCAGTAGGCCAATTACAGCCCCTCCAACAGCTAGGGATCAAAGCCTCGCCGAGAGGCACCGAACACCTACCCTGCTCAGCACCATCCTTAGCAGGCTAATCACGTCCACACCAACAACTAAGAAATGTGACCTCACCGAGGGGCATCCGGTCTACCTATGTCTGAGCGATCTCCACCTCGACTTCGGGGCCATGGAGATACCGTCTTACCGCCTGTCTTGGAATACATGGGATGTGAGCGGATTCAAGTCGACGCGTACTCGTCAGACAAAGAGATGACACAACACAAAGACAGTCCTATATAGATACAAGTGTTCACGCAACAGGAAGAAAAATACGCGTGCAAACATGACTGCAAGAAGAATACCTTTATTCACAAAGTTAAATCTTTTACAAGGTATTGTGGGCTCCCCAGCCTTACAAAATGCCCGGAGGCCTACAAAACTCCCGAGGAAACAAATAAAAAGAAACAAAAGACAATGGCCTCAGGCCTCGGGGCCGGGCGCATCCCCGGGAAGCCCAGCGCCCGCCGCAGGGGCCTCCGCGTTGCCCTCACCGGGTATCTCCTCCTCGGCCTCGCTCCCGAGGTCCTCCCCCTGCTCCTCGCCCCTGCGAGGATATTTGGCTCAGAGATCCTGGTCGGCGAACTCCGGCATCCGAGGCTTGACAGCATCAAGGGCCTCATGCCAGATGGCGGTAGTGGCCGAGGCTAGGACGGTGTAAAATTCTTCCGATTTCTGGAAGTTCCCTACCGCCTTCGCCGCCAAAAGGTCGGCCGATTTCGCCGCCTCTACCGCCGCCCGCAGCTCCTTCCGGAGGGTGCTCACCGACTTCTTCATCGTGCCAATGAGCGCCGTGGAGTCCTGAAGCTTGGCCTTGGCAGCCTGGGCGGCTTCGCGGAGCCTGGCAGTCTATTGCTTCGCCGCCGCCACTTCCTACTTCACGGCTGCCGCGTCCTGCTTCCCGGCCACCACCTCGGCCTCAAGAGCGGTGACCCTCACCGTCACCGCTTCCAGCGCCTGCCTCGAGCTCTCCCTCAGCGAAGAGGACTAGCCCGAGGCTCGGACCACCGGGCCTATCTCCTCCTCCTCTATATGAATAGCAAGAGCGACGTGGTGGAGGACCTGGGGAAACAAGAAAGGGGTCAGAAAGAAGAAGGATCACCAAGTCTCACGAAAGATGAAATGAGCAAAGTACGAGCACTAACCTGCATGGCCTCTTGGGCGATGGACGCCGGTTGCCCCTTCAGACTTCCCCCGGGGACCCTGCCCCCGGTCAATCTCTCCATGTTGTGCAGAAGGCTATCGGCGACGGAGAGCCCTAAGGGCACCTCAAAGCGGAGCTCCCCATCTTCCACCAAGATAGGGGAGGCCGGATTCTGTGGGGCTGCACAGGGGAACCTCTTGAGAGCCGGCAGCGGCGGACTAGTCTCCGCCTCCGAGGCCAGGGCTTCCTGCACTCGATCCATCTTTTGGGTCGGCGCCCTGCTGGACTCCGGGGCCCGATCCATGCTCGAGCGCTGGTGCTGGACGGCAGTCGGAGGAACCAGGGTCGGCGCCTGACGAGAAGAGATGGCCCCTCCAGCCCTCGATCCTTTCTTCGGCTTGCTCATAGCCGCTCGAAGGTAGCTCAAATCCATGGGTTCTGCACAATACGAGATAAAATGGGGTCAGCGACTCAAGCAAAAATCAAAATAAATACAAGCCTAACTTACCGACGAACTGGGCAGGGATGAGCCCGGCCCAACTAAGGGCCTGCTCAGAAAGCAACACATCGGCCCGAGGAATGGGCTCCCACGCCACCACTCTCACCGCATCGCGGTCATTGGACAGGTTTCCCTGCCAGCACTTATCCTTAGACCACTGGACTAGTACGGCCCAGTTGAAAGGTTCCTAGGCACCCTAGTGAGGTCTCACAAGGCATCGAACATGCCAATTTCAAAAAAAATGGTGCCGAGAAACCCTAGACTACGGATCGTCGCTAGAATTCTAGGCGAAATGAAAACTTAGTTAACTACTTAACTAGAAGTTGAGATGCTACAACCTTTGTAGATCCGGATTTCCGCCTCCTTAGCTCCACGTGGTCATGCCCTCGCTGTCCATCATGAATCCTCGACTCGATCATCGGCTTCATCGGGAAAACAAGCGGAATAGGTCGTCGGCTTTGTGTCAAAGACGATCTACCTCGAGGCTTCGCAAGTTCAAACTCCGACTTCACAAACTTGTGAAACTTGTGAAGTAAACACCCAAAACAACTTGGCAAGAGGTAGAGGGTGAAGAAATAGGAGGTGGGTTCTCTTTAGAATTGGATTTATCTCACTTTAGCTCAAGTTGCCATTGATGCACCTTGAGCTTTTCTTGAAGAAGAAGATGGAGCTCAAGAAAAAATATGATAAGTGTTATGATAAAAATAAATTTAAATCAATACTTATCATATCTAAACCAAGGTTAAGTGTAGAGAATAAACCATGGTCATTTGGAGAGTTAGGGTTAAGCATGAGGACAAGAATGGTTGCATAAAGTCAAGGCTTCATGAAGCTTCAACATAAAACAAACTTAGCCACCATTCTTATCATAACTCATTTCTAAATAAATAATCAAATAAATAAATGATAAAGCAAAACCCTAATGACCCAATTAACCATGGTTTAATTCTATGCATTTAACCAAATGATCAAGTATCATCAAACATGATACAAAGATGTGCACTAAAGTATATCACATATACAACATGTACATCAAGTGAGAGTAATCCGTTTAAAGTGAACCAATACTAGTTAATGTAAAGCAATATATCAAATATATATAATTATACATTAAATCATTAAATCAACACTTGATTCAATGATCCGGTTATATCGCATACAACCGACTAGTATCTAATGTATCGATTTATCGAATCAATGATTCGATAACTAGGTCATATCGAATATAACCAATCAAAACATATATCGCGAGAATGAAATGCGGTATCACATACACGCATTATTCTCGGTCCTATTTCGTTTCGCTTGAGCCAGGAAACCTCTGTGTAGGACTCTAAAGACTCGTCAATACGCCGGTAGCAGATGATGATCATATCAAGCACCCACAAGCCGCAAGCGGTCTGCTAAACGTAACGGCCACCCGGGTATTGAGCGATCAGAAGATCGACGAGCTAGCCCGCTCACACTCCTGCGAATCCGACCAGTAACACTTACCGTACAGTCCGGTCTCTTCGTCTGATACGTCGCATATCAAGTCTAGGGGTGGTATACGTCAGACCCCAATAACCCGATAAGTCGTGCCGATGTGAGGCTCATAACGGGTTGAGAAACTACTGGTAACACTTACCAGCAAATCTCTGATCAGCCCTGGCCAGGGACTTCCCTGCTACGGCCAATCAAGCACTGCGCAACATCAACCCCCAATACCGGGAGAGACGAAACCCCTCCTATCGCTCATTGCCTCCATATGACTCGGGACTGTGCCCAAAGACCACCGTTTTGCACGCCCTCATGGACGTGGTAAGGTGGAGATCAAAGCACAGTGGGAATCACACAAGACTCTATGACGATCTCGGGTCTACAGACTAACCTGTACAAGTGTCACCTGGGAACTGCCATCTGACGTGAGGTATAATACCATCTGGGAGTTCTCGGTGAGTCCGTCCAGTGTACTCAGTCTCCACTGAGCACCCGTATACCATCTCTGATGTCAAACACCAATGGATATGGGATCATCCATCGCCCATCACATGGGTCGAGAAGCGTATACGCTAGTCTACTCTGGTATATCGATGCCCCGTCTCGATACACCCACGACTAGGGACCTTGAAGGATGTACTTATGGACTACCATGTCCCCACTAGTATGATCTGCATCATAGTCCAGGTAGTCAAGTACAAATCCAAAGGGCTTTACCAACATGTAACTATAAGACAGTATAAAGAGACTAGTGTACATGTTAAGATAAAGAGCAACCAGATAGCATACTATCATGTCGAGCAAGAAAGTCATCTCTATATATGTCCAAGCATCCAATATAATATACATCATCTGTACAATACTGGCCTCTAGGGCATACATACAACTAACAATCTCCCACTTGCACTAGGGCCAGCTGCTGTAGTATTGTATACCGAGCATCCCGAAGAGTCTCTCAAACTGTATCTGGGGAATGGCCTTCGTGAGTGGATCCGCGGTGTTGTTCTTCGTGTCAACCCTCCTGACCTCGATCTCCCGGCGATCAACTATCTCCCGGATCAGGTGATACCGCCTCAGAATATGCCTGGATCGCTGATGGGACCTGGGTTCCTTGGCCAAAGCCACCGCTCCATTGTTATCGCAATACAAAGGTATTGGATGCACAATGGATGGAACCACACCAAGTTCAGAAATGAACTTCTTGATCCAGACAGCCTCTTTGGCAGCATCGTTGGCAGCGATGTATTCAGCCTCCATCGTCGAGTCTGCCACGGTTTCCTGCTTGGAACTCTTCCAGCTAACCGCCCCTCCGTAAAGGGTAAAGACAAAGCCCGACTGCGACTTAGAGTCGTCCTTATCACTCTGGAAGCTCGAATCGGTAAAGGACTCCACTTGGAGTTCTCCGTTACCATACACCAAGAACATATCTCTAGTCCTTCGTAAGTACTTGAGAATGCTCTTCACAGCTGTCCAGTGACTCTCTCCAGGATCAGCTTGATACCTGCTCACTATACTTAGTGAGTATGCTACATCGGGTCTGGTACATAGCATCGCATACATGATAGAGCCTACTGCCGAAGCATAGGGTATCCCTTGCATGCGAGCTCTCTCCAAATCAGTCTTGGGAGACATCTCTTTGGAGAGAGTGACTCCAGAGATCGTGGGCAAATTCCCACGCTTGGACTCTTCCATACTAAACCTCTTTAGTATGGTGTCAATGTACCTGGATTGGGACAATCCCAAAATCCGTTTGGATCTATCTCTATAGATCCTAATTCCCAATATGCAGGAGGCATCACCAAGATCTTTCATTGAGAATCTTTGTGATAAGAAGAGCTAGACCGCTTGCAGCATAGGAATATCATTTCCTATCAAGAGTATGTCGTCCACGTACAATACGAGGAAGACAACCTTACTCTCTGCCACCTTCTTGTAGATACAAAGTTCATCTGGATTTTTGACGAAATCAAACTCTTTGATAACGACGTCAAAGCAGATGTTCCAACTCCGCGATGCTTGCTTTAATCCATAAATGGATTTAAGCAGCAGCTTGCACACCTTCCCGCTGCTCCCACTGTCTACGAAGCCCTCTGGCTGAGTCATGTACACGCACTCTTCTAAATCACCATTTAGAAAGGCGGTCTTAACATCCATTTGCCAGATGTCGTAGTCATGAAAGGTGGCAATGGCAAGCATGATTCGGATGGATTTAAGCATAGCCACTGGAGAAAAGGTTTCGTCATAGTCCACACCTGGTCTTTGACGAAAACCCTTTGCTACAAGTCTAGCTTTGAAAGTCTCCACTTTCCTATCTACACCAAGTTTCTTCTTGAAGATCCACTTGCTCCCAATGGGTTTTACCCCTTCAGGAGCAACTTCCAAAGTCCATACTTTGTTGGTGTACATGGATTCCATCTCGGACCGCATAGCATCTAGCCATTTCACTGAGTCCCTACTCGTGATGGCCTGCTCGAAGCTAGTTGGGTCATCATCCGTCATGATGAAATCCTCACTCCCTCCATCCATGAGAAAACCGTAGTATCTCTCAGGTTGGCGAGGAACCCTACTAGATCGGCGGAGTGGCTGGGGTTCATCGGGAACTACGGAATCCTCTGGTTCAACCAAATCTTCTGTTGTAGTCTGTGTCGCTGGAACCTCTTCCAGTTCTACCTCAATGCCACTTATCTGTTTCATAAGAAAACTTTTTTCTAAGAAAGTGGCATGTCGAGAAACAAACACCTTTTGTTCCTCGGGGTGGTAGAAGATATACCCTTGTGAATTTTTGGGATATCCTACAAACTTACATAAGACAGATCTTACCTCGAGTTTGTCCGGATTTTGTCTTTTGACATAGGATGGACAACCCCATATCTTAATATAATTAAGATGTGGTCTCTTCCCTTTCCATATCTCATATGGAGTGGTAGGCACTGATTTGGTAGGAACTCTATTCAATAGGTCCATGGCTGTCTCAAGCGCATATCCCCAGAAGGAAATAGGTAACTCAGCTGTACTCATCATTGAGCGCACCATATCTAATAGGGTGCGGTTTCTCCGTTCAGATACACCGTTGTGCTGTGGTGTATAAGGAGGAGTCAGCTGAGAGAGAATCCCATTCTCTTTTAGGAAGTCCAGGAATTCATTGCTCAAGTATTCACCTCCTCGATCAGATCGAAGGATTTTAATACTTTTTCCGGTTTGGTTCTCAACTTCTTGTTTATATTCCCTAAATTTCTCAAAAGCTTCTGATTTGTGTTTCATCAGGAATACATACCCGAACCTAGAGAGATCGTCAGTGAATGTAATGAAGTATGAAGAACCATCCCTGGCATGTGTAGACATGGGACCGCATACATCACTATGTATCAGTCCCAAGAGTTCTGTAACTCTTTCTCCGTGTCCCGTAAACGGAGCTTTGGTCATCTTGCCTTTGAGACATGACTGGCAAGTGTCATAGGATGAAAATTCAAACGGATTTAAATATCCATCCTTATGCAACTTAGCCAGTCGTGTCGCATTGATGTGACCCAGTCTACAATGCCACAAGAAGGATTCGTTCAGAACTCTTCCTCTTGTGTGTGTTTGTTATGCTCAGAACTGTTGATTGGTTTAGAACATAAATGCCATTGCACAACGTGCCTGATCCAACCAACTTTTGGTTACGGAAAATGTTCATAACATTATCTTGTAATACAAAATTATATCCTTCTTTACTTAGTAAAGAAACCGATATAATGTTGCATATCAGGTTCGGCATGTAATAGCATTCGTTCAGAACCAATGTATTACCAGTTGGTAATGTAAGGTGATATTCCCCGACAGTCTTAGCTGCAACAATTGCACCATTTCCGACTCTAATGTCTTTATCACCTTCTCCAAGTTCTCTACCTTTCCTAAGCCCATGTAACTGATTACATATATGGGATCCTGACCCGGTATCTAATACCCAGGACGTAGAGCAAATGGAGAAAAAGTTCTCTGTAATGAACACACCCGAAGAAAATGCATCAACATGTACTTTCTTCATTCGGGTGGCATGGGAATCCTGGTATTCCCCTATTTCCTGTTCATTCCTATAACTCTTATAAGAATGAACGGAACCAACGTTCCCCAGCACAGTATAACATGCGGGTTCGGTCAATACATCCATATTATTATCTTGATTAAGGCATGAAATGGTCGCTACCTGGAGAGAGAGAGAAGAAAACACTTTAGCGTAAGCTCGTGCAAGATCAGATTGGTTATTATCTTATCTAATCAGGATGGCTCCCACTGCTTTTTATCAAATCTTCCTCCAAACCCTAAAAGGAAAGACTAGCCGGGATTAATTACACACTACAAGTTCGCCAATCTTTCAGCCAGGCCAGTGTCGGTACTTTGAGGGAGGTCCCCCGTGCTTTCGCATGAACCTAATTAATGTAAACCTTGTTTTCCCAGAGGCGTAACCTCGTTAACACCTTTCTAGACACCTACTTGATCGGCTAATTGTAATGTGTAAAACTCTCCCAGGAGTAACTCTTACTCGCAGCGGGTATCGGGATCCAACTATCTCATAGAAGGTATGCAATCTCATTGCAAATTTCAACACTTGAAATTCCCGATAATCTTTTGCCCCTAGCGTGCTATGACCTTGACGCATGCCAAACAACCCATAGTCCGCTAGTCAAGTTCAACCCGTCATTTCCTGATTGAATTAAACCCACCCGCACGACCCTTGACGCATGCCAAACAACGCCGTGCGAATACCCTAATCCAATCTGCATCATATGCATAAGCAGATAAATACTAGTTAGCTACCGTACACTACGCCTTGACGCATGCCAAACAACCGCAGCACGAATACTAAATAGTACTTATCTGAAATGACGGAAGGCTACGACAGGTTTTTCTGAAAACCTATTGCGTAATGAACTTGATATCGTTGTAGAATCGAATGAAGTTTTAAAAATGGAGTGATTTTGAGGCTTTTCTAGTTTTGCTAAAGGAGTCACTCCCGGTGAAGGGATCTCGGTCCTTTCCTCGTCGAATGAGGTGCGGGATATATCATATATATCGCTGTGCAAAGCAAAAACGCAAAAGCAGTCAAAAGCAAACCGAGTGTGTAGCATCTGCCAGTTATTGCTAAAGGAGTCACTCCCGGTGAAGGGATCTCGGTCCTTTCCTCATCGAATAAGGTGCAGGGTATATCATATATACCGCTGTGCAAAGCAAGAACTGTAGCTACCTTTTAATTTTAAAATTCGATTCCACAACATCTTAGGTTTCTTATCTTTCATTAATCACATTAATGAAGTCCCATCATTTAAATACCTAAACATCACAGATAGATATGACGTACACTTATGCCATCCGCATTCGCCTCGATGTCCCCTCGTGCACCGTTAGGTTAGGTAACTAACGACAGAGCAGGGCAGGGCTAGCACGGGTGTAAAACATAAGTAACGTCTATATAATATATCATATATACTATATATTATATCCATCACAGAAACACATCACAGATATCGCAGCAGAATAAACATATGAAATATTGGATATACTAGGACGTCCGTGTTTTCAATACGAGCCAGTATAAAACACGGATTCCACGGTCATGATGAATAGCCAATCCCACACCCCTAGACCCCTACGAGAGAGGCAAGCAATCCTGCCAATTCTAGGGTTAGGAGACCCGGACTCGACTCCTCGAGTTGGTCTCCCACTGGACCCCAGAACCCGGTTACTTGTGCTCCCCTCCTTGGGTCTATCCTAGTGCAGAAAAGTAAATAATATACAAAGGGTGACAACTCCCGCAACCTGGAAGTGCCCCGAATAAAAGAATATTACATACAAGTTTTTACATGAATGAAAAAGAAAAACACTCATCTCACATAAAAAACCCCCGGCTATTCGAATACGACGATCCAATATAACATATCCAGAAACACATAACATCACATGTCATCAACGTAAGTAAGTATGCATACCCCAATTGTCGTCGACGTATAGCAACGAAACCGGCGATATGAACATACTACACTTACGGTCACAGAAAAGAAAGTGTAAAACTACAACAATTGGAATCCACAACCTCTTTAGACATCACATGCCTAACAGTTACAAACCCCGCATTTTAGTCTCATTATCGAAAACTCTTTTCAATATCGTATGGGACTAAACTGCTAGATTTATAACATTCATCCAGTTATCTCATAACTGTTTGTGAATTCCAATTATTGTATCCAATTCCGGATAAATAGAATATATCAAACTTTCCGATCGAACATTCGAACACCCAAGTTTTCCCGACACCGATCAACACATGAAATAGGTTCAAAGACATTCACTTCATACCTCAGTACCAACGGTCCAGCCGTAGAAGGGTCAAGCCAACGCCTCACATGTGGCACGCCGTACTGCCCCAAACCCGAAGGTTCAAAGGGCAGTTCAAGACGGTCACATAATCGAGTTAAGGTTTGTTGTCTTCTAGAGGGACCATCGCGTTACTTGCACTACTCAGAACGTCTTTTAACCACAGAAAAATCCAACACTTGGAATTATTCCGGCAGGGGAAAACTTGGGTATTTATATCCGGTCGAACTCTTTAACATATTCTACAGTTATCTGGGAAAACACTTAGACAAAGTTTGATATTCCGATCGAATCGTCGATTCCCAATATAACCCCAGAGCACTCAACCCTTAAATCAATTTAAAAATACCCAGAAAACTCACCAGAATTTATCAGGTATTACTGTGCAGTGAAACATGGCTGACGTCACTATATGGCCGCGGAACAGCGGCAGAAGCCATGCTTCTGCCGCGTTTCCGCGGCTCATTGAACTGTTCATGGGAAACGTTTTACACAGTAATTCTTAGAATTCTTTGGTGAATTTTTTAAGCATTTTTAATATCAAAAATTCTCAGATTTCAGAAAATTTCCAGAGAGCTCATGGGTATATGGGTTTCGGGTTCGTCCGGACTTCAAACTCCGTCTAGACTTCGCCTAAGGCTCTAGCTAGGCTCTGATACCACTGAAAGGTTCCTAGGCACCCTAGTGAGGTCTCACAAGGCATCGAACATGCCAATTTCAAAAAAAATGGTGCCGAGAAACCCTAGACTACGGATCGTCGCTAGAATTCTAGGCGAAATGAAAACTTAGTTAACTACTTAACTAGAAGTTGAGATGCTACAACCTTTGTAGATCCGGATTTCCGCCTCCTTAGCTCCACGTGGTCATGCCCTCGTTGTCCATCATGAATCCTCGACTCGATCATCGGCTTCATCGGGAAAACAAGCGGAATAGGTCGTCGGCTTTGTGTCAAAGACGATCTACCTCGAGGCTTCGCAAGTTCAAACTCCGACTTCACAAACTTGTGAAACTTGTGAAGTAAACACCCAAAACAACTTGGCAAGTGGTAGAGGGTGAAGAAATAGGAGGTGGGTTCTCTTTAGAATTGGATTTATCTCACTTTAGCTCAAGTTGCCATTGATGCACCTTGAGCTTTTCTTGAAGAAGAAGATGGAGCTCAAGAAAAAATATGATAAGTGTTATGATAAAAATAAATTTAAATCAATACTTATCATATCTAAACCAAGGTTAAGTGTAGAGAATAAACCATGGTCATTTGGAGAGTTAGGGTTAAGCATGAGGACAAGAATGGTTGCATAAAGTCAAGGCTTCATGAAGCTTCAACATAAAACAAACTTAGCCACCATTCTTATCATAACTCATTTCTAAATAAATAATCAAATAAATAAATGATAAAGCAAAACCCTAATGACCAAATTAACCATGGTTTAATTCTATGCATTTAACCAAATGATCAAGTATCATCAAACATGATACAAAGATGTGCACTAAAGTATATCACATATACAACATGTACATCAAGTGAGAGTAATCCGTTTAAAGTGAACCAATACTAGTTAATGTAAAGCAATATATCAAATATATATAATTATACATTAAATCATTAAATCAACACTTGATTCAATGATCCGGTTATATCGCATACAACCGACTAGTATCTAATGTATCGATTTATCGAATCAATGATTCGATAACTAGGTCATATCGAATATAACCAATCAAAACATATATCGCGAGAATGAAATGCGGTATCACATACACGCATTATTCTCGGTCCTGCACATATCTCATATGTGCTCCTATTTCGTTTCGCTTGAGCCAGGAAACCTCTGTGTAGGACTCTAAAGACTCATCAATACGCCGGTAGCAGATGATGATCATATCAAGCACCCACAAGCCGCAAGCGGTCTGCTAAACGTAACGGCCACCCGGGTATTGAGCGATCAGAAGATCGACGAGCTAGCCCGCTCACACTCCTGCGAATCCGACCAGTAACACTTACCGTACAGTCCGGTCTCTTCGTCTGATACGTCGCATATCAAGTCTAGGGGTGGTATACGTCAGACCCCAATAACCCGATAAGTCGTGCCGATGTGAGGCTCATAACGGGTCGAGAAACTACTGGTAACACTTACCTGCAAATCTCTGATCAGCCCTGGCCAGGGACTTCCCTGCTACGGCCAATCGAGCACTGCGCAACATCAACCCCCAATACCGGGAGAGACGAAACCCCTCCTATCGCTCATTGCCTCCATATGACTCGGGACTGTGCCCAAAGACCACCGTTTTGCACGCCCTCATAGACGTGGTAAGGTGGAGATCAAAGCACAGTGGGAATCACATAAGACTCTATGACGATCTCGGGTCTACAGACTAACCTGTACAAGTGTCACCTGAGAACTGCCATCTGACGTGAGGTATAATACCATCTGGGAGTTCTCGGTGAGTCCGTCCAGTGTACTCAGTCTCCACTGAGCACCCGTATACCATCTCTGATGTCAAACACCAATGGATATGGGATCATCCATCGCCCATCACATGGGTCGAGAAGCGTATACGCTAGTCTACTCTGGTATATCGATGCCCCGTCTCGATACACCCACGACTAGGGACCTTGAAGGATGTACTTATGGACTACCATGTCCCCACTAGTATGATCTGCATCATAATCCAGGTAGTCAAGTACAAATCTGTAACGCCTTGAAAATCGTTCTGGTGAAATTTTGGAAAATCGGGAAAATAAGGGGGTTTTTCTGTAAAAAGTCAAAATACAAATATCTTTATTTTAAAATTAAATATAAATATTCTAGTTATGTAATTGCTAGTATTTGGTGTTTATTGAGCCACTGGTGAGATTTCAAAATTTCTGAAAATTTTTCCGAAATTAATTATTTTAATATTATTTTAAGCCGTCACTAATAAATTTAATTAGGGAAAATTACAAACCGGAATGAGTTGAAACAAATTTTGTGCATCATAATACATTAAACAAAATTTTAACAAGTGGTTTTTGAATTAAAATAGGGTTGTTAACCGGTATTAGAAAATATCAAAGAAAAAGGCTTTTTTTCGGTGAAATTAGTGCAAATGAAGTGCGGTATAACTTTTATCTTTTCCCAAACAAAACCACACTCTCTTTTACCCCCTCACACTTTTTGGGCTGATCTTGGCTGCCCTCTTTCTCTTGTGTCTTCAAGTAGAATCTAGAGATTAGATTTTTGGAAATTAAATAAAAGAAAATGAATAAAGGTTGAAAAGACATAAAGAAGGAATTTAATGGAGGAAGTTTCTACATTTGGCTACACAATTTCTTTCTCTCCCTCCCCTCAAGATGGTGGCCGGCCCTCACCTTGGCAGCCCTCAAATTCTCCACCTCCTTTTCACCTCAAATTTTCATCAAAAATCCATGAAAAATCAATACAAATTATCATAAATTCATCATTCAACCTTATCTAATTTTCTTTGCTTCTATTTGGCTTGGAATTTGAAAGCAAGAGATCCATCATGGAGGTCATGAAGCATGTGTAATCTCAAATTTTAGTGGTATAATTCTAAACCCATGTCTCATTTGTTGCTATTTTACTTCAACCTAATCAAACTAAATGTTTAATTATGGTTTTGTTTCAAGATTTAAATTTCTAGAATATGGTTACTAAATTATTATTAGGGTTTTGATTCTTAGGTTTTGATCTAAAATTTTAGTTTAACATACTAGGAAATGGTTAACCTAATCTTGTAGCAAAAATTTATAGTTGTTGCATTTTAATTGTTTAATAGGTTATTTTTGTAAACTAGATTTTTACAAAACATGTAAATAAGTTAGATAAAATTAGAATTTGGGTTTTATTATTAGTTGTGGAATTAGTGTGTGGATTAACATGTTAAATGAGAGTGAAATATAATCTAGTTGCAATTTCTAGCTTCCACCTTAAAAATTGTCATAATATTGCTATGTTATTAAACTAGGTTTTGTTAATTAGTTTAAAATGAGGAATTAAAACTAAAGTTAGGTTTTTAGAAAATCCTTAAGGTTTCAAGGAATGGTCTAACGATTTAAGTTATGCAAAATCAAGTTTGGAAGTGAAATTATGAAGTTTTGCTTAAAAATACCGAAATCGGGCAAGTTTGCAAACTAGAATTTCCAAACTAATATAAATTAGGGTGCTAAAAATATAGCAGTGGTTTATATAGTCTAGTTATACTATTTAATGAGTTTTATGACCATTGGTTTCATTTAAATGTCAAGTTTCGATGAAAAACGGTAAATTGGCATTTTCGGGTTTTTCGAAAACGGACGATTTGATCGATTTTTGTGTTTCGATGAATTAAATCATGTTTTATAATATAAGTAATGTGTTTTAAAACTACAAGTTTTTTGTTGATGTTATCTCGATCCATCGGAGTTTGTACGCCGATATCGAGCGATATTTGGTTCTTTTGCGTGGGCGGGACATAGGTTTTAACCTATGTTTGTTCCTTGCATCGTTTCGACTTTGTATGTGATTCCGGTTTACGATGCTATTTATATGTTTGCGTCTAGGTACCCCCACATGGACTGCGGGCGATGAGGAGGAGGATGGCGACACTGTCTTCGGCAGACATGGACCAGGTGAGTAGATGCATATCTACGGGGGGAAGTCGGGTGGATGGCGTTTAGCACCCCCGCAATGTAGAATAGGAATAGTACTTATTGACATTAGGAAACCAGACGTGACCCTAGTAGGACCCTAGTATTGACCCTAGGCTGGACTAGACCGATTTAGGAAAACCATATCAGAGGATGAGTACCTTGGAAGAGGTTCGTAGGTTTCAAATAGAAACACACCCACGCACACACTGAAACTCGACATGGGGTACGTGTATGTGGATATATATATAGAACTAGGTATAGGTATATACATATATGTACAACACGTATAGGTGATTCATTGATGTGATATGATATCCGAGGTATGATGAAACAGTATAACTGGGCTTGATGCCGTGATTCTTGACTACAGTCGTAATAAAGTGTTAGCGGATCATTAGAGAATGAGATAATGAACATGAATATATAAATTATAAAGAGTGGTGGTGATATTGATGTACATGGGACGCTAGAATAGTACCCGGATTGTAACTTGTGACTGATTACGATATGATATATGTATAACTTGATTACGACACTATATTGGTGTGACCTGACGCCGATATCATATAAGTATGACTTAATCACAATATGATACATATGACATTATACGAATGAGGAGACACCTAGGAGATACTTGACCATACCCCGACATTGGGATGCCGTACGATGGATTTTACCGTACGAGGCTTAGATTTGATGATTGATCCGCACTCTTGATTCGAGGAAGCCGTACTACGTACGTGACGCTGTTGAGGCGGGATCGCCGACTATTAGAGATATTGATTCAGACCTTAGGTAGACTCTAGTTTCTTACTGACTAGTCTATTAGGTTTAGTTCCTTAGGATGTTAGATGGACACTGGTTTAGGTTCGACTCACATAGTGGTAGTTGTACTCGTATCTCGCAGAGGAGCGGATAATGCACGTCTGTATTTACATTCATACTGTAATCATCATGGTGCATGTCTTTTATATGTTGCTATAATCAGTATAACCTTTACCTGTTAGGACACCAGCACCATTACCAATGATGCGCATATTCCACGCACACTTATTTGCCGGCTCACACACATCATCATCGGTAATTGCTATGTCACGTACACTTTAGATCATATTATCTTTTATTGATAGAATCAGTTAACAACTAAACCGATGTAATATTGTGATCACTCTCTGATGTTAAGTATAAGACATGACATTCATTACTTAGACATTCATGCATTCATATTTTCGTGTTATCATGCAGTATTATGGGCATATGCCGACACTTATCATACAGTTACTCATGATTTTGAGATTTGGATTTCTATGAGATTTCCGGATTTTTGGGGAAAACCGCAAAAATATATAAAAACTTCTCTCTCTCTCTCCTCTTCTCTTTTTAAAATAAGATGCGGTTTTCTCGTGATGTATGTGTCGTCCACCATGAGTATTTCATGTTTTCTGATGGATTTCGAGACCCGATTCGAGGAGTGGATGAACCGTCTCGGGTACATGGTGGGCCCGGTATGGTACCCCGGGGCAAGAAGATCGAGTTGTAGACGATGAGCCTGACAGGGGAAGGCTACCTACCAGTGATGTCTGGCGCGGCGGATATCCGGAGGATACCGACCGTTGTCGTGAGATTTGATGATATGGGCCGATCCGGACTGACGGAGCCCGACATATTGAGACTTGAGGTTACATGTGTTGTGTCGATGCTTGACACGGATTTCCATGGATTTCATTGTTGAGATTTCAGATGCTTATACCCACCTTACTATGATAACAGCTAAAGGTTCTCATACATATATATCTGGATTTCAGGATTTATTACTTTACATTCATGGTGCATGCATTTCATTTCATATGACATAGTATTATATGAGGCACGGACACGACACGGAGTATTTGCACTTATACGTAGTGTTACCCTGCTATTACTAGATGTTTGGGATATAGTATTGTATTATTATGACTTAGGATAGCGTCGTGCATTCAATTTCTTTTCGTAGATGTCTTCTACTCACGAGTTGGCAACTCACCCCCGTTGTGCCAAATTCTTTACAGGTGCGATGTACAGGTTTCCCTTGGCAGTTGCTGGCACATCATTTTCATTTCGGGTGATTTGCACGGTAGGTTAGTTCATTTGTATCTGAACCGCCGTTGTATTTTTATTATTTCATTTGTATCTAGAAAGCTCCATCAACCATATTTGTATTACTTGATAAGTTTATTGGACCAGTTGTTTATTTCGACCTTAGAGTCGCGCATGTGTTATTCTGATCTGATGGTTTTTGTTTTCTTTTGAGATTTGAGCCTCGCCCTTTGGCGTTGTATATTATTGTGATTGTTGTGGTTGTCTCCGCCTGTTGGCGTTGAGCTAGCACCCGTTTGGGGATGCTTTTTATTGTTTATTCATATTATACTTGTTGTACCCGTTTGGGGGCCAGTTTTTACAGAGGAGACTCTGCCGAAATTTTTGGTAAAATTTGCTGATGTTTTTATACTTGTTTTCTTTTCTTTTCTTCTTTTTCTTCTTTTATGGTTTAGATTTCTGGGCTTCGGCTTACTTAGGTCACGTGGCGCCTCTAGACGCTTCGTAATCTAAGTGCCGGTCACGTTCCGTACTTTCGGGTCGTGACAAAATCCTAAGGGCTTTACCAACATGTAACTATAAGACAGTATAAAGAGACTAGTGTACATGTTAAGATAAAGAGCAACCAGATAGCATACTATCATGTCGAGCAAGAAAGTCATCTCTATATATGTCCAAGCATCCAATATAATATACATCATCTGTACAATACTGTCCTCTAGGGCATACATACAACTAACACCAGTCCTCACCTTCTGGCGGCCCGACGAAGAAAAACTTCTTCTTCCAGTCGTGGATGGAGGAAGGCAGGACGACGACTCCCGACCAGGGCGCACTCCCCCGACGTTTCCTAAAAGAGAGATAGACCCACCTCGGGTCGCCAGCGTGAGAGCCAGGGTGACTTTTGTAGATGAGAGAGGAGGCAAGGATGGACAGACTGAAAGGGACCATCTGCAATTTCAAGCGGACCAGAAACCCAAGGAGAATCCTCCAAGAGTTTAGCACTAACTAGCCCGGGGCTAACCCGAAGTAAGACAGCGCTGCAGCGACCTAGGGAGAGAAGGGCAAGCACATTCCGGCCCAAAAGGATTTCAGGTACAGGGCTATCTCTTTACCCCGCACCTGATCTGCCTTCTCTCCTTCTTCGCCCAAACACAGAGTATAGCTAGAAGGGATATGGATGCGGGCCCGAGCGGTGGCAAGATCTCTCTCGTACCTCACCAAGGAAGGCACGTCGGGGGCTTCTGCCACCTCCACTCAGGGATCCGCTCCTAACACACGACCACGGGGAGAAGATCTGACCCCATCTCCCCGGGAAGACCCCGACTCAGCAGATGAATCCCTAGAATCTACCCCTGCGACATCTACAGACTCCCCAGATGAAGACATCTAATCTGATTGAGAAGCCCTCGGGAAAGCAAAAGATCCGACCTAAGATAAGAGCGTCGAGCTTACGAGATGAAAGATGAGGAAAATATGAAGAGAGATGGGCAATGAAGAGGGCCCCACCTCTACCTATAGCCTCCGGCGCCCCCATCCAACGGCGACCGTCGACTCCCGCCAAAAACAACCCTTCACTTTTGACAACCCAGACCGCTCCACCTGGCGTGCGCACATTCGACAGCATCCCATCAGACACCAGAGGCCTGCGGCCCATCGCGTCCACCAACCAACGCTCAACACGTGGGCCGCCGCTTCGTCAAAGGTGCGCACAATCCGGCGCCCCTCTTTAATGCAGAAGATCTCACCCTGATTCGCCTGCGTCATCCAGAAAAAGACAACGGATTGCCCGGGGACACGCCCAACGATATCTTTGGAAGAGAGCTCACCTCGGATGACCCGACAGACCACTCTCGACCCGACCTGTCAGCTGGTCGGGACGAGAGTGGGGGGCTAATGATGATGCTCGATATCGGTGACCTCCCAGATGATGACACGTGGCAGATGACGTGTCCTAGAGCATACAAGAAAGGACCTACAGGGGCCGACCAGACTACTCCTATGCCTGTCCTACCGACGAGGCTGGCTCGCCTCCGAGCCCCAGCACAATTGGCCTCCTCAGCCTCACAGCTCGTTCCCGAGCTACCGCAGAAACTAGATACCTCGGCTCTCCCACTCGTCCGTGAGCTCTCCCGCCGAGGTCATCTTCCTCGGTCTCATCAACCGACCAACAGCACCGCTTGCAGGCATAACCGCCATCCCGTGAATCTTGCCAAGCGCGAGATCTCCGCCGACCACATCCCACGTTCCACACCACCATGATCCCCATTAACGAGCCTGTCTCGCCATTAATGGGAGGTCCCGCTCATCACGCGGGCGTGACGTCGGGAGCGTAACGGCCGACGTGATTCTCGCCCTTAATGTTGGTGTTTATGCCCTAGAGGCCATTATTGTATCATACTAGATTGTATATTACTTAATAGAAGCTTGGGATATTCACAGTTGTATTGACAGTCTTGCTAAAAATGGTAGTATGCTACTTGGTTTGTTTCTACTTTAATATGTGCATATGTTTGTTTTAACATATCGCTTATACATATTAGTAGAGCCCTTAGGATCTTTGCTTGATTACCAGCATTGTAATGGCAGTCACACTAGTAGGGGCTGGGTAGTTTATAAGCAACATCCTATACAGGTCCCTGGTCGTAGGATTATCGAGACAGGGCATCGATACTCCGGAGTAGACTGGTGTATACGCTTCTCATCCCAGCATGGGGAGATGGTCTGTCCCACAGCCATCAGTACGTCGTACTGGAGATAGTATGCAGGTGCTCGTTAGGTTACGAGTACTGTTCATATCAGAAAACTGCATTCTAATACCGCTCATCCATTATCTATTTGTTGTATTTATCGGTACTATTAACCAATGTCTGCTCGGTAATACAGATTACAGGTATCCGTGACAAAATACTGGAAATACATTCAAAAGCATAGATATATCATTTGAAAGCCGACACTGCAACCAGAACCGCAAACCGACCGATACTTCATGAGTTTCTTTTTGCAACAAGTTTTTGTACACACTTTTTATCTAAATGCTCCAATACAAACAAGTGTGTACACAAGACTTTTAGGCACATGTGGATATGAAGTTATGTGCATTCAATGCTAAAGATTTTGTGATTCAAATTTCCTTCCAAAACTGAGTGCAAATCAAATTCAAATCAGCATGGACCATAATGGGGGCATCCATGAATCAAGGCATAAATGGACATGAAGTAATGTGCATTCAATGCTAAAGATTGTGTGTTGATTTAATGATTCAAATTTCCTTCCAAAACTGAGTGCAAATCAAATTCAAAATAGACAAATCAGCATCGACCATGAATTTAGGCACATGTGGATATGAAGTAATGTGCATTTAACGCTAAAAATTATGTGTTGATTTAAAGATTCAAATTTCCCTCCAAGCACTGGTCTTTTTTTTGCCTATAAAAGCAGATCATGGCAGCAAGGGAGAGGGCTCATTCTTTAGTCCAATTTCGCAATTCTTTTGTCTTAGATTGTCCAAGTTTTCTTTTCTCTTTTCTTGTAAATAGCTTAGTCCCCTTGAGTTCTTAACCTTCTCTTGATCTTTCAACTTCTTCATTGAGCTTGAAAGTTTAAGGGTTGGTTATTGATCTCAAGGGTTGTATCATTCTTGGAATCAATAAAGTTCTCTTTTTGTGCCTTCATTCAGCATGAGTTCTTTGCCCTCTCTTGATCTTGCAACCTCTTTATTGAGCTTGCAAGTTTAAGTTTGGGTTATTGAACCCATGCCTTGCAATATGTTCTTTGGTTCTTAGTATTTTACTTTCTTGCATTTTTCTTACTCGCTTTTACATTCATGCAATTTATTACCATGCTTTACTTACTTGCTCTTTAATTCCATGTCATTTATTTACTTTCTTATGTTGCTCTTTTCTTCTCTTTGTTTCTCTTTTCTTTGCTCTTTTTCTTTGTTTTTGTGAATGGTTGTGAATATGTGTTGTTAGTAAAAGAATACAATATTGTAAGTTAAGGATTTCGTTTCCCATTCCTTTTCCTGTTATCTTCCATTGAACTCCGTCCAAACCTTACGCAAGCGCTCCGTTAGGCACCCTACCCTACCAAGGTATCGGTGATCCCTAACCGCGACCGGTTGCGTTCGGATTGGCCGGAGGCGAAAGTCAAGCGACAAGAACGGACGGACAAGGGTCAATAAACCGGATTCCATGAATACCGTGCTTAAATACCCTAATCCATGTTGTTGCCGATTGCTCTAGCTTCAATTGGTCAAAACTCGGCTCAAAGGTTTGAGTACGAATTCACTAGCTTACACTATTGTATCTTTTCCTAACAAACTTTATACGTGCATATACACTTAGGATAGATACGAAAAATTCCACCCACGCACGTTAACTCATAAGAACAAGAACGTAAAACGCTCTGTGTCCATGTGGATCGACCCGTGCTCATCGCGGCTAGCTGCAAAGCGACACCGTCCTGATCGCGGTTAAACTTTAGAACTTAAAACTCGACATGCCAAAAACGTGCCGGGGAGACGGTAACGTTTTTGTTTTTGTTATTTCGGGTTAATATTGTTAATATCCATCTAACCCTATTTTTGAAAACAACATAAAAATTTCAAAACCAAAACAAACAAAAACTAAAAAAAACTAACCATTTTGTTCTCTGGAAATTGGACCTGCAAGCACTTTGGATCTCAAAAGAAAAGATAAACAATACCAGTGTGGCATTAGTGGAACACTGAGACTACTGTTGAAATTTAGAGCCCTACCTCATCAAGTTGACCGGCGACATCATCCCCAAATCCGGCGACGCCGTCGCTTTTCTCCAGTGTTCTATTTTTGTCCTATTTTTATTGTTTGGTTTTAATAATTTTTAGTGTGCAGGTATTTGGGCATTCGTATCGCTTTCCTGCACTAATATCCATTTTTTCGACATTTCAGATTTTTGCGGATTTGCGAACTACGAACGTGGGGAGCAAAGTGCACATTCAAAACTAAGGTGGTTGCGAAGTACAGTACCAAAGATCCGGGTAGTTTGACCCGCGCAAGCGAACTTTTCAAGCTTACCGGATTTGATTCAATGGAGGTTTCCTAACCCAAAAACTTAAAGGTACATACTTTACTAACACCTTCTTTCTCAAATCCGACGCATCCATTATAAATATCTTTGCAGGATTCTTTGCAAGTTCGCTAGCAAACGCAAAACTTGACTAACCTGTATTTGTTGCAGTGCCGTGCTTAACATAAAAAAAGATTGTTTGAAATTTTGAACAAATTTTTTCATTAATTTGCGCATTGCATCCATTAATACGGACTTAAGGGCAAGTGAACCCCACAACATACGGTAAAGGATTTCATCACCTTTTCCGTGGCCCACAAATCATGAAAATGAGCATAACGCTTACCCGCACAAATTTTAAAAGAAACTAGACTTTAAGCCTTAAGGACACCATGCTCACTAGGAGAAGTTAACTGTGTCTAGAACACCGCTTAACGGTGTATCACTTACGGGATGTCTAGGAAAGTGTTAACGGCGAAACTGCCAAAAGAGAAAGGGTTATTTAATTAAGGACCTTCGCGAAAGCGTCGGAAAACCTCCCCTTATCTCTGCACTTACCTAGCCTCGTGATCAGTATATCTTGAGCCCGTTTCTCGACACAGTTTTACTTCGACAATCAAGTTCTTGAGTAGGTCTAGTTGACCTAGGTGAACCCTAGACCGATTAGGTGTGTGGTATTTTTGTGTCGTGATTGTTTTTGTCCAGATTCTTTTTTGTATATTTCATTCTTTTGTTAATAACTAACTAAAATAAAAAAAAATTAAAAAAAAATATCACATTCTTTTTCTTCTCCTTTCTCTCTTCATATCATGGGTGCCCCACCCAGAAAAACTCTTGCCGAAGTTTGGTACCCACAACCAGACATTACTTCCTACGGTTCTTGCTTTGGCCGAATTTCGAACGATCCCTCCATGCCAAAAATTTCTTTGAAAGATCGGATAGATGCATCTAGGACTACCAATTGGACTCCGCAATCCACATTATATCAACCATTTCAACCTTCACCACCTTCTTACGTTAATACCCCTTTTCCAAGTCCTGTTGCAACTCCATGACCCATGTCTATTGCTGAATGTATCGAACAATCCTGTAGTCGATCTTTCACTCCTTGTTGGAGATAGTGCCCTCAGAGTCAATTATTGGATCACAGGCATGTGATTGCAATGATTGAGGGAGGACCTATTCCGGTAGGACAGTCTTACTCAAGATGATAGTATACTATCTGGTTTATCTTTATCATCGTGTACTGCTTTAGGTGACATTACAGGTCACTATTGCACGTTGATAGAGCCCCTAGGATTCTTGCTTGACTACCAGCAGTATGAGGGCAATCATATACGTGGGAGCTGGTAGTCTATAAGCACATCCTTAAAAGGTCCCTAGTCGTGGGAGTTTCGAGACAGGGCATCGATACTCCAGAGTAGACTAGTGTATACAGTCGAGACCCCGACGAGGGGCGGTGGCCGGTCTCACAAGCCACTGGTGTCAGTTGGTTCACCTAAGATGTATACAGGTGCTTATTGTGTTATGAGTACACCGGACAGGACTCGCCGGGAACCTGCAAGTTGGGATTATACCAGACGTCAGATAGCAGTTCCCTGGTGACATGTGTACAGGTTAGTTCATCGACCTGAGGATCGTGATTTGTCTCGTGTGAGTTCCCACTATACTTTGATTACTACCCTACCACGCTCAAAGGAAACGTGCAAACAGGTTTTAGTTGGGTACAGTCCCGAGCCACATGGAGGCAGTGAGCGGATCTTCAGGGGTTCGTCTCTCCCGGTATTGGGGGTGAGGTCGCGCTGTGTCTAGGAGAGCCAGTACATGAAAAGTCCTTGGCCAATGCAGGAGATTTACTGGTAGGTATTCCAGTAGTATCTCAGGGTGTTCTGGGCTACACTCCGACACGACTTGTACCGCTTTTGGGGGTCTGACTTTTACCAACCCCCTAGGCCCGCCATGCAATGCTCATAGACGAACGGACCGGACTGTACGGATATTGTCACTGACAGGCTCAGTAGGGTGTCAGGATGAGTTCACTCATCGACGTCCCTTTTGGTCAATAGCTGGTAGCCCGTCACGTATGGCTAATACCTCTGACGTGCTAGTGGTTAAATCCACAACCATAGTATTGACGAGTCTTTAGAGTCCCCCGCATTCAGTTGCTCAAGTTTTTGGGCGAAACGCTGTAGAGGCCGTATGGAGATATGGCAGGGTTCGATCAGATACGTGCGGCATTGCACGGATCAGGATCGGATGGTTAATACTAGCAGGCTTTGGTTTAAGCCGGATCCTAATATGGTACAGTGTAGATTTTGTCTCATTGCATTTGTATTTCGGTCGGAATACAAATGCGGGTATGTATATACAGTAGCGGGGTTTTCCTGTAATTTATTACGGGATCAGTTTTTGGAGTTGCCAGTTTGTTTTCCGTTTCGACCATATTTCTTTGTATCTTTCATTGGCCGAAGTTTGTGGAGGAGGGCTTATTTGCATTTGTGCAAATAAGCATTTTTGGAGGGTGTTTTTTGCAAGCTTTTGTATCATGATGGTTTCATGATGGGGTACCATTCCTTGACTTTCTTGAGTTCATGATTGCTTGACTTTTTGAAGCAATCATGGTTGTTGATTGGTTGGTGGAGTGTGGGCTTTGATTGTGATCATGTTTCATGATAACATTTGCTCTCTCTCTTGCATTATGAGGCTCACACTCATTCCTTTGATACTCCCTCTCTCATTCTCTCACTCTCTTGCTCATGCCTAGGCCGGCCATGACAAGGGGCTGTCCCAAATTTTGGTGTGGGGAATTTTGTTCTTTTGGCTTCACAAAATCCATTTTAGCTCCATCTCCAAAACTCCATTCCTCCACCATCTCAAAAGGCAACTTCCTACAACCCCAAATGAGACATAGCACTACACTGTTCTACAGCAAATCTTGGGCACGTCGACTCGCCAACTTCGTGCCCGAGTTGCCTCGGTATAGAGGTGGGAGCCCGTAAAAGAAGCCGGCGACGTGGTGCCCTTCCGACGAGGAGGTGGAGACCGGACACTCCGCGGGAGATCGGGACGACGACGAGAAGACCGGAGGACACGGATCGCTCGGTATATCTCTCTACCCCGTCTCTTGTTAGCTAGGACTAGATTAATGGCACGATCCGGGTTTATAGTGCGCGGTGGTGCCGGTTCATAAAGTTTATTGTAAATCACCGCTTCCGCATTCCGGCGTCGGATTGACGGCCGGGGCGCCACCGTGCACTTACAGTGGTATCAGAGCCTCACCATTAACCTAGTCTAGCATTGTCTAATGTGTTTAAACTTCCGATCGAACAAATATTCCAAAATTCGTGTTTTTAATAGCATCAGTTTCTGTCGAATTTTTTTTTGGCCCCAAAAATTTTTCAGGTAGTTGCAGAATAATGTGCAGGGGTGTATATGCACTCTGTAAAAATTTGGTTGCATGAACCCACTATTCCACCGCGGAACCGCGGCCAAAGCCACGCTTGTGCCGCGGTTCCGCCGCAATATTAACTGTTCATGGCCCCAAAATTTTACAGAGAGCTCCTGAGTGTAAAATAGGGTTTTTGGAATGTTATTTTTTGGGCCCAGATTTCTTTAAGTGCTACAGTAATGCTTGGGGCCCACTTGGATAAATTTGATCGATCGAAAATTTTAAACATATTAGTTCACAGTATTTACATTATATCTGCGACCGTGAATGTCACTTGATCGGTAAATCCTGTCTAACTGCTATAGCCCGGTTAGACGGATTTGCGAACGTGACATTCACGGTGATGTTCTGTGATTGTACTGTGATGTTGCGGATTGGTCGTGGGGGATAGCCTGGATGCAATGCTAGTACAGTTTTTTGTTGTATTATGTACATTTGATATTGCGGGGAGAGCGTCCGATATATGGACTGCCGTCACTGCCTGTTTGTATTATTCTTTTGGGGCACGACCAGGTTGCGGTCGATGTACCCGTTGTATGTATATTTTACTTTCTGTACTAGGATTACCCCGCAGAGGGGTGCACGGATAGCCGGATTCTAGAGGGCAACAAGCCCGCATCTCATGGCATTGAGACGGAGGGGGCTTCACTCTAGAATTGGCGGGCTATTCGCTGCACTCGTAGGGGGTACAGGTTGATCCAGGAGGGGTGCCCAAGTTACCGAATTCCGTGAAGTGCTGGGTGGTCCATTCACATTGCTGAAGGGGGCTGCCTCGCTTCAGGTTTTGGCGGGTAACTTGCCACGCCCGTAGGGGTCTAGGATTTACATTGCACAGACTATCCACACGACCAGGGGAACGTCGGGTTTCAGCGGCTCTGTGAAACCCGGGAATCCCAGATATCTGTATTGTTCTGTGATGCTGTACATTTCTGTGATGTTGCATTTTATCACGCCTTGAGTGAAAATTATATATTATATATATATTAATAGATGTTGTATATGTTTTGCATCCGCGCTAGTCCAGTCCCCGCTCTGTCGTTAGTTAGCTAACCTAACGGGTAATAACGGGACCCAGTGGCGAATACGGATGGCATATACGTACGTCGTTATTTTCTTTATTGGTGTGATCAATTGATGGGACTGCGTTGATTCGGATCAATGCAAGTTAAAAACAAACCTAATCTGATGTTGTTGGAACATTTTTCAGAAAGCTGTTATTTGCAAGGACGTTCACTTTTGTTTTGCACAGTGGTATTCAGTTGGAATATCCTGCTCCTCAGTCGACGAGGCAAGGGCCGAGATCCCTTCACCGGGAGTGATCCCTTGGACAAAAGTTTGCGTCAGGGCAATAACTTCACTATAGCCAATTACTTTTGCTTTGAATCGTGGTATTCAGTTGGAATATCCTGCACCTCATTCTACGGGGAAAGAGCCGAGATCCCTTCACCGCGAATGACCTCTTTAGCAAAGGTTTTCGTCACTATATTTTTTAAAGCTATCCATTCCTTCAACGATATCAAGTTCATTACGTTAAAGGTTTTCGCCAGAATCCATTCGTAGCCCTCCATCATTTCGGTTAAATATTCGGTAGTATTCAAGCTATGTATTTTGACCTCACGCCAAGGCATAGTGATTGGTAGCTGCCGGATATTTAGCTGTTGCATAGATAGATACGTTGGTTTGGGACAGTCGTACTACTATTTTGGCCTACGTCAAGGGTATGTACGGGTGGGTTCAAATTAACCTGGACAATGATGGGTAGAACTTGACATGTGACTTATGATATTTTGACCTCACGCCAAGGTCATAAGAGCATGGGGCAAAAATCACATCGGGAGTTTCTAAAGAAACTGAAACTTGCCAAATATGCGCATACCTTCTGGAGTATGATAGCGTGAGCGGATTCCGTCATGTTATCATGCGGTGATAGTTGGATCCCGATTCCCACTGATGAGTTGGTTTACTCCTCGGGAC
The DNA here is from genome assembly GCA_030015575.1 of Agapanthus africanus. Lineage (NCBI taxonomy): Eukaryota > Viridiplantae > Streptophyta > Magnoliopsida > Asparagales > Amaryllidaceae > Agapanthus > Agapanthus africanus. Next base: position 133,268,313 of record JASDDO010000018.1, on the reverse strand, counting down.
ATCCCGACTAATTCTTCTTTTAGGTATGGAGGAGAATTTGACGGTACAGTGGGAGGTTTCCTGATTAGATAAATTGGTAACCATTCTAATCTAGCTTAGAGTGCATGCTGAGTGTTTCTTTTCTCTCTCTCTTTGGCAGCGACCATTGACCCGACCCTAGACTATGACTCGGAGACCAAGTTGACCGAATCTTCTTATAAGACTGGCTTTTGGATTGTCAGAGTTGCAGACCTCATTGCCACTCCTACTTTTACCCTTTTCTCCAGGACACCCCGTATTACTACGAACGTCCACTTCCATTGGACAAAACCATTGTATGGTTATATACGACCTCGAAGGAATTTATTCGAGGATGGTTTCCGGTTCTGGAGAAAACGGATAGGACTATTCAGTTGTCTTTTCCTTTTACCTTCTCTCAGGTTGCGGGTACTCCTTGGTTTAGGAGATAGTACACCTATTACGCAAATTGGATAGTCTTCTTCCAAACCTTAGGCTGGTGCCAAACGGTGGGGAATGAAGAAAACCAATTAGCATAACGATGGTGTGCAGAAGGTATTATGTAAAGACAAAGAAAGGGATTAGAAGGAGGGCAAAATAAATTGCGACTGCTATTCACGACCAAACCAAGTATTTCATTACCACTCCCACATCACCTTTGTATTTCTCCAGGACACTCCGTATCACTACAAAGATCCACAGTTTATTGGATACTCCATCGTATGGTTATATACGAACTCGAAAGGAACTTGTTCCAGTTCGGGGATGGATTCTGGTTCAGGAGAAATAGGAATAAGGTTTATTCGGTTGTCTTTTATCTTCACCTTCTCTCGCATTGCGAGTGCTCCTAGGATTAGGACAGTACACCCATTATGCTTATTGGATAGTCTTCTTCCAAACCATAGGCTAGTGCCGAACGGTAGGGAAGGAAGAAAACCATTTGGCCTAAAGGGGTGTACAGAAGGTAATGACTAAAGACATATGAAGGGATTTGGAGAGGTGGCAAAGAAATAAACGGTTACAATTGTGAATCTGATAATGGAAGAGGCATTACTAGGAATACCAGGATACCCCCCGAAACATTTCAATGTTTCAGTTTCACTGTGTACTGTTAAAGGAAAACTGATTTCCCAATTAGACACTTGCTCCAGGGTATGTATTTACCAGGTATGATTCTCACATCTGTATGGTTTTACAGATGATGAGTGGGAGTAAGTTATTGGGAATTAGGTGATCATCCTCATTATATCGGAATTCGTTGTAATTGGTGATATTTGAGGAAGTCACCTGGGTTGTTTGCCGGACGGCGAATATTTGGTTTTGAATATCCGTTATAATGCACCAATTTCAAATTGATACATCTGTACGTCTATTTTTATAGAGTGAGATGTACCTTTTTGAAATTATGTCGATGACATTTACCTATATCAGTGGATGGTTAGGTAAGGAGTATTAAACAACGGTGTAATTCTTCTTAACCATAAGTACAGTTTTCAACCTACGACACACAGGGAGTGAGTTATTAGACTCAAGGGACTTGTACAGAGTATTGTATATTGTCCAGTGTCCATCAGGACAGAGGGGATGGTCCTCGTACTATATTCAGTTTACTTATGACTTCTCTAGTTTTTGACAAGTGTTTCGTAGAAACGCAAGGTCCGAATTTTGAGAAGTTATAGGTATATGAATAAAGTAGAGAACCAGGTGTTGCAAGTATCGGGATTCTTCAAGGTGATCGAAGATGTAGATACTTGTGTGTGGTATTCAGTTGATAGTGATGGATATTAAGAGAACTTGCTTCTCTTTCAGGTTACTCATAATTGGAAGCATTCCTAAGTTGAGTAACGCTGATCGGCCTCCTTCCATTTAGTTGACATGCACTGGAGACAGATGCATGATTTGAATCTGGTTCAATTAAATCAGTGCCTCTGTTTCTATATTGGATATAGAACAGTTCGTATCTTAACTATGTTAAGGTACGGGGAGTTGTCCGGCTTATGCTTAAAACCAGACTCTGGATAACTCAAGGCATGTTTCTGTAATGGCTGTTTGTGGGTTGACCCAGGCTATGACGAGGGTTGACTTTCTACCATCTGGAAGATCAATAGTGATATTATTCTAGACTCGCCACAGTTTTAATAAAAATGGAAAAAAAAATTCAGAAAACAGTAGTGGGAGTATGGTAGAACTGGAAGTGATTCCAGAACCACAAACGATTACTGAAGATTTGATAGGAACCTAAAGATTCAATCTGGTTTGACATTCCATTGGCCACTCCGCAGATATGGTGGGTAACTTCAGGCACCCGAGAGGTACTCCGGTAGCCTCAAGGACGGTGACAAGGAAGTTCTTGTTTACCCAGACTTGCCATTGCTGTTGTTCCAGACTGTGAGACCCGGCAGGAGGATGAGTATAGCGTCGTTCTAAACTAGCTTTAGAAATGTACTTCTATATGACTCTGCCAGAGGGTTGTCGTGGTCAGTGGGAGCAGCGGAAGCATTGGTGGACAAGTGGCTTATGTCTATTTATAGACTAAAGCAGATATAGCGGAGATAGATCATCTATTTCTGACATGACAGTCATAGGTTTGACTTCATCAGAATAGGGGATGGATCTGTTAAGAAGGTAGTAGGGTGTGATGTCCTGGTATTTGGATGACATACACAGAGTAGGAAGTGATATTCCTATACTACGGTCGGTTATACTTTGGTTGTCACACAGTAGTTTCTCCACATGGGACTTGGATATAATATTCAGACATTCTGGTTACTGGATCTATGGTATTAGATCTAGATTTGGGTAGTTTCCTAATTAAGGGTACTTAGATAGCATTCTAAGAGTATTTAGAATGGACGACTCCTGGCACGGTAGTGTACCTGCAGGTGATGGAGTCACCCTCTCTAAAGGTATCTTACAGACTAAAGTAGAGAGGGATACGCATGATTGGCAGATCACTTATTTAGGCAATTGAGTCAATCATGAGATGTCAAGTGCCACACCAGATGTTGTTCTTGCAGTAGATGCAATAAGTTGATATTAATCCTATCCTGGAGAAACGATCGGAAGCAGTTTTAGAACATAAGTGGATGTTCTAGGGATATGATAACGACAGCCTCATTCAGGAGACAGTTATCATTCCAGGCTTCCAAGGTGACCTGGACGACAAGGAGGTTGTCAGAGTTATAGTTTTCCTTCTGACGAGGGGCAGTATTTTGGACAGGTGGTCCAAGGCAATACTGAGGGAGGCATGGCGCAGGATACTGATTAAGTTCAGTTGACGATACAGTCTAAGAAGTTTGGATTTGGAGTTCATTTATGAGCTAGGTCCCATCAGACATCCAGACACATTCTAAGACAGGTATTGCTCATTTCAGGAGATGGCTTTCTCCACGAACTTGAGATATAGAGAGACATAGAAAGAAACATCAAAACGGATCCACTCACTGAGGCTATTTCTCGAACGCAATAGTTTCGCAAACGAGCTTTGTGAGACTGACTAGTAGAGGAGTTGGGTGTTCGGTATCACACGGGCTGTGAGTATGCGACATCGCAAAAATTATCCTTGAGTGCAAGTGGGAGATTGTTGGAGATAGTGCCCTCAGAGTCAATTATTGGATCATAGGCACGTGATTGCAATGATTGAAGGAGGACCTATTCCGGTAGGACAGTCTTACTCAAGATGATGGTATGCTATCTGTTTTATCTTTATCATCGTGTACTGCTTTAGGTGACCTTACTGGTCACTATTGCACGTTGATAGAGCCCCTACGATTCTTGCTTGACTACCAGCAATATGAGGGCGATCATATACGTGGGAGCTGGTAGTCTATAAGCACTTCCTTAAAAGGTCCCTAGTCGTGGGAGTTTCGAGACAGGGCATCGATACTCCAGAGTAGACTAGTGTATACAGTCGAGACCCCGACGAGGGGCGGTGGCCGGTCTCACAAGTCACTGGTGTCAGTTGGTTCATCTAAGATGTATACAGGTGCTCATTAGGTTATGAGTACACCGGACAGGACTCGCCGGGAACCTGCTAGTTGGGATTATACCAGACGTCAGATAGCAGTTCCCTGGTGACATGTGTACAGGTTAGTTCATCGACCTGAGGATCGTCATTTGTCTCGTGTGAGTTCCCACTGTACTTTGATTACTACCCTACCACGCTCAAAGGAGACGTGCAAACAGGTTTTAGTTGGGTACAGTTTCGAGCCACATGGAGGCAGTGAGCGGATCTTCAGGGGTTCGTCTCTCCCGGTATTGGGGGTGAGGTCGCGCTGTGTCTAGGAGAGCCAGTACATGAAAAGTCCTTGGCCAAGGAAAGAGATTTACTGGTAAGTATTCCAGTAGTATCTCAGGGTGTTCTGGGCTACACTCCGACACGACTTGTACCGCTTTTGGGGGTCTGACTTTTACCAACCCCCTAGGCCCGCCATGCGATGCTCATAGACGAACGGACCGGACTGTACGGATATTGTCACTGACAGGCTTAGTAGGGTGTCAGGATGAGTTCACTCATCGACGTCCCTTTTGGTCAATAGCTGGTATCCCGTCACGTATGACTAATACCTCTGACGTGCTAGTGGTTAAATCCACAGCCATAGTATTGACGAGTCTTTAGAGTCCCCCACATTCAGTTGCTCAAGTTTTCGGGCGAAACGCTGTAGAGGCCGTATAGAGATATGCAGGGTTCGATCAGATACGTGTGGCATTGTACGGATCAGGATCGGACGGTTAATACTAGCAGGCTTTGGTTTAAGCCGGATCCTAGTATGGTACAGTGTAGATTTTGTCTCATTGCATTTGTATTTCGGTCGGAATACAAATGCGGGTATGTATATACAGTAGCGGGGTTTTCCTGTAATTTATTATAGGATCAGATTTTGGAGTTGCTAGTTTGTTTTCCGTTTCGGCCATATTTCTTTGTATCTTTCATTGGCCGAAGTTTGGTGGAGGAGGGCTTATTTGCATTTGTGCAAATAAGCATTTTTGGAGGGTATTTTTTGCAAGCTTTTGTATCATGATGGTTTCATGATGGGGCACCATTCCTTGACTTTCTTGAGTTCATGATTGCTTGACTTTTTGAAGCAATCATGGTTGTTGATTGGTTGGTGGAGTGTGGGCTTTGATTGTGATCATGTTTCATGATAACATTTGCTCTCTCTCTTGCATTATGAGGCTCACACTCATTCCTTTGATACTCCCTCTCTCATTCTCTCACTCTCTTGCTCATGCCTAGGCCGGCCATGACAAGGGGCTGTCCCAAATTTTGGTGTGGGGAATTTTGTTCTTTTGGATTCACAAAATCCATTTTAGCTCCATCTCCAAAACTCCATTCCTCCACCATCTCAAAAGGCAACTTCCTACAACCCCAAATGAGACATAGCACTACACTGTTCTACAGAAAATCTTGGGCACATCGACTCGCCAACTTCGTGCCCGAGTTGCCTCGGTATAGAGGTGGGAGCCCGTAAAAGAAGCTGGCGACGTGGTGCCCTTCCGGCGAGGAGGTGGAGACCGGACACTCCGCGGGGGATCGGGACGACGACGAGAAGACCGGAGGACACGGATCACTCGGTATATCTCTCTACCCCATCTCTTGTTAGCTAGGACTAGATTAATGGCACGATCCGGGTTTATAGTGCGCGGTGGTGCCGGTTCATAAAGTTTATTGTAAATCACCGCTTCCGCATTCCGGCGTCGGATTGACGGCCGGGGCGCCGCCGTGCACTTACACTCCTTTCACCACTGCCAATTATTTTGATCAACAATTCTAATCATCTTCATATCGGAATGTTGATCCTACTCCTGTCCAACCATTCAATTCCTATCCATCCTACCAAACTTTTGCACCTTCCCTAGACATTGCTTCTGAACCGTCATTTGGGCGTTTCCAGTATCAAAACAACTTTGAATCTTTTACTGAAACCCCTTCACAACCCATGTCTAGTCTGGAACAGTCGTTGGAAGACTTTAGGGTAGCGTCATGCCAACAGATGATGGATTTGCATGCGTCCATGGCCGCCCTCATACAACTTAGTGACCCGGTAGCTAGTTTTCAACTAGCTCCAAATTTTCCAATGTATGATGAGGCGGTAGGACAGACTGAGAATTTGAGTAGTGAAAGTGAGCTGTACACCCTTCCTAATCAAATCTACCTATTGCAAATTGAATCACACAACTCCAGTTTTGAATGTCTATCAGTGTCCTAAAAGATTTACCGATTGAAGATAGAACGTTTAAGGAGTTGTGCGACTTTGTAGTGTTTGATTTACCAGATTGTGAAGGGTCCCTTTCGAGTGAAACCACACCCAATCCTTTTGACCTCTACACCTCCACTCTAGAACCTAAATTGATTGAAATCCATGCTTTTGATGAGGTGTCTGAGAAAATTTATTTTCACTTGATCGAGGATATTGACGCTGGGAATATTTTGGATGATAAACCCGCTGCTTTGGATGAGTTTTTCTCTCCAATTCATCATCCCGAGTCATTAACATTTTTCCCGAACTTCATATGCGTCTTGATTTTGATGATAAATGCATGGATAAAATGAATTTTGAGGACAATATTGAGGATTGTTTTGAAGATGAACCAGTTTTAATTGATGAGTCGGATTTTCCAATTCATCATATCCCTTTCATTGACTGTGTACACCCTCCTGAACCTTTACCTGATACCCCTCCTCAATCACTCTCCTCCATCCATTCCATCGTTCCGACATTGCACGAAACCGTATCACTTTTATTTCTTGTGTCTGGTTTACTAAGTTCGGCGTACCCATGTTTTCTGACGAATCTTAAGGGATTTGACCCAATCTCTTGACGGGTTGATAGATTAGCACAATCGCTTTTTACACATCGGTCATTACAAATTGTGCTAATTTATTCACTCCATTTTTACCCTCAAGTTCGTATTCCATTTCTTTCTCCCTTCCGCCATTCTTCTCCTCTACCGAGACCGTATCCCGCTTCTATCCGCATACGTTCTCGCGTATTCTCCATTTCTTTCCTCACCATATTCTTTCACCAGCCCGGGCCTTATCCCGATAAATTTTTTGAATGGTTGGTACTCACTTTTGGCCTGTGTAAGGCCTTGTATAATTTGAAATTGTTCTCTCGCCCATAATCCTGAACTTCAACGCCTAACAGTGGAAACACTGTTTCACTTAAGTTTGGGGGGGACATTTTTTGTGTATATATTTTTAGTTTTCTTTTTGTTTTGTATATAATTTTCTTTTAAGGAGCGCCGACAATTTTGACCATCTTGGTGTAGCCTGACAGTGAGAGCATTGTAAAGTTTAAGTTTGGGGGTGTGCTCGGTAAGCTTTCTACCTTCGCATTCATTTGTATATTATGCATTTGCATACTTATTTAAAAACCCATAAAAATCAAAAAAAATTCAAAAAATATAAAATCTTTGTCGTCAAGTTAGCTAGTGGGAGAACTTAGATTCAATATTTTGACGGTTTTGTTTAATAAGATAGGAACAACTAAATCCTATTTTTAGATTTTGAAAACCTGAAAGATAACTATCCTTTGAAGTTAACTATAGCTAATATACGTCTTTACATCACACTACACGTGTCGTGAGTTTTGAAAATTAGATGACAAGTTTATTATGTCTGAAAACTTTTAAATTGATAAACTATTTTCTGAGAATTAAATAGGTTTGTTCTGAAATAAGTAATATCAAGACTAGTTTATAAAGAGTGGTGGATATGAAGGGATATTATTGATGCCTTGATAAGAACTAATTCTGAAGAATAACCCATCTAAATCTTGATTGGAGTGATTACACACCTAACCCACTAAACACGTCTTTTATCCAAAAAAAAAAATTGAACAGCCAGTTATATATCCATTCGCATTAAATCGTTATGATTTTCACGCCAAAATTGGTCTTTTGTTTTAGGACCTAGGTAACTTGAGCAATTAAGTCCGCCGGGGTGTCTTTACACCTAATGCCCTAAACTCAACTGGTTTGGGTGCATTGGCCCAAAGCTCTCTAAGAAACCTAGAAAGTCCAGATTAAAACAAAGTCAAGCAAGTGTTCTCTCCGAGTTAAAATTCCGAACGGTTCTTTATGTGAGAATAATCTTAACAAAAGACAGGTTTTTATAAAAATATTTCTAGCGGAGATATGAAAGGTTTTATTCTATGATAAAGACTATTGCATGTTCATAGATGTGTGTATGAAACGAAAAAAAGAAAAAGGTGGAGTGAAAAATAAGACCTAGTTTCCTGTTAAGAAAGATAGAAATTCTGAATTTGAAACCTAACTGGAAAACAAAACTTGAGAAGTACTTAACTCTTTATAAAACCTGTGTGATCCTTTTAAATCTTTATCTGGGATTTATTTTGTGACATGACAACTTTAATCGATCCTTTTGAAACTTAACGACACTATCTGCACTGCACGTAAAGACATATAAAATCTTAAGTTAAATAAGAAGCGAGATATGAAAAATAAAGGTTCGACGGTTCTAAATTTAGGATAATAGATTTGATAGCTTTAAAATAAAACCTTAGAGTTTGAATCATAGTTATTTCGCAAAACCATCTTGACGGGATTTTGTGGGTAGTATCCGCTGAAAACCCTCAGGAGACAACACTCATTCTACTAGGGACACCTAGAGGTTTAACGGCTTGTTGCACGAGCTCAGTGCAATCACGTTTCCTGCGAAAGTGAGGACAGGATTATTTTTGTTTTTTTGCTCGGGACAAGCAAAAGATAAGTTTGGGGGTATTTGTTCATATCAGAAAACTGCATTCTAATACCGCTCATTCATTATCTATTTGTTGTATTTATCGGTACTATTAACCATTGCCTGCTCAGTAATACAGATTACAGGTATCTGTGACAAAATACTGGAAATACATTCAAAAACACAGATATATCATTTGAAAGTCGACACTGCAACCAGAACCGCAAACCGACCAATACTTCATGAGTTTCTTTTTGCAACAAGTTTTTTGTACACACTTTTTATCTAAATGGTCCAACACAAACAAGTGTGTACACAAGATTTTTAGGCACATGTGGATATGAAGTAATGTGCATTCAATGCTAAAAATTGTGTGATTCAAATTTCTTTCCAAAACTGAGTGCAAATCAAATTCAAATCAGCATGGACCATAATGGGGGCATCCATGAATCAAGGCACAAATGGACATGAAGTAATGTGCATTCAATGCTAAACATTGTGTGCTGATTTAAAGATTCAAATTTCCTTCCAAAACTGAGTGCAAATCAAATTCAAATAGACAAATCAGCATGGACCATGAATTAAGGCACATGTAGATATGAAGTAATGTGCATTTAATGCTAAAAATTTTGTGTTGATTTAAAGATTCAAATTTCCCTCCAAGCACTGGTCTTTTTTCTGCCTATAAAAGCATATCATAGCAGCAAGGGAGAGGGGTCACTCTTTAGTCCAATTTTTCCATTCTTTTGTCTTAGATTGTCTAAGTTTTCTTTTCTCTTTTCTTGTAAATAGCTTAGTCCCCTTAAGTTCTTAACCTTCTCTTGATCTTTCAACCTCTTCATTGAGCTTGAAAGTTTAAGGGTTGGTTATTGATCTTAAGGGTTGTATCATTCTTGGAATCAATAAAGTTCTCTTTTTGTGCCTTCATTCATCATGAGTTCTTTGCCCTCTCTTGATCTTGCAACCTCTTTATTGAGCTTGCAAATTTAAGTTTGGGTTATTGAACCCATGTCTTTCAATATGTTCTTTGGTTCCTAGTATTTTACTTTCTTGCATTTTTCTTACTCGCTTTTACATTCATGAAATTTATTACCATGCTTTACTTACTTGCTCTTTAATTCCATGTCATTTATTTACTTTCTTGTGTTGCTCTTTTCTTCTCTTTGTTTCTCTTTTCTTTTCTCTTTTTCTTTGTTTTTGTGAATGGTTGTGAATATATGTTGTTAGTAAAAGAATACGATATTGTAAGTTAAGGATTTCGTTTCCCATTCCTTTTCCCGCTATTTTCCATTGAACTCCACCCAAACCTTATGCAAGCGCTCCGTTAGGCACCCTATCCTACCAAGGTATCGGTGATTTCTAACCACGACCGGTTGCGTTCGGATTGGCTGGAGGCAAAAGTCAAGCGCCAAGAACGGACGGACAAGGGTCAATAAGCTGGATTCCATGAATACCGTGCTTAAATACCCTAATCCACGTTGTTGCCGATTGCTCTAGCTTCAAGACTCAGCTCAAAGGTTTGAGTACGAATTCACTAGCTTACACTATTGTATCTTTTCCTAACAAACTTTATACGTGCATATACACTTAGGATAGATACGAACAATTCCACCCACACGTGTTAACTCGTAAGAACAAGAACGTAAAACGATCCGTCTCCCTGTGGATCGACCCATGCTCATCGCGGCTAGCTGCAAAGCGACACCGTCCCGATCGCGGTTAAACTTTAGAACTTAAAACTCGACACGCCAAAAGCGTGCGATCAAGTACACCGGACAGGACTCGCCGGGAACTGCAGATTGGTATTATACCTATTGTCAGATTGTAGTTCCCAGGTGACATGAGTATAGCTTAGTTTGTCAACTTGATATTGCTACTTCGCCTCGAGTGTGTTCCCACTGTACTTAGATTACTACCCTACTACGGCTCAAAGGAGACGTGCAAACAGGTAGTAGTTGGGTGCAGTCCCGAAGCACTTGGAGGCAGTGGCGGTTGGACAGGATTCGTCTCTCCCGGTATTGGGGGTTGATATCGCGCTGTGTATTGAGAGCCATTACGCAAGGTCCCTTGCCAGGGCAAGCGAGATTTACTGGTAGGTGCTTCGGTAGTTTCTCAAGGTGTAATGGGATTCACTCCGACACGACTTATACCGCTATTAGGGGTCTGACGTCTACCGCCCTCCTAGGCCCGATATGCGATAGTCCTAGACGAACTGACCGGACTGTACGGAGATTGTCACATACAGGCTCAGTAGGAGTCCGGATGGGTTTCCTTATCGTCCTACTTATCGACATCTGCCTGGGGACCATTACGTACAGCCAGTACTTCTTGCGGCCTGTGGTTAAGCCCACTTCCAGCGTAGTGTCGAGTCTTTAGAGTCCCACACAGAGAGTTTCCCTGCACTGGGCAAAAGGTGTAGAGGCCGTATGGTTTTATGGCAGGGCCACGATCACTTACGTACACTTGTGCACGTACTATGATCGGGCAGATAATACTAGTGGGCTTTGGTTTAAGCCGGATCCTAGTATTATACAGATGGACTTATTCAGTCTCAGTTTATCCGTGTTTTTCTAAAATACGGATGGGAGGGGCAGTCTCGTAATTTGTCGGGAAGCTTCTATAAGGAGGTGACTCATTTGTGTTTATTTCTTTTTAAATTTAAACTAAATGAGGTGGAGGAGATGAGGTGTAGTTTCATTAAATGATCCATGACTCATTAGGTGACTCATTAGATGATTCACCTTGTGAATTAAATAAAGCATGATGAATATTAGCTAGATATTTATTTTGATGATATTATTATACTTCATGATATTCACAAATGAGAATAGTTCATTCATTATCACAAAACACTTCTCTCTCCTCAAGTCTTGATCTTCTTCCTCAAACCCTAAAAGCTCTCATGAGTTGAGAATCCTAGGGTTTAAAGTGACTAAGTACTCCATCTAAATACTCTACACCCTCTAGGACTTCTAGATTAGCAAACTAGAAGCCGTAGTTATCTCAGATTCAAGATAGGAGCTCGGACTATAGACTCTCGGGTGGATCGTCTTTGACTCGAGGAGGCCGTTGAGGTATCCATATTCCATAAAGCCGATGACAGGTGGAGGACAGCGATGAAGACCCGAAGGACAAGTAACATGAGGTATAACTTCGAATCAGAGTAGTTAAACCTATCGTAGTTTGCAGGTAATGGTTTAGGCACGATCCGTGTGCTCAAGTCCGTGTTACGAAGCCTTGATAATTGTTTTTCATATATTCCGCCTCCCCGTGAACACGTGGGGTGCGTGACATGGACTTACAGGACAGCATCCCATCAGACGCCAGAGGCCTGCGGCCCGTTGTGTCCACCAACCAACGCTCGACACGTGGGCCGCCGCTTCGTCAAAGGTGCGCACGATCCGGCGCCCCTCTTTAATGCAGAAGATCTCAACCTGATTCGCCTGCGTCATCCAGAAAAAGACAACGGATTGCCCGGGGAAACGCCCGACGATATCTTCGGAAGAGAGCTCATCTCAGATGACCCGGCAGACCACTCTCGACCCGACCCGTCAGCTGGTCGGGACGAGAGTGGGGAGCTAATGATGATGCTTGATATCGGTGACCTCCCAGATGATGACTTATTGTCGTTTTGTTTTAATGTGCTTGCGCTTTTAAAAGATAAATCAGAGAATAGTTAACCGCAATCAAGAACGGCGTCGCTTGGTAGCTAGCCGGTGAGTACGGGTCGGTCCACAGGGATTTTTATGTATTTTCTATTTGTTCTAACGAGTTAATTCCAATTGTGGTGGATTGGATTATCACTAAAAATTAAGGTTGATTTAGACTAGGATTAAAACCTTGCTAGGGTTAGGTTTAGGTTAAGTTTGGAAATTCAATATTTTTCTCACCGCTTTCTATGCCCTAATTAAGATCTATTTAGGTGTTATGGTAATAATTAATAAAGTGGATTAGTACCATCGGGAAGAAACTATGTTTCTTCCTCTAGGTCCTTGTCCGTCCTTTCTCAATTCTTACCCTAACCTCCATGGAAAACATACACAACCGGTCTTTTAAACTACGGTATCACCGCTACCTCGTGGGATAGGGTGCCGTAATGAGCTGTGTGCGTATGTATGCATAGAGCCCTATTAAAATGTATGATGGGCAAGAAAGGGATAAGAGATTTTCATCTCTCAAACATTTTCTATTCCTAACCCTAACAAGTGAGGAACTACTCACTCATTAGGGAATTAAAAGATTTTATATTTTTATGATTGTTTTTAATAACCTAGTTATCTAATCTACGGCAGATAAATAAAATCTAAACTAGGGCAGATAAATAAAAGTTATACTAGGGCAGAGAGGAAATTAACTAGGGCAATGAAAGGAAAAACTTACTTTATCTTTTATTTGATGCTCTCTTCAAACATTACAGGAATTGAAATTCTGAATTTTGATAAATAAAATGAGGCACAAGAAGAGGCATGCTCCAAAAAGAGCATTAGGGTTTCTATTTATAGATCATAGCAACCCTAGGGTTACATCCGATCCCTATCTACATTTACAAAATTATCCTAAGAATCCTAGTCAACGCACCGCCACACCGTCAATTTTTGCACCGACACGTGCTCACTATGGCCGCCGAACCGCGGCCAAAAGCCATGTTTGGCCGCGGATCCGTGGCCATATAGTAGGGTCTTGGGCTGTGTTCTTCTGGGCTGCTTCCTGTTGCATTTTCCTAGACTTTTCTTCACTTGGTTCTTCAGAATGTTTTCTAGTTTCTTCCAGATTTCCACAGTGCATAATGTCGTGGACTTTTACTGTTTGCTTCGTGTCGAAGTCTTGAACCTTGCGCTGCCTTTATACTTTGTGAACTTGTTCATTCTTCATTTGTCCCTCAAACTGTAGGCATGATCAAGATTCTTCCATTTGTTGGTCGTAGTCTCACTTTTGTATCGTCTTTTCATTATTTTCACTGTTTTGTTCCAAGAACCTGTAACCTGTAACTATGTAGCAGACATGGATCAAAAGCACCTGTTTATTTGTAAAATGAATAAGAATGGGGAATATAATAATACAAAATTATGATATGAACAAATACCCCCAAACTTATCTTTTGCTCGTCCTCGAGCAAAACTAGTTTTATTCTCGAAAAAGACCTAGCCTCACTTTCGCAGGGAAACGCAATCGTACTGAGCTCATGCAAAAAGCTGTTAAACCTCTAGGTGTCCCTAATAGGAGGAGTGTTGTCTCAAAAGGATTTTTAGCGGATACTACCCACAAAATCCTATCAATTCGGCCTATTGACTTTTATTCTCTAATTCGGTTTTCTAACAAGAAATTCTATTATCTTCAACTCAGAAATTATATACCCGTATTTTTCACGCTTCCTTATCACTTAACTTTAAGATTGTATATGTTTTGTAATTTTACTTAGTTTTAGTATCTTTTGAATTTTCCTTCTAAGGTTCCATCTCAACTTAGGAATTTTTATCATCTCTACTAAACATATAAGTCCTATTTTTCATTCCTATCTCTCATCCAAACACCAATCACATACCCCTACGTGTGTGTGTATATCACCCCTACACTTGAAAATTCAAATCAAGCTATTATACTCTTGTCCATTATCCAAAGTACTTTTAGTTGGTGAATTTTTAGATGAATTTGCTCACACATTCTTCATGCGGCCTAATACTTCTTGAGGTACCAACGACCGATTACAAAATGTGTTTGCACATTAAGGCGTAATTCCTCGTCTTGTAATACCTAAGGCTTTTAGCAGCGACTCCCAAACCAGTTGGTCTAAGGCACTAGGTGATAAAGCACCCTCGCTATATATATATATATATATATATATATATATATATATTTTTTTTTTTTTTACTACGCAGCCTTAAGTAATTACAAAACTAGTGTTCATTTCTTTTAAATCTCTTTATTCACACTTGTATTTTTATTTATTTCCCTTTATACTAAGGACTTTAGACAAGAGTATTTCAAGGTCTCTTCTACTATTCCAAGTTTCAAGGTTTGTGTTTGTGCAATTTGTAGGGTATATATTTTTAGAATTTAGACTTAAGCTTAGGAATTATTTTTTAGACTTATACTTTAATAAAAATATCAATAAAAACGAGAATGTGAATGATCAGAACTGAGTGGAATATTTGCATTCTCGTATTTTATCAGAAGAAAAGGTGGTGGTTCAATTTCTACAGGTGGAGGTTGATTAACCACAAAATCCTCGAGGTGTTTCTGTGGATCCTTTACTGGCTTAGCATCATCCATCATATGTATATGATGTTCAACTATGAGGGGACTAATCCCCTTAATGTCCGCCATAGTCCAGCCAAAAGCTTGCCGGTTGTTTTGTAAGACCATTAATGGGGCTTTCTCTTGCTCGAGAGCTAGAGATGCCGAGATGATAACAGGAAGGGTCTCATTCTCACCTAAGTAAGTGTATTTAAAGTGAGACGGCAACAGCTTGAGTTCGAGTTTTGGAGGTGAAACAATTGAAGGTAAAATTGGTGAAACTGTCTCGAACTCGAAGGATTCCATCAATGGTTCGAAATCACTATAAGCAACCAAGTCGGATGGTTCAACTAACTCATCCGAAAATTCAAAGGACTCAAACTCGGGCGGTGAGTCTTCAAAATCGTTCGAAAAAGTGAAACACTCATAATCGCTATCGGTTGTGCAAACTGTGTCGGATTCAAGGAGGAACGCACTAGTGGCGTCAAAACTGCTGTGATCGAACAGAAATTTTTCAAGCTCACAGTCCTCCTGCGTGATTTCGTGGTTCGAGCAAACATCACGTATACTAGCTTTAGGTACGGAGGGCAAACTTCCTATCTTGTAAATGTTGAACTCACTTGATATCTTCCCGAAGGATAGAGTCATAGAGCCATTGCGACAGTTGATTACAGCATTGGAAGTGGCTAAAAATGGTCGACCGAGGATCACCGGAATTTAGTTCCGTGGGTTAGCCACAGGCTGTGTGTCCATAACAATAAAATCAACAGGGAATATGAAGTCCCCTACTTTGATCAACACATCTTCTAACTCACCCCTAGGATGGGTGATGGATCGATCAGCCATTTGGACAGTACAATGAGTGGGTTTCAACTCTCCAACACCTAATTGCTCATAAACGGAATAGGGAAGCAGGTTAACACTGGAACCAAGATCTAAAAGTGCTCGATTGATGTTCTTATCCCCAATTGTTATTGAAATTGTAGGACAGCCAGGGTCCTTTCGTTTTTGGGGCAATGGTTGAGGTTGGGTAATAGCATTGCTTACGGCACTGGCTACGAGCACTTTCTTGGGTATCTGAGACTTTCTCTTCGCGGTGCATAAGCTCTTTAAGATTTTTGCGTAAGAAGGGACTTGTTGGATTGCATCCAAGAGAGGTATGTTAATGCTAACCTGCTTGAATAACTCCACAATCTTCTCCATTTGCGGGGTTGGTTTATTGGATCTCAACCTGTTTGGAAATGGAACATTTTGAAAATTTGTTGAGTCCAATATTTGTGGAGTAGATTGCGGATTTGGAACGGATCGCAGTGTTGGTGTGTTCATGAAGTGAGATGTGGGTCCGTTAGAATTAGAAGAAGTAGAGCCTTGTGAATAATGAAGAATAGGCTTTGAAAAAGATGAAGAAGATGAAGATGTAGAAAAAGCACCGGCAGGGGTGTCATCACTATTACCCACATTATTGTGCAACACTCTTCCGGATCTCAATATGGTCACAGCATTTACATTATGATTTTGTTGTTCATATGCAACATGTGCATTGTGTGTATGACCGGGATTTGGCAGTGGTTGAGATGGAAGCTTTCCCTTTTTTCGCTCGCTCAACGCAGCATTTAGTTGTGCAATTTGGGCCTCAATTGATTTGATGCTTTGATCATGTGAAGCGCTGTTTTGCACCAAAGATTGAATGGAAGTCTCCAACCTTACTGCGGATTGTGTAGATTGTTTCAAAAATGCATTTAGACTTCGTTCTAGCGAGAAAACCTTATCGTTATTTGGTTGAACAAAATTGTTTTGAGGATAAGAGTTGTTGGGCACAAAATTGTTCATTTGGTTTGGGTAAGGTTGGGATTGGAAAGGATGCTGGTATTGAGTTTGTTGAGGTGCTTGTTGTTGTGGAGGAAGAGGCCTTTGAAAGTTGTTATTGCCTTGGAATTGTTGATTTTTATTCTAAGCAAAATTTGGGTGGCTCCTCCAACCAAGATTATAAGTCGAAGGGTATAGATCATTTCTTTGTCTTTGCTGAAGGGAAGTATTGACTTGATCTTATCCTTGAACAGGTGGATTGTAAGGACACTCTTCAGTAAGATGGGATGGATCCGAACAACAAGCGCAAACAGTGCGTGAGGGTAAAGCAGGGGCAGGAGAAGGCGATGAGAATTTGTTCTCAATTGCTTCTAACTTTTTCGTAAGTGTGGTCATTTCGGCCTTTATTGCAATCGACATATCTAGTTGACGTATGCCCGCCCTAGACTGACCTGTTGAAGAAGATGAGGTGGTCTCAGTGCTTTCCCACTGAAGTGTTTGTTCAGCAAGATCGTCGAGAAACTGCCAAGCTTCCTCGCTTGATTTTGTTAGAAAGTGACCTTGACAAATGGTTTCCAACAACTGCTTAGTTGCTGGGTTCAATCCTTCGTATAAACTTTGGCAAAGTTGCCAATTCTCGATACCGTGGTGAGGGCATTGAACAAGTAGGTCTTTAAATCTTTCAAAACACTTCCAAAATGGTTCGGAAGGAAGCTGGGAAAATTGAATGATTTCGTTGCGAATTCTCGCAGTCTTGTGATGTGGGTAAAACTTTTTTAGAAAAGCTTTAACAAACTCTTCCCAATTTTTAATCGAGTGTGATGCTGTGCTATATAACCATTTCTCGGCTAGGTCACATAAGGTGAATGGAATGACACGTAGCCTTATAGCATCATCAGAAAGATGTGTTGTCTTCATCATTGCGTAAACATTCTGGAATTTGTTTATGAAGATGTAGGCATCTTCGGATTCCAGCCCATGAAATTTAGGCAACATGTTGATGAAGTGGGGTTTGATCTCAAAATTATCCCCATTAGCCGGTGGAAGTGAAAAACAAGTAGGTAAATCGGTGCGGATAGGGTAGAAAAGATCCTAGAGCACGATTCGTTAGGGAGCTTCAACAGGTGGGTGTTGTGGGTTATTCGCACCTAGTGGAGGTAGAATCATTCCCGCGGGTAACGGGTTGTTAGGATTAAATCCCGACATCTCCTTAGAAGATGAAGAATGTGAAGGTGAAGGTAAAGAAGTGGAAGGAATTTCGACTTCGGAGTCGAAAGCGTTGTCAGTTGGTACTAACAAGACACAGACTAAACGGGCACTAGTGTCCCTAGTCCAACCAGACATACACTAAAGAGGTAGTGTAGTAAAAAGGTGAAAAACAGATGGTGGGGGTAAGAAAACGTCAATGGAAGAAAGTGGGTGTAAGTGGGGTGCAATGGATTTCTTAGCAGCAAGTGACAAGTTTTTGTAAAAAAAAAAATTTCGTTTTGTGTTTTTTTTTATATAAGGAGCTTTTTGCAAAAAAAAATTTCAATAAAAGACTTAGACACACGTTCAATCAATCACAAATGCACAATCAGGCCTAGATCTAGGGTCACCTAGATCAACTAGACTGCTCCTAACTGTTCCAAAGGGCAAATTGTGAGGACCTCAAATCGCTTCTTCACCGCCAATTATGGCCAGGTAAGCATAAATAGAGAAAGGAGGGATCTGCTCACGAATCACAGTGAGACGGGCCTTTTAAAGTTACCTTTCCCTACCTGTCTAGCCTAGGCACCACAAAGTCTGGTTTAGATAAACGATCGATGCCTACAACTATTCTTTTGTCCTATCGAGCACGACGGTCCTTATAGGCTGAGTCTAATTTTTTTTTATTTAACTCGATGGTCAATGCAATATGCTTTATATGATTTTTGGGGTCCAAGGAAGGGTAATGAAATCCCCACCCAATCTAGATTGGTGTTAAAGCCCCTTAAAGTCAGTTTTAAAAGATGCAAAGCAGTAAACACACAAACACTTGCCAATTTTTATTTTATTTTATTGCGGTGCAAAGAATCCTGCACAAGATCAAGTTATTGGAGAAGGGGAGAAGTTTTTGCGCAAAGAACCCTGCAGAAAAAATTTTCAGAAGAGATCAGAGGGTTCAGAAGAAGAAAAGAAAACCTACAGAGGAGATTTGGTCTGCTGACGTCAGCAGACCGCGGCGGTTCCGTGGCAGAAGGCACACTTTAGCCGCGGCTCAGCGGTCTAATTCTCTGGTCCAGCCTCAAAATTTTTTCTGTTTGTCTGTTGTGGATCTCCTCTGTTTGTTCAGATCTGCTGTTTACTGTTTTGCTCTCTAAATTTTTCCAGATCTGAATCTGTTCTTCGATCCTGCCCAATTCAAACGAAAACACCCTTCACAAAATAACAAGATGATAAATTTTTTATATTTTTTTATTTTTCAGTTTTTATGATTTTTCAATTTTTATATTAACCCGAAATTATAAAAAGAAAATAACTACGCCATCCCCGGCAACGACGCCATTTGATTGTTGTTTTGTTTTAATGTGCTTGCGCTTTTAAAAGATAAATCAAAGAATAGTTAACTGCAATCAAGAACGGGGTCGCTTGGTAGCTAGCCGGTGAGTACGGGTCGGTCCACAGGAATTTTTGTGTATTTTCTATTTGTTCTAATGAGTTAATTCCAATTGTGGTGGATTAGATTATCACTAAAAACTAAGGTTGATTTAGACTAGGATTAAAACCTTGCTAGGGTTAGGTTTAGGTTAAGTTTGAAAATTCAATATTTTCCTCACCGCTTTCTATGCCCTAATTAAGATCTATTTAGGTGTTATGGTAATAATTAATAAAGTGGATTAGTACCATCGGGAAGAAACTATGTTTCTTCCTCTAGGTACTTGTCCGTCCTTTCTCAATTCTTACCCTAACCTCCATGGAAAACATACACAACCGGTCTTTTAAACTACGGTATCACCGCTACCTCATGGGATAGGGTGCCGTAGTGAGCGGTGTGCGTATGTATGCATAGAGCCCTATTAAAATGTATGATAGGCAATAAAGAGATGAGAGATTTTCATCTCTCAAACCTTTCCTATTCCTAACCCTAACAAGTGAGGAACTACTCACTCATTAGGGAATTAAAAGATTTCATTTTTTTATGATTGTTTTTAATAACCTAGTTATCTAATCTACGGCAGATAAATAAAATCTAAAGTAGGGCAGATAAATAAAAGTTATACTAGGGCAGAAAGGAAATTAACTAGGGCAATGAAAGGAAAAACATACTTTATCTTTTATTTGATACTCTCTTCAAACATTACAGGAATTGAAATTCTGAATTTTGATAAATAAAATGAGGCACAAGAAAATGCATGCTCCAAAAAGAGTATTAGGGTTTCTATTTATAGATTATAGAAACCCTAGGGTTACATCCGATCCCTATCTGCATTTACAAAATTACCCTAAGAAGCCTAGTCAACGCACCGCCACACCGTCAATTTTTGCACCGACACGTGCTCACTATGGCCGCCGAACCGCGGCCAAAAGCCATGTTTGGCCGCGGATCTGCGGCCATATAGTAGGGTCTTGGGCTGTGTTCTTCTGGGCTGCTTCCTGTTGCATTTTCCTAGACTTTTCTTCACTTGGTTCTTCCGAATGTTTTCTAGTTTCTTCCAGATTTCCACAGTGCATAATGTCGTGGACTTTTACTGTTTGCTTCGTGTCGAAGTCTTGAACCTTACGCTGCCTTTGTACTTTGTGAACTTGTTCATTCTTCATTTGTCCCTCAAACTGTAAGCATGATCAAGATTCTTCCATTTGTTGGTTGTAGTCTCACTTTTGTATCGTCTTTCATTATTTTCACTGTTTGTTCCAAGAACCTGTAACCTGCAACTATGTAGCAGACATGGATCAAAAGCACCTGTTTATTTGTAAAATGAATAAGAATGGGGAATATAATAATGCAAAATTATGACATGAACAATGACACGTGGAAGATGACGTGTCCCAGAGCATACAAGAAAGGACCTACAGGGGCCGACCAGATTGCTCCTATGCCTGTCCTACCGACGAGGCTGGCTCGCCTCCGAGCCCCAACACAATTGGCCTCCTCGGCCTCGCAGCTCGTTCCCGAGCTACCGCAGAAACTAGATATCTCGACTCTCCAGCTCGTCCGCGAGCTCTCCCGCCGAGGTCATCTTCTTTGGTCTCATCGATCCGACCAACAGCACTGCTTGCAGGCGTAACCACTATCCCGCGAATCTCGCAATGTGCGAGATCTCCGCCGGCCATATCCCACGTTCTAAGCCACCATGATTCCCCATTAGCGAGCCTGTCTCTCCATTAATGGGAGGTCCCGCTCATCACGCGGGCGTAACGTCGGGAGCGTAACGGCCGGCGTGATTCTCGCGCCTGCTGCACCTGCTGCCACCGCTACTTAAACCCCTCTTTCAGATGGTCAAGGTAAGCCAATTCTGCTCCACTAAGCCATTACTTTGCTCGAATCACTAGACTAACTTGATCATCGGAGGGTTCTCGGTGGTACAACAACCTTGAGACTTCCTTGCAGGTAACTCGGCGACCACAACCTCAACCCATTGAGATCCACACGCTTCAGGAGCGACAGCCTCCAGATCCAATCTCAGCCACACATCGCAGCCATCAGCAGATCAACGGGAAGCAACATCTGAAGCGGGTTCCCCCCCCCATCAATCCCTAACTAATATAAAAAAAGAAAAATTGCACAAATTTACCCATCAAGTTTCATGTTTTTTGCGACTGATTCCATGAACTATTTAATTACAAACAAGTACCATGAAATTTCACCCCGATTGCAACTAAATAACATCAACTTTTATTCTTTCTGCAAACGTTATATTTAACTGCCACGTTATTAATATTTGACTTGTTTTCCCCCTTTTACCCTTATGTTCTCAGTTAATCCCTAAAATTTCGAGAGGTATAATGGTCCATTGAGTCACAAAAGTTAATTTATGTCGAAAAAATATAGTTCATGTCTAATTATTAAAGCTCATAATATCAATCGCAAAAAACTTGAAAGTTGATGGATACATTTATGCAATTTAGCCAAATAAAAAAGGAAAAAGTCAAAATAGCATAAAATTAATAATAGCCCACTGTTGCTATGAGAGAAAAAGATTGAATAAAGTGACAAATGAAAATCTAAGATTAAATTTGATGAGCAGAGATTTCCTCTGAAAGGTAAAAAAAGGTCAAAAGTTTGTTGGCTAAGTTTCCAGATTCACAGACCGAGTCCGAATACAAACAGGTTACCTTTCTGGTCCCAAAAAGGGGAAACTTGGAAAGGAGGCAAAAGAAAGCCGATTCAACCGTGACCTTACAAAAAGGCCGTGCCAAATATAGAACGTTCATACAAATTTATTAAACCCAACTTGCTCCTTTTTTCCCTTCTTCTTCAACTCTCTCACAAAATCTATCCAAAAACAACAACAACAACAACAAATCCTCAAGAGGTATGCAATGGTTTATGTTTTGTTCTCAAATCATCATGCCTTGTACAAGTATGGGTTATTTTTGTTGTCTAAAACCCTACACCCTAAAACTGTAGATCCCAAACCTTTGTTTTTCTGCCCCGGTAGCGATTTTGAGTAGGTCAATAAATTTTTGTTTATCTACTTGAATCAAGATAATTGCTTGTTTCTTCCTTGTTTGAGAATAACATTTTTATTATTAAAAAAACAAAGAAAAAAACAAGCAGATATTTTCCTTCTATTTTTTTTGGGGGGGGGGGGGGGGGGTTTAATTAGGTAGCAAGTGCATTTTCCATGAATAAAAAAGTGGGACATTTGATAGGTTGATTGTCTCTTGATTTACATGTTTCTGTATCCCATTATCCAGTCTATGTACCTACATCAATTAAATCAATAACTTTTTATAAACGTTTTTCCTTTTCCTTTTTCCTTTTTTGGTATTTGAATCAAAATTGGTTGTTGTTGCTAGAAAAATGAGTAGCCAATTAATTAATGGCGTCGATGGGCTTACTAGAGTTGCTATAAAACCAGTATCTTTTTTCCTTGTTTCTGCATATCATCATTAATACCCATAACACTTCTATTTACACAAATCAATAAACTATAATTAGATTTTTCTGTCTTCGTTGGAAGTGCATATTTGCAGAATAGAAAGAGAATAGCAGTTTTTGATAGAGATAAGTTCTGATTGCTAGAAAGCAGAGAAGCAATTTTTGGGGACTAAATGACTGTTTATTGCAAGTGCAGACTTTCAGAGCTCTGGAATTGCGATAAACAATCATCGCTTCCTTATTCTGGGATCGCTTTCTCCATCCAAATAGTTTGTTAGACTTCAAATCCAAAGTTTTCAAAGTCTGCTTTTGCAATAAACATCAAATTTTATCTTATTTTAGCATAACTTTCTCTATCCAAACAGTTCGTTTAAACCTTAAATCCATAATTTTAATTTTCTGTTATCTATTGTAGATAGAGGATAAAATAGTGAACAACAGTAGGACACAAAGATCGGCATAGAAGGGAAATAATGGACGATAAGAAGGCCGAGGTGCTAGAATGCGAAATGAGGAGATGGAGAAGGTTGAAGAGATCTTGGGGTATCATTTCCAAGATAGGAGTTTGTTAGAGGAGGCATTGACTCACTCTTCATTCTACCTTCCATCAAAACCCGGGGTCTCATACGAGAGACTCGAGTTTGTGGGTGATGCCATACTTAATTTGCTTGTCGCACGCTGGGTATATACCATGTACCCGGATCTCGGCCCTGGTTCCCTTACTCGCCTTCGTGCGGCCAACGTGGACACGGAGAAGCTCGCACGTGTTAGCTGTCAGCCGCGATCTCATCTCTTTCTACGACACAAGTCACACATGGTGCCGACGTTCAACGACCAGGTATTCATTATAATGTAAATTTGTTGTGCCCAATAGGTTTTTCCCTTTATCAATGAGCTTGAGTTTTTAACATTTTCTCTATGTAGATAGAATTCAAGTTAATGACATTAATAGGCATCTAAAGAATTTGTGTTCTTGTATACAATTCTTTTCAGGACCAATTTTTTTCATGAGCTTCAGATTAGATGCTTATAATATGGCAGTTCAAGTCTTGTTTGTGTATTTCATTCAGCATGTAGCATGCTAGCTTGAACATCCAAGGATGCAATGCGCAAATTAACAAGTTTCACCATACTTACAGAAATGCTGCATTTTACTCTTTTCCTCTTCCTTCTTGTCTTGGGGAAGCTGCATTACCTTCTAAAAGTCAATATGACACTACTCTGCTCATCAATAGAAACATTAGTCTCTGTTCTTGCATTGGCTTTTATGCTACTTCCGTCTATTGTTACTTTAGCAATCGTAGAAAGAATGGTGAAGTTTTTTAGGAAAACAAATAATAGATAAGTAGACAGAGAAACAGCAAATTGTGCAGTAGTTTTGCCAATTTGTCACATAATTTTAAATTATATAGGAACCGAAAGTTCATGGTTATATCCCTCTCTCTCGGATGACTCTATAAGTAGGGCTGCAATCAATCCGATATGTTTCCGGCGGATTTTCCAATCAGATATTTTTACGGATTATTCCTCTCTTCGCCCTATTTATAGTAAAATAACAGGCACTGCCACCGGTCTGATTTACAACCAATCCATGCAAAGTCAAAGACCGTATAATATATACCACACAGAGAATATTCACTAATTGTGCTTTACATTGTTAGGGATGACTTTGTGGCAATCTAACTTAAAAACAGACCACAACATTTACAATGTAACTGACTTTATAAGGTTGTAAGATCGAAAGATTAATGACATACTTAATAAAGCATTTAGATGGAGAGATTATTTTGACAAATTGTTCAATGAGTGCTTTACTAAGAATTTGGATGGAATTGTCATTCAATCTCAAGATATAAACTGTGATTTCATGCGTAAAATAAGACTACCTGAGGTTAAAGAAGATTTGAACAGAATGAGTTTAAGAAAAACGGTTGTTCCTGACGGATTCCTATCGAGATTTGGAGATACTTAGGAGAAATAGGCGTTGCTGACAGATCTGTTTAATAAGATTTGACAGACAAAAAAGATGCCAAATGAATGGCGGAAAAGTATCCGTGTACCTATCTACAAGAATAAGGGTGACATTAAAAGTTGCTCAAACTACCGTGGAATAAAACTTATGTGTCACACCATGAAACTTTGGGAGAGAGTGATTAAACACAGGCTAAGCAAGAATATTAAGATAACAGAGAACCAGTTTGGGTTCATGCCTGAATGATCGACGACAGAGGCTATTCATTTGCTTCGTCAACTTCTCGAGCGTTTTCGAGAGAGAAGAAGAGATTTGTATATGATATTTATTGATTTAGAAAAAGCGTATGACAAGATACCTAGAGAGGTATTATGGGGGACAATGAGGAAGAAGGGGGTCCCCGTCAAGTATATTGACATAATCAAGAATATGTACAATAGAGTAGGGGCAAATGTCAGAACTTGCGGCGGCTTAACGAGTGATTTTCCAATTACAGTTGGTTTACATCAAGGATCTGCATTAAGTCCATTCCTGTTTACCATCGTGATGGATGAGCTTACTAGAACTATCCAAGATGAAGTACCTTGGTGTATGCTATTCGCAAATGATATTTTTCTAGTAAATGAGACGAAAGCAGGGGTTAATGCCAAATTGGAATTATGGAGGCAAACATTGGAATCTCGGAGATTCAGATTGAGCAGGTCTAAGACAGCATATATGCATTGAAAATTTAATAACCGAGAAGTCAAAATCATATTGGTATAACATTGGAAGGGCAAGAGATATCACCGAGCGACCAGTTTAGATATCTAGATTCCATCATCCAAAAAATGGGGAGATCGATAGTGATGTTAATCAAAAGATCCAAGCTGGATGGTTGAAATGGAGGAGTGCAACAGGGATTTTGTGTGATCGTAACTTTCCGTTAAAATTGAAAGGGAAGTTTTATCGGAGCGCTATTCGGCATGTCTTATTATATGGTACAGAATGTTGGGCTCCTAAGAAGCATCATACACAGAAGATGCACGTAGCGGAGATACGCATGCTTCGTTGGATGTGCGGTAACACTAGAAAAGATAAGGTGTGAAATAAGGATATTCGTGCAAAAGTTGGTGTAGCACCTATGGAGGAGAAGATGCGGGAAAACCGGCTAAGATGGTTTGGTCATGTGAGACGCGGACCTATGGAAGCACCGATTCAACGAATAGATACTCTCGATATGGGTAATGGCAAAAGAGCAAAAGAGAGACCGAAGAAAACATGGATGGAGGTGATACGAAACGATATGGTTGCCAAAGGACTAATGAAAGTATATTGTCCGATATGAGTGAGTGGAGGCGGAGGATTCATGTGCTGGACCCAGCGTGATCCTCATGTTGGTTCATGTAGCCTATCCCATATGCTTGGGATAAAAGGCTCAGTCGTTGTTGTTGTTGTTTCCACTCCTAAATTGCTTGTGATAAGATATTTAAGTTATTCATAACCAAATAAGGCATTCTTAGAGAGTACAAATAAAGGGGTAGTTTAGCGATTTCATGTATTCTTTTAAACCCTAGTTATTTTAATATCAATAGGGAGAGAGACCCCCTCTTCTCCTTGAGTTGTTTTTTCTAATACTATATTTACATGGTATCAAAGCACTACTGTATCTCCATTCCCATCTCAAAACAACTCCATAAAACCCTAGACATCCTCATCTCCACCAAAGCCCTAGTTGTCGCTATCGACTCCATAGATCTACACTGACATCGCCACCGACCCTCGCCGCCATCTCCATCAGTCTTCGCCTCCATCGCCGCCGCCTCCATCATCGCCGCCATCGCCGCTACCCCCACCATCATTGCCGCTGCCTCTAGTTTTTTTTAAAAAAACCCTAACCACCGTCATGTAGGGTAACTCTCGAACCTTAGTAAAAAACAAAAAAATCCAAAAAAATCCTTTTTCTATCGATCTCTTTCCTCACTTTAGATTTAGAAAACTCTCCGTTGAGGATTGGAGTTTTGGGTCTCTATCTATGCTTGGTGAATAGGGATTTCTGACTTGGGTTCCGGACTTGCGGAGCCTCCAGTGATGGGGTGAGAATAGCCGCCCTAGTGGTTGTAATAGCCTTTTCTCGAAGCGGTTACATGTACGTCTAGGCATGATTACTTGCAAAAGACTATGGTTTTGATTATCTCGAGACGTTTTCTTCAGTTGCCAAAATTTTCGTTGTTCGTCTTCTCATATCAATGGCTGCTAAATTGAATTATGATCTACATTAGTAAGATGTTAAAGATGCCTTTCTACATGGAGATTTAGAAGAAGTGTACATAGGACAAACTCCTAGGTATGTTGTTCAGGGTGGGATTTGAATTATGTTTCATAAAATCGTTGTATGGTTTAAAACAGTCTACCAAAGCGTAGTTCAGGCGATTCAGCAGTGTATATAAGAGTTCAGACTCGAATGATGTGTAATGGATCATTTTGTACAAACAAAATTAGGATGCATTTTTCTAATTTTATAAGTACATGACATTGTGATCATAAGCGACAATAACAAAGAGATTCAGAAGGTGAAAGGGTTTCTTCAGTCAAAGTTTCAATATTTCTGGCTTTTTAATGCACATTACGGCTTTAGTTCTTTTTTTTTTGTTTTAATAAACATCTTTTAATCAATGAGCCTAATATCTGTGTCCGTGTTATGAACAAGCACGTGTACACACACATGTATATGTGTTGTCACGTGTCCTTATTTCCTACTTTCATAGACTTGCCATGTTGACATGTCCACATATTTTGTCTGTGTGCTTGTATGTGTGCATGTTTATTTGTGTATATGTCATAAATCTCCTTCACGTTGATAATTTATTCTGTTGAACTGGAACAGAAATATACAAATCCTGCATCTCTCCATTTCAGAAAAGATTAGTTAGCCAACTTTTGAGTCATCTGCCTTTTATTTTCCTTCTCTTTAAGCAAACTTAACTTGATGCTTCTATAACATATAAATCTTTGGCTTTCTTTATAGTGCTCCTAGCATCCAGGTGACAAATTTCAGAGTCATTGAAATGTCTGAATTAATAATAGCATAAATGAAATATTATAAATTTATAATATTGTATAAAGGGCTGTTTGTGATAGCCGATTACGCATCGTATATGCTCCAACTAGGATAGTGTAACATGTGTGATGTGCATAGGCAAATTCATGTTAGAAGAAGGCTAGATGATCAAAATTGGATCTGTGTATTTTTATCGCGTTGTCGTATGATTAATTGCTTTTTCCTGTTCATGTGGACCTAGGTTTCTTTCTGTTGTATTTTTGGGCTATATTTTTATCTCCTAAGTTAAAAGTTTGCTGGCACCTTTTCATGTTGTATTCCTGGGTTTATATTCATGATCTCGTTGCCAACTTGTGTGGGTAATCTGAGTCCAGGCTATCCAGCAATTCGTATTCTTTTTACAGAATCTTTTGTACATGTAAATAGTAAATTGGTAATAACTTTGTAGGTGCATTTGATCTCAAATTCATGATTAAATTAGTCATATTGTAAGAATAATTGATGATTTTCAAGCTAAAATTTAAAGCCTGGCTTATTATGGAATACATTGATTGGAAATCATAGTATGGAACATGGACGTCCAACTCCGAGAATTTTCTTCGAAAAATCCATAAGCTGTACTAAACTTTGCTTTCATCGTCTTTTTTATCCTTGTAAAAGTTTCGGTTTCAGACTTTCTTAGTAGACGAGAACGGTCAATATGCTCATCACATTATTCACATTAGAATTGCATAATTCATCGTATTGATATAAAATTATTGTTATACATTCAGAAAATAAAAAAACAGGTAGGCTCCCATATTGATTATTTAATTTGGCAGCTATGGTTAAGATAATTATTAACTTTTTCGTCGCATCCAGGTTAAAAACTTCAAGGAAGGAATCAATGAGTACCCGAATCATTCCAATGGACTCCTCGATCCTCCCAAGGCACTTGCGGATATTGTAGAATCCCTTCTAGGTGCTATCTTTCTCGATAGCAACAGCTCTTTCGTTACTGTTTGGAAGGTAAAAACCTCAAAAAACCTCGAAACCTTTATTATATTAGGATGACATCTATGTTTGTGACTTTATTTTTATTTTATATTTTTTATATTTTGGGTACAGGCATTCAAGAAGCTAGCCGAGCCATTGATCGATCTTGAAACTCTAGGAAGGCACCCAGTGACCGAGCTGCATGAGCTTTGTCAGAAGAATAAGCTCGATCTAAAATTCGTTACAGACACATGGGCAAAAAGCATGAACGTTGAGGTTTTAATCAATGGCAACATAATTGGCAGCGCAACCTACAGCCACAAAAAAGATATCGCGATGAACCGTGCGGCAAAATGTGCTCTCGATAGGCTCAAGTCGACGGCGATCTCGTGAATTCTAACTACGATGGCGGGTTTAGAGGAAGCCAGGGATCAAGCAACTCGTGGGACCCACTGGACCAGACGACCCTCGCCGTCATGGTTTCTGGTTTGTCTGCTTTTTTGGGGTGATGCTCCAGCTGATGGTGATGTTTAGTCCCAAGGCTGACTAGTTTGAAGGATCGATGCTTGGATTAAATGCCTTAAAGACATTTGCTTTGTAATCTAATAACTTATTAACTGCTGACTCTACTGCAGTTACGACCGAAATGCTGTTGTTATGTGGACTATTTATGATTGCTTTCTCCTGTGCTTAATTGATAGTAGTTTGTTTTCCGTTTAGCGACCCTTTTTCTGAATCATAGATATCTTTACTAACTAGAATGACAATCCATTCTTTCTCTGTATTAAATGAGAGGACCTTTTGATGATAAATCACAGCAAGAAACCTTATGCACCTTTTAGGCAAGAAAAAACGCTAAAAGAACAGAATTTTTGAGTGGTTTTGAGATATATATATATATATATATATATATATATAGAGAGAGAGAGAGAGAGAGAGAGAGAGAGAATATAATGGAGGAAAGATGCCATAGGAGTGAATTTTCTCCCATGGCGTCGAAAAAATACCCCCTTCCTCATTTTTTTCGACGATCGGCACCCACCATCTTTATCGTTATTATCTAAGAAGTGGGTACACCAAATTTCATGTGATTCTACAATCTTTTCACCGTTGAATTAGCAATGTAAAAAGTTCTATTGTCGGTAAACTGTTAATTTGAACCCACAAAATCAACAGTGAAAAAGTTGTAGAATCACATGAAATTTGGTATACCCACTTCTTAGATGATAACGATAAAGAGGGTAGCTTAATAGAGGAAAGGTGCCATAGGAGGGAATTTCCTCCTATGGCGTCGGAAAAATGTACCTTCCATGAATTTTTTCGACGATCGGCATACATCACCTCCATCTTTACCATCTAAGATGATCTTTATCATCTAAGATGTGAATATACCAAATTTCATATGATTATACCATTTTTTCACCG
Source organism: Agapanthus africanus (assembly GCA_030015575.1). NCBI lineage: Eukaryota > Viridiplantae > Streptophyta > Magnoliopsida > Asparagales > Amaryllidaceae > Agapanthus > Agapanthus africanus. The sequence continues at coordinate 133,238,096 of JASDDO010000018.1, read as the reverse complement.
TTAATTTAGTTAGTGCAAAATTAATGGTTTACCGACAACAGAACTTTTACATTGCTAATTCAACGGTGAAAAAGTGACGGAATCACATGAAGTTTGGTGTACGCACTTCTTAGATGATAACGATGACGATGATGGATGCCGATCGTCGGAAAAAATGGTGGAGTTAATATTTTTTCGACGCCATAGGAGGAAATCCCCTCCTATGGCCTCTTTCCTCCTTTATTCTCATATATATATATATATATATATATATATATATATATATATATATATATATATATATATATATGGGTTAAGGGTCCTGTGTTCGAACTCAAGAAATATTCCCGAGCCCGTAACTCAAAAAAAAACCTCGACCTCACGATATCATCATCTCCTCACGGTTAAAAAAAACAACCGAGAAAAAAAAACTCTCCTCCCTCCCTCGAGCGCCTCCATCCCTCCTCGAGCGCCTCCATCCCTCACCTTCTCGATCGCCTCCTCGAGCACCCTTGAGATCTCGAATCGCTAAACATGAGTACAGCAACGAAGGTTTTTTTTTTATCAGGAAAAAACCCAGGGTTCTGATGACGATGATCGGGAAAAAAATCTCTCTTTCCGTTATAAATCAATCCGACAACTTGAACTGGTTAAAATTTTGTCTTGTTCTCTTAAAATTTGGCTTCAGATATGATATTATTGTTTTAATTTTTAGGATTTTATTTTTCAATTTCTGGCCAAATTGATTGCTTTTGCTATAAAACTCATTGGCAGTAATGATTTTTGCCATTAAAAATCATTAGGAATTGCTTCAATTGTTGTAATTGTTGTATTGTTGTTTATTCATGTTATTAAAAAATGCAAATGACACCAGTATAAGAAACTAGGAACAACCCGTTAAGATAATATTAGGGTCTTTAAAACTGGATACACAATCTATGTATCATAAATTCTAAATTTTCCTTGTTAATTGATTACCAACTGCAAATATTTATATTTGTCTGCTTCATTTGCCATGGATCAAATATTGGTGTGCCAAGGAGTTGCATTTGAAACTCTATTAATAAAAGATATTTATCTTGTTTACCTTTCACATTTATTTCTATGATTTGTATAAAGCAGAGGAAATAAAGTGCCCAGTTTATAGAAGATAAGGCTTTTTTCTTGATGATTGACTGCTGAAGCTTGCTTGCACTTTTAATATCCTATCACTTATCTAACATGGTGAATTCACTCATCCTCTTGACAAAGTTACACTATTTTTTGGGGGCAATTTTGGAGGTGTTCTTAACTGTTCTCATTATGCTTTGATACAGTAACAATGAAGGATGAAGGAACTGAACATTTTAGGATGGTTTTGTGCCCTGTCACAAAACTTTGCCATTTGGTCCGCTTTCTTTTTTGTCGTCGGCTCGATATGTGAATAGTTGTCTAATTATGTTAATTTTTCAGTACTCATGTGACAATTAATCTAGTGTTGATTTCATTTCACATGAACGTAGTGTAGCTGAATTGTATGAGTTTGTATGCTTGGATTTAGTACAAGTTTGGATATGCAAGTCTAACAGAAGAGATCTTATGAATGTCCTGAAATGCTCCAACTAAATTATTTGCTTCACTGAAAAGGTTGTTTGGCATCGCTTCTCTCAGATCTCGTGCAAAGCATGCAGTGTGACGATTCCATAGTTTTTTATTTCAACAAACCGAGTTCATTACAGGTATGCCTGTGTAACATTTCAGGAAAATAAAATATTATTTTCGGAATTAAAATAATTAAAATAATAAATTTTAAGAATACTAGAAAAATATGGAAATTGGTTTAAATGAAATGGTATAATTATATACCATTAGTTTGGAAAATATTTGGAAATTAATACGAATTATTGATTTTGAAAGAAATTATGGGATTTGGACCTTTTATAAATTATTATACAATTAATTATATACAAGATTTTGCTAAACTTGATTAATATTTTACTAATCATGCATTATCTTGTTTAGAATACATGACATGCAACATGACATGTTGCAAAGACTTGTTACATTTTTATTAAATCTTGGCTTCTTTTGTGATTTTATGGTTTTTGGTTTTGGTTTTAAAATAAAAAGAAAAGGGAATTTTTTTATGTGAGATATTTTGTGAGAAGGGGGTGACCATACGGTATGGCACGAGTGAGGAAGAGAAAGAGTAAGAAGGGGTATTCTTTGACCATGGCGTGCATTTCCTTTCTCCTTCATTCATCTCCTTCATTTTCTTCTCCTTCATTCTCCTCCCTCCATCTCTTCTACCACTCACTAACACCCTCAAATCAATCACTAAACACGTTGCCATCTTCATAAAAAACAATCACAAGCTCATCCTAAACCCTATGGAGGCATCAAGTCAATATTTGGAGCACTTTGGGCAACTCAAGAAAATTCTTGAGTTGCCAAATAAGGTAAATCCTACACTTTTAGTTTTGTTTTTAGATTTTATAATATCCTAATGTAGTTTAGAATTAAACTAATGAGGTTTAGTGAAGTTAGAATTTTCCAAGATGAGGTTAGGGGATAATTGGAGTTGTGATAATGTAATTGAGGTTTAGTTAAAGTTTGCAAGACCTTAGTGTTGTTTACTGGCCAAAACCAAGGACTAGAACTGATACACGAACTTTGAGTTTTCCGATGTCGGTTTTGAGGACTAATTGGAATCTGGAGCAACTGGGATAATTGTAAGAAAATCAAACAGCTACATTAACCTAGTTAGACCCTTAAAAGACCACCACAAAAGTATGACACCCAACTCCTTTCATGGGACCGACGACGCTGGGTATTCTTGATATTCTCGTCGGCCACTTGGTAGGTTTTAGTGCTGGGGTTTGCTCTATAGCTCACACATCTTATAACCTAGCCCCTGTATTGTTAGTTTAGTCCCAATTGACCTGAAGCAAAATCTGGAGGTGTTTCCTCAAGTTGCTGTTTTGGTTTTACGACTTTTAATGACTTGGATTTTTGTAATTGGGTTTTGACTGGGTGGTTTGACGTTTGTATGTCAACATCGAAGGTTGTTGGGTTATTCTTGCATGCGTAGGCCATAGAATCTAACCTATGTGCATTTCGTGTGCCATATCGGTTTTCTCATATTGGATTCTCGTTTACGATATGACGTATTTGAATTGTAGGTACCTTCACGTAGACTTCGAGACGACAAGGCGTCATTGTCACGACCCGAAAGTACGGAACATGACCGGCACTTAAACTACGAACGTCTCGAGGTGTACGTAATCTAAGTAAACCGAAAACCCAGAAATCCAAACCAAGAAAAGTAGTAGAGAGCAGGAAAAACCAACTTAAAGCAAGTAGTTTCAATAGCATAAGCCGAATTATGCGGTTTTTAAAAACATCAAAAAATTACTGAAAATTTCGGCAGAGTCTCCTTTGTAAATACTGGCTCCCAAACGGGATACAACATGAATAGTATACGAAATCAAGAAAAAGGCATCCCCAAGCGGGAGCTAGCTCTTCGTCAATCGACGGTCACAACCACACAAGCAATATAATATACAACGCCAACGGCGAGGATCAAAACTCAAAAGGAAACTCAAAACCACCAGAAACATAACGAGCGACTCTAAGGTCGAAAGAATAAACAACACTGGTCTCTATCTCAAAAAAAAATACATGTTTGGTTGATGGAATTCTAGATACAACAGAATAATGATATACAAGATAAATAATGGGGGTATGATACAAGTAAACCCACCTACTAGCAAATCACCCGAATGAAACTATGCCCGCAAAGCCGTAATGAACATGTACGGCAACCTGCAAGAAACTGGGGCACAACGGGGGTGAGTTGCCAACTCGTGAATAGAAAAACATCTACGCACAGAAATCGCATAAATAACGCAATCCTAGGTCAATGATCATAATATATCCTCAAATATATATAACATGCAGCCTATAACAATGGCTAGGGTAAATATCTAACCCGAGTGTAAACTCATGTGCCCATGTCAGTGCCTCAGGTAGCAATATATCATATGAATGAGGTATGAATGCATGAAAACAGAATACATGTAAATGAAGAAACTGTTTTCATAAATTAGTGAGATTTCCTTCGTATTTTAAACTGAGGTATCATAATTAAAATCAGTATCAACAGTGTCTAGCATCGACACAAAACATAAATCTCACTGTCTCGAAATATCAATGTCTCAATCTCAATATCTAGGGCGCCGTCAGTCCAGACCGGCCCCTACCATCCATCTCAAGACCACGACGGTATCCTCCGGATATCCGACGCGTCGGGTAATATCACCGGTAGGTAGTGCTCCCCAGCCAGGCTCAACGTCAACACCACATTCCTCTTGCCCCGGGGTACCATACCGGGCCCACCATGTACCCGTGACGGTTCCTCCACTCCTCGACACGGATCTCCAAAACCACAGCAAACTCATGGTGGACGACACTTTACATCACTAGAAAACCGCAACATTTTATATTTTAAAAGATCATAAGTTGTAAATTTTGCGGCCTTCCCCGAAATCCAGAAATATCATAAATCTCAAGAAATCATCACAAGTGCATATGTCAATGATAATGAACTAGGCATGAACAACTGAATAACAGTATGCATGAAGTGGTAGGTAATAACTACAATGTCTAATATGGCATATAAGGGAAGTACACTAATATCATGTCAACACTACTAGCTAACAACCTAAGTCGAGTAATTATATTCTCTAAAGTGTACGTGGCATGGCAATTACCGATGAAGATGTGTGTGAGCCGGCAAGTAGGTGTACGTGGTACATACGCATCATCGGTAATGGTGCTGGTGTCCTAACAGCATGATATCAATAATGGAATATGCAGCAAAATAAATATGCGAGGCAGAGCGAACAGCAATAATGTGCGGGAGCTGAATACTAGACACAACGATAACTAATCTGCAATAATCTAATATAAGTCCTACGAATGGTGCCTTTTGAAATAACACGAATCATGGGGTTTTGAAAATAGGGGCTACGGTGTTTTTTATGAAAAGATACGTCGTTTTTGAAATATCCGTAGATTCCCTTGAGCTGTCTTTAAAAATGCCCACGATTCGTTAGTTTTTGAAATAGGTAAGAAGTCTAACCTAATCTAACAACTACACTAAACTATACGGCTGAACTACAAGCTGAACTACAGGTAAGGAAACCGCCTATCATCTGAGTCGATACATATACATACCTGTATAAGTATAGTCGGTGATCTCGCCTCAATAATATCATATCCGATACCATATCTATAATCAGGCATCCCAAGTCAAGAGTGCGGATCAATCATCAATATAGCTCGTACGTAAATCCGTCGTACGGCATCCCAATCTGGGTACGGGTCAATATCACATTCCTCATACTATTCACCTGGTATCCTCTTTATCGAATATCATGATCGGGGTACTGATCTACGTCTAGTACCATACTGATACCGCCTACGTATGCATGGACGTGTGTGAAACACTACGTCAAGGACCCGCTACAACGTCATGTCGTATCTAAGATACGAACCCTGCTATATCACCGATCTCACGGCCTCAAATCAAATCTCATCGACTCATCATAAATCCCAAGTACTATCATCCTCAATCCGTATGTGAACACATAGTCCCATACCCATGTGAACACATAACTATATAATCCCGTATAAGCGCAAATGAAAGAAGAAAGTATGCAAGTATGGGTGTGTGTGTGCATTTGTGGTGCGACCACTACTCTAGGGTTTCGCGACACTAAATCATCCAAGAACACCAAATATCTATATCATCGATAATATCAAACAAATTATAGTCAAAATATATATATATGTGTGTATACGTATTCGTATACATCACCACGAACTGCGGGGGTGCTATACGCCATCCACCCGACTTTTCCCCGTAGATATAAATCTACTCACCTGGTCCTCGCTCGCCGGTGCCGACGTCGCCACGCGCTTGCTTGTCGTCTCGAAGTCCACGTGGGGGTACCTACATATCATAACGCACCATATCGCATTAAAACTAAATTCGAGATCGAAACGGCATACGAAAATCAAATCGGTACGCGTATCACGCATAGGTCCAAACCTATCGCCTACGCATGCAAGAATAGTAAAACTAACCCTCGATGTCGATGTACAAACGTCAAACCATCGAGAAAAATCCAATCACACTCATTTGCACATTCACGAACACTAATTTTAATATAAACTAGGTTAAAACTCACAAAAACCCCATTTTCACTTAAAAAGTCATTTTTCCGAAAATCTAGCAAGCACAATTCGCCGTTTTTGTACAAAACATGATGTTTAAATGAAAGTAGCGGCCAATATACTTATTAAATATCTTAAATAAGTCGTATAAACAATTTCCGTAATTTAATCTCATTAAATTCCAAAAATCCTAATATTCTAGTTTACAAAAATACCCTTTTTTAACAATTTCAAAGCAAAATTGCACAAACTACAATCTAGCTTAGATTTGCATGATCCAAAGCATTAAACCACACTTAATAAAGTTAATGAAGCCATGAAAAACCTAATTAGATTTTTAGTCTAACATTTGCAATAATTTCCAAAAACCTAGTTTAGAAAAAAAAAAGCTTAATTTGGACATTTCCATGTAACAATATGAAATTTAACTACTAGTTTACTTTCTACAAATTCTAAGATGGTAAGCTACCCATCACAACCATACACCAATTCACAATACCCTAACTTGCATTCAAACCCTTTTCTTGAATTCCAAAACTTGCAATTAAACTCACATATCCAAGTTAACACTTAATTAAATTAGCTTAAGAAATTGTAACAATTAAGCATCAAAAATGTTTAGAATTATACCCAAAACATATGAAGATTCACAAGCATCCATGGCCTCCCAAAATGCCATTTTGATCCCTAGATCCGTGCTAAAATGGCTAATGAGAAATGGGTAGGAGTTGGATTTTGATTTGGATTTTTGCTTGATTTTTAGTGGATTTTTCTTTGGATTTTCTTTGATGGAACAAAGAGAAGAGAAGAGGAAAAGTGGGCTGTTGAGGGGTTGCTGGTTTCGGCCAGAATTTTGGGGGGTTGGGTGAGGGAGGAGAGAGAGTGAGGTGGAGAAAGTTAGTCCAAGTCAAAGTCAACTCAATTTATATCATTTCTACTCTTTTCTTTTCTTTTCTTTTCCTTTTCTTTCCTTTGCAAACCAAGTGGGGACAAGAGAGGGGGCTGCTGAATTCAGCCATGGGGAGGAGTAAGTGGGGGTGTGTGGGTGTGGGTACGGGTGTGGGGTGATGAAAAATGATAAATACAATACCCCAAACATCATTTTACGCTAAAAAAAAGCCTTTTTTCTTCAATAATTTCTAAACCGTTTTGGCAAATGATTTCGTTCCAAAAACAACATGATAAAATTTTATTTAATGTTTTATGATGCACAAAATTTGTTTCAACCCATTCCAATTTGTAATTTTCCCTAATTAAATGTATTAGTGACGGCTTAAATAATAATAAAATAATATTTTTTTCAGAAAATTTGAAATTTCACCAGCGGCTCAATAAACACCAAATAATAGCAATTACATAGCTAGAATATGTAAATTTAATTTTTATAATAAGATATTTGTATTTTGAATTTTTACAGAAAACCCCCTTATTTTACCGATTTTTTCGAAATTTCACCGAAACGATTTTCAAAACGCTACAGTCATCGACTTCGGCAAGCGAGGATCGTAGGTGAGTAGATGCATATCTACGGGGGAAGTCGGGTGGATGGCGTATAGCACTCCCGCAATCGTAAAATAGGTTATGTTTATGCTATATTTATATGATAATGTGAGATGGACAATTCGTAAATAGGGTTTCTAGGAGACCTTAGGTTAGAGTATGCGTACTTATAGGAAGGTATACTCTTAGTCTATCCTTACCTTAGTCGTGAATCGTAAGTTATGTGTTGTCACACGCACACGCACACGCACACACACACACACTTGGTATATATGTGTATATATATGTATGTGTGTGTATGTTCATATTGTTAGTTATATGTAGACCCTAGAGGCCATTATTGTACATATGATGTATATTATAGTGGATACTTAGACATATATAGGGAGGACTTTCTTGCTCGACATGATAGTATGCTATCTGGTTGCTCTTTACCTTAACATGTACTCTTATAGTCTCTCTGTTACATGTTGATAAAGCCCTTAGGATGAGTACTTGACTATCAGGATTATGATGTAGATCATACTAGTGGGGCAAGAGTAGTCGGTAAGTACATCCTTCAATTGTTCCTAGTCGTGGGAGTATCGAGACGGGGCATCGATATTCCAGAGTAGACTAGCATGTATGCTTCTCGACCCATGTGATAGGAGATGGATGATCCCATATCCATTGGTGTTTGACATCAGAGATGGTATACGGGTGCTCAGTGGAGACTGGGTACACAGAACGGACTCGCCGAGAACTCCTAGATGGTATTATACCTCACGTCAGATGGCAGTTCTCTAGTGACACTGGTAAAGGTTAGTCTGTAGACCCGAGATCGTCATAGAGTCTTGTGTGATTCCCACTGTGCTTTGATTTCCACCTTACTACGTTCAAGAGAACGTGCAAAACGGTGGTTTTTGGGTACAGTCCCGAGTCACATGGAGGCAATGAGCAATAGGAGAGGATTTCATCTCTCCCGGTATTAGGGGTCGATGTTGCGCTATGCTTGATTGGCCATAATAGGAAATCCCTAGCCCGAGTTGCTGAGATTTACTAGTAAGTGTTATCAGTAGTTTCTCGAACCGTTATGGGTCATCGGCATGACTTATCAGGCTATTGGGGTCTGACGTTTACCACCCCTAGGCTGAGATATGCGACATATCAAACGAAAAGACCGGACTGTACGGTAGTGTTACTTATTGGATTTGCAGGAGTATGAACAGGCTTGCTTGTTGATCTTCTGATCGCTCAATACCCGGGTAGCCTTTACGTCCAGCTAGTACCGCTGACGGCTTGTGGGTGACTGATATGATCATCACCTACTGCTGGCGTATTGACGAGTCTTTAGAGTCCTACACAGAGGTTTCCTGGCTCAGGCTAAACGAAATAGGAGCACATATATGATATGTGCGGGACCGAGATTAATACGAGTATGCGATATCGTATTCTATTCTCGCGATTTGTGTTATTGGTCGGGTATATGTGATATAGCCGGGTTATCGAATCAAGTGTTGATTTGATAAGTTGATACATATGATATTAGTCAGTTATATGTAATATAGCCGGATTATTAAATCAAGTGTTGATTTAATAATTTAATGTATAATTATATATTTGATATATTAATTTACATTAACTAATATTAGCTCACTTAAGCATTTCTTTTTCTCACTTGTGTGCACATAATATATATGTGTGATATATATATTATTGTGTCATGTTAGTTGCAACATACTACATGGGTGTATGAGACTCACACCATGCTTATGAAAATGAGAGGTTTTATTTATTTAAAGTAAATTAAAATTAGATGGAAATTAGTCATGGTTTGGAGCTTAGTGGAAGCTTGTGGAACCATTGACTTAGTCTACTGATTTTGTTTTACTTAAGATATTTATTAACCCAACTATTATGATTAGCCATGGTTTAGTCTCTATATGAGTTAGTATATGATATCAACTTACCCATGGTTGTCATTCTAGACTTGCCTTTTTCCATGGTTGCTTTTCTTCATCTCCTTCCTTAAGCTCTCTATCTTTTTGGGAGGTGAAGAAAATTAGTGAGAAAAATATTTCTAAAGTGAGCAAAACTCCTACTTCATAAACCTACACTAGATTAGCCATTTAGTTTAGGTTGTTTTCTTCACAATTAGTGAAGAGGTATCTTGGGTTAGTGTCTCCTCGACGTAGATCATCTTCAGCTTCGAAGACTTCAAGCAAGCTTGTTCCTTTCATCTTGTGGACCCTTTCTAGAGTCCGAGAGTTCACTACTTGGAGCGAAGGGACTACTACATGGGGCTATTGAAGTGAAGGACCGGTCTACAAAGATTGTATTCCTTGTTCACTTAGATGTAAAGATGTTTACATGCACGATTCGTCTAATTCTCTAGTTAAGATTCTAGGTTAGGGTTCTTTAGCGCGCCAATTTTTGAAAACGGCATGGTCGATACCTCCCGAAACCCAGTGGCGGTGCTGCGGAACCCTACAGTGGTATCAGAGCCATGCTAGAGAATTAGACGATATTTGTAGGATTACGAAACCGAAACAACTCCGAAACATCGAAACAAATAACCTAGTTTCTGTCGAAATTTTCAGAGTGTCTAAATATTTTTTAAGTAACTGCAGAATGTTACATGTGATGTAATATGAACACCGAAGAAATTTGAACCCCTTTCACCGGATTTGACCCGGCGAAGAGAGCACAAAATCCGTCCTGGCCGGTTTTGGAAGCTTGTTTTGGCTTCAAATTTTTTCTGTGTTCTAGTCTCTGGGCTTTGGTGTTTCAGGTGTTTCTTGTTTTTACTGAAATTGCATGTGATGTTATCTTTATGTGAAGGAAATTTGGAGTGCTTCGTAGTCGTAATTCTAACATCGTTTCGGGTTATTTAGACGACGTTAAAAAGTTCAAACGAATATCAAATACCCATTTTTCTCCCCCGCTGGAAATTTTCCTAGAGTTGGATTTTTCCAAGTTAAAAATCTTCAGAAAATCATGCAGGTGTTTTCTATGGACCCTCTAGAAGAATGAAACCCTAACTCGATTCTATGACCGCCGGAACAGCCACCAAACCCTAGGGTTTATGGTGGTTCTGCGGCGCCATAGGTGAGGCAAGGGTTAGCACTTCTATGGTTGGTCCATAGGTGCTGTGGCATATTTTGAATAATTTTTAAACTACGCTCAAGTGTTGAGCTCTTTGGGAAATTTTGGAAATTCGTTGATTCGAACGAAAAGTTTAACATCGTCTACCTATATATGATTGTGATACAATATTTGGAATCCACATTAATTAGTTTTGTGAAAACTAGTTTGAATTTTATAAATCTAGAAATTTAGTATCATTTGATCGGTTGCCACGGGATTTTGATGTGGATCAAAAGTCCGTCGCAATTACGTAGTGTACGCGGATACTCGCCGGCTAACGTTACTAGATAGCCACGCCTCATAACCCCGACCAAGTGACTATAGGAGAACCCCGTTGCCAAAAGCGTCCGTATTGGTGCTCGCGGCCGTGGTGTTCCGCCTAAGTGCACTTCGTCGACGGCATCGGGGGTGTGTCCGTCTACTAAAGTTTCCGACGAGCATTCGATCAGGATGTCGGGAATCTTATTGAATTGCCCGACTTATTATTGGAAAGTGTTTTCAATAACGAGACTAAAATGCGGGGTTTATAATTGTTAGGCATGAAATTCGGAATATGAGATATTCCGGGTTTATGATGTCTAAGGAATTCATTTGGTTAGGCATGAAATCCAAAGTATGTGATATATTATGTTTATGATGTCTAAGGAGGTTGTGGATTCCAATTGTTGTAGTTTTTCACTTTCTTTTCTGCGACCGTAAGTGTAATATGTGTTGTATCGCCGGTTTCGTTGCTATATATCAACGATAATTGAGATATGCGTATTTACTTACGTTGATGACATGTGATATTATATGTTGCTGTGATATATTATATTGGATCGTCGTGTTTGAATAGCCGGGTTTTTTTTATGTGAGATGAGAGTTTTTCATTTTCATTCATGTAAAAACTTGTATGTAATATTCTTTTATTGGGGCACTTCCGGGTTGAGGATGATGTCACCATTGATGTATATTATTTACTTTTCCGTATTAGGATAGACCCAAGACGGGGAGCATAAGTAACTGGGTTCTAGAGTCCAGTGGGAGACTATCTCGAGTAGTCGAGACCGGGTCTCCTAACTTTAGAATTGGTAGGGTTGTGTCACGACCCGAAAAGTACCGAGCGTGACTGGCACTTAAATTACGAAGCGTCTCAAGGCGTACGCAATCTAAGTAAGCCAAAACGCAGAAATCAAAACCAAGTAAAGCAGTAGAGTGAAGGAAAAACCAATTTTAAACAAGAAGTTTAACAGCATAAGCCGAAGTATGCATTTTTCAAATGTCAAGTCTTTTCTAAAAATTTCGGCAGACTTTCCTTTGTAAATTCAGACCCCAAACGGGTACAAAACATGATAAAGCATGTATAATGAAGAAAGGCATCCCCAAGCGGGAGCTAGCTCTTCGCCAACCGGTGGACAAAACCACACAATGTAATATAATATACAACGCCGAAAGGCGAGGATCAAACTCATGATAAAAATCCAACATTGTTCATCACAGAAAAATGCATTTCAATACCACTCATCCGTTATCTGTTTTGTTAAATATCGGTACTATTAACCGGTGTTTGCTCAGTAATACAGATTACAGGTGTCCGTGACAAAATACTAGAAATACATCCAGAATCACGGGTATGTCATTTGTGAGCCGACACTGCAGCCAGAACCGCAAACCGACCGATATCCCAAGAGTTATTTTGAAAACCACCGTGTGCACAACATTTTAGTCCAACACATAACATGTGTACACACTAACTCTTGGGGCTTGGACTATGGACCTAGGGGGGCAGCCATGGCATGATGGCTAGGAGCAAGTGGGCTATATGGTGTGACATGCATTAAATGCTATAAAGTAGTGATGTGATTTATATCTACCATGTTCCCTCCAAGACCTGAGTGCATCCAGAGATGTTTCTGACCAAGCAAACAACACCAGAGTCATAAGGGGGACAACACAAGACCACTACTGCAATACGGGACCCATCCCTCGGAAAATGGCCGAGCACATTCCCCTAGAAACCGGCCAGGCCGGCCACACCACCTCCTGTGGGCCCCAACTTCTCACAGGGTCTCATTTGCTGCCATTTGGTCTTTATTTTATTGTGTGCTTAATCCATTTTCTTGCCTATAAAAGCAGACCATGGGGAAAAGGTTCAAGGGTCATTCATTAGTCCAATTTTGCCATACATTGTATCATTCTTTTCATTTTGTTTCTCTCTTGTAAATAGCTTAGCTTCCCCTTGAGATCCTTGCCTTCTCTTGATCTTTCAACCTCTTCATTGAGCTTGAAGGTTTAAGGGTTGGTATTTGATCTCAAGGGTTGTATCTTCATTTGGAATCAATAAAGCTTCTCTCTTTTGTGCTTCATTTTGCCTTGGGTTTTTAGCTCTCTCTTGATCTTGCAACCTTTTAATTGAGCTTACAAGTTTAAGTTTGGGTTATTCAACCCATGGTGTGTAACTTGCTCCATAGTTCCTAGTGTTAATTTCTCGCTTCTTTCTTTCTTGCTCTTTTACTTACTTGCTTTTCATTCTTGTCTTTTATTCCTTGCAATTTATTACCATGTCATTTAATTACTTGCTTGTAATCTTTTCTTCTCTTTGTTTATCTTTTCTTTTGCTCTTTGTTGTTGTTTTGTGAATGGTTGTTAATATGGTGTTGTTAGGAATAAATACCATATTGTAATTTAAGCTTTCTTTGATCATTTCCTTTTCCCTTATTTTCCATTGAACTCCATCCAAACGTTACGCAAGCGCTCCGTTAGGCACCCTACCCTACCAAGGTAATGGTGATTCCCAACCGCGACCGATTGCGTTCTGTTTGGCTGGAGGCGAAAGCAAGAGGCAAGAATGGACGGACAAGGGTCAATAAGCCAGATTCCACGAATACCGTGCTTAAGCACCCTAATCCACGTTGTTGCCAATTGTTCTAGCTTCAATCGTTAAGTTTGGCTCAAAGGTTTTAGTACGGATTTCCTTAGATTACACTATTGTATATTTTCCGAACAACTTTATACTTGCATATAACACATAGGTTAGATTTGAACAATTCTGCCCTCGCGCATTAACTCATAACGATAAGAACGTAAAACACTCCGTCTCCCTGTGGATCGACCCGTGCTCATCGCGGCTAGCTGCAAAGCGACACCGTCTTGATTGCGGTAACTAAAAATCTTTCAATCAAATGGCGCCGTTGCAGGGGAGACGGTAACGCTTTACTTTTTGTTATTTCGGGTTAATCATTGTACATTTCATCTATACAACTAACCCTATTTTCAAAATCAGCTAAAAATTTCAAAAAACCAAAACCAAAACAAAAACACTAACCTTTCTAACTCATTTTATTCTCTGGAATTCTTACCTGCTTGCACTCTGTAACTAAACTGAAGAAATAAACAATACGAGTGAGATAATAGTAGAACAATGAGATCACAGAAGAAGTTTGGAGCTCAAACTCCACAAGAAAACCGGCGACTTCCTATCATTTTCCGACGTTGCCGGCTATACCTCATCATCTTGTCTCCAAATTTTCCCCTGTGCTCCTGTGTTCTGTTTTTGTCCTATTGTTATTATTTGTTTTTTTTATAATTTTTAGTGTGCAGGTATTTGGGCATTCATATCGCTTTTTTCGCACTAATATCCGTTTTTCCGACATTTGTAGATTTTTGCGGATTTGCGAACTGCGATCGTGGGGAGCAAAATGTACATTCCAAGTTAAGGTGATTGCGAAGTATAGTGCCAAAGATCCGGGTAGTTTGACCCGCGCAAGCGATCATTTCAGGATATTCGGATTTAACTTCAACGGGGGTTTCCTAACCCAAAGACTTATCGGTACGTATTTCTTAAACACCTTCTTCTCAAATCCGACGCATCCAATATAATATCTTTGCAGGATTCTTTGCAAGTTCGCTTCCAAACGCTCAAATTAACTAATCCGTATTTGTTGCAGTGTTGTGCTTAACGTAAAAAACGATTGTTGATTCTTTATAGAATTTTTATTGAATTACGCATTGCATACATTAATACGGACTTAAGGGCAAGTGAACACCACAACATATGGTAAAGGATTTCATCACCTTTTCCGTAGCCCACAAATCACGAACTGTGCATAACGTATACCCATACAAATTTTTAAAAAGAAACTAGACTTTAAACCTTAAGGACTTTGCGCTCACTAGGAGATGTTAACTGTGTTTAGAACACTGCTTAACGGTATATTGTTTACGGGGTGTCTGGGAAAGTCTTAACGGCGAAACCACTAAAAGAGAAAGGGTTATTTAATTAAGGACCTTCGCGAAAGCGTCGGAAAACCTCCCCTTATCTCTGCACTTACCTGGCCTCATGATCTGTATATCTTGAGCCCGTTTCTCGACACAGTTTTACTTCGACAATTAAGTTCTTGAGCAGGTCTAGTTGACCTAGGTGAATTCTAGAACGATTAGGAGTGTGGTATTTTTGTGTCATGATTATTTTTTCCAGATTATTTTTGTGTGTATACTTCATTCTTTTATGAATAACAAACTTAGAAAAAAACCACATTCTTTTTCTTCTCTTCTTCTTCTCTTCATATCATGGGTACCCCACCTCGAAAAACTCTTGCCGAACTTTGGTACCTACAACCAGACATAACTTCTTACGGTTCTTGCTTTGACCGAATTTCGAACGACCCCTCCATGCCCAAAATTTCTTTGAAAGATCGGATAGACGCATCTAGGACTACTAATTGGACTCCAGAATCCATTTTGTATCAACCGTTTCAACCTTCACCACCTTCTTACGTTGATACCACTTTTGAGAGTCCAGTTGTAACTCCAAGACCCATGTCTATTGCTGAACATATTGAACAATCTCGTAGCCGATCTTTCACTCCTTTCAGCACTTAAAATTCTTGGGATCAACAATTCTATTCACCTTCTTATCCAAATGTTGATCCTACTCCTGTCCAACCATTCAATTCTTACCAGTCCTACCCGACTATTGCACCTTCCCTTGACATATCTTTTGAACAGCCTTTTGGGGGTTTCCAGTATCCAAACAACTTCGAATCTGTCACGCCCCGCTTTCCAAAGTACGCTAAAGTGGGCACGTGACATAGCCAACCATGCTACCTGTGGATAGGAAAAATCCTTCCACAGTCACATTACGGCTGTGGAGATATCAAGAACAGGAAAGTAAACTACTATCTAGTACATGTCCATAAGTCAGAGTAAAAGAGTTAAGCGATAATAATATGCGGAAGCCAAAAGATACAATAAATGAAACACTTGGAGTTAAACTACATACCGACAGGAACCTCACCGCTCGTCTAACAGCGGCAAAACTCCTAATCAGTCTGCAACAGGGTAGAAGAATCTGGGCCATGCAAAACCCAGACGTCAGCGCGTCAAGTTATCAAGTAATAACATAATAAACAGGCAATTCGAATATAAACATGAATAAAGCAAGAGTAACAGTAGGTAAACTAAACTGTACTATCAGGTTCTCTGTTCTAAAGTCTTTGAAACTAAATTGATGAATCATCGATGTAACTCAATAGTATCCCGTACATACCCAGGACCACGGCCACAATATTCTCGGCTGCAGCCGAGACATGCCGCTAGGCACAAAACAGGAATGTGTACACTCAATAGTATCCCGTACATACCCGGGATCACGGCTACAATATTCTCGGCCGAAACCGAGACATGCCGCTAGGCACAAAACAGGAGTGTGTACACTCAGGACAGGTTGTGAACTGTCGAGTTACAAGTCAGGTTTCACCTTTGATTTCCCCATACCCCCAAGTTATATGTGCAAGTCAAGTCAGGTATCCCGAAATCAAGAAACTAATGCCAACACAGGATCAGGTGAACATGTTTGTCTGGATACACAACAGGAACGGTCCATGAGGACTACATGTCAGGTTTGTTGGCATTAGACACAAGATCAGGTAACGGATCAGGTCATGGTACATCATGTCAAGTCAAGCAGTATACGGTACCATGTCGAGTCAATCAGTGTGTAGGTAGCAAGACAGGTCAAGAAGCAAGCGATATCACAGGTGTGCTCACAATCCGTTATATAATCAAGCATGGATATCAATAATATGAGATAAGCAATGAAGTAAGCAATAGGCAGTTTCATTCAATTAGCTATACCATTATCAATTGTATCATAGATATGATTTCAAACATATAAGCATGCAGTAAGACAATTATGGCCCTTTAATCATGTTAACGAGTTTAAGGACTTTATAGGTGCAATGATTTATATAAATGTTCAATACAGCTATTACAGGTTAACATGCACACGAGTGTCCAAATGGAACAAAACTATAGAGATAAATTCCATAAGCTATGTCAATATTAAAAATGTGATTAAACCGGTAAATGTAGTTATTAGGTTCAATTGCAAACTGTAGGTTCCAAGTTTAAAGATAAAATGATATATAACAATATTGTACAAGAAAAAGTGGGAAATTATAATACCAAAGTTAAATTGCGGGTGTTAGGGTGTCATTACTTATAAGTAAATATTGTATAGCATGTAGCAAGGGGTACTTGCCTCGACGGGTCGCGAACCGGGAAAACGGAACGTAGAATGTCGGCGGGGAAAACTCGCGACGGGCGCACGGTTCACGGAATGAACCCAAACGACGAACAATGGAACCACGCGGGTTCGGGTACCTCGCTGGAACGTCGGGTCACGTCGTCGGCATCGTCGGATTCCGGCCAAGGAATGAACAGTGAATGTCAAGACATGGAATCAAGAAAGGAAAGAAAAACAGAGAAGCAAGGAGGTAGGATCAGAGAAGGGGTGCTCACGATGATCCGTGGGACGGTTGGTGACGGTTGACCTCGTCGACGGAGCTCCGGCGGTGGCCTACAACGGCAGCGAAAAGTTTTCAGATCAAGAAAATATTTACAGAGAAAGAAGAAGAAATGAAAAGAGGAGGGAAGCTAGCTCACCGAGGGAGGCTTGCGAGGCTAGGGACAAGAGGACGGGGGTCACCGGCTGCGACTCACGGCGGTGCAACGCACACAGGGTTGTGTGCAGGTGGTCGCGGTGAGGGTGCAGGGCGCGCGGGGGTCGAAGAAGGAGGATGTGGGTGAGATGAGGCTGAGGAGGCGAGGGTGCAGGCGACGGTGGTGCCGGCGTTGGGGCTGCGGCGGCGAGGGCACAGTGGTTAGGGTTTGCGAGGTGATGGGTTTATGTTGTTGAGGGAAAAAGAAAAGGAGGGGGAAATGATTTGAATATAGAGGAGAGAGAGAGAGATATCGGGGAGGGAAAGAGAGGGAGAGAGAGAGAGAGATCGGGGGGAGATAGAGAGAGAGAGAGAGAGATAGATAAGAGTGGGGCCTACGGGAAATGAGGGATTCTGATTGGTTATAAAGGGATTAGTTTGTTAGGTAAATTTTAAATAGAGAAATTTAAAAGATATAAGAAACAGTAAAAATATTATAAGTTTAAGGAATATTCGATGGTTATAAAATATTAAAATTTGGGATTTTGGCACAAAATAAAACATTTCCAAATCGCGCCCGGGTCGGGTCCAAAAATTTGAAATTGAAATAATAGAATTTTAAGCGGGATCCAAAAGTGAAAATGAAGTGTTTTATGATTAAAAAGCATACCCCCAAAAACGGACACACGCACATGCACGTAGCCGTCCAAACTCCCCCGTTTCACTGAACGGGACGAGAACACGATGCACGGACGCTACAACAGGGTTAGGGGTGTCGAGTAGGCCAAGATGAATATTTTTAATTTTATTTTAGATGCCATAAATTGTTATATGCAGAAATGCATTTGCCGGGTAAAATTTACAGTAAATAACAATCAAGCAAGATAAGTGAAAAGAGTACCACATTACGCTCAAACAGTAACTGAAATTAGTAGCACTGGGCTCGGGTGTTACATTATACCCAACTACAAAAAGAATTTCGTCCTCGAAATTCCAAGAATACAAAGATAGATAACTGCAAGAAAAGGTAAGGAAACTACTGCCGGATTTCATCTTCTCGTTCCCAAGTGGACTCTCCATGCGAGCGATTACCCCAAGAAACAAGCACAAGAGGGATCACCTTGTTCTTAAGAACCTTTTCCCTTCGATCCACGATTTCAATCGGTCGTTCCTCAAAAGTCAAGTCTTCTCGTACTGTTAGCTCTGAATGATCCAATACGTGCATTTCATCTCGAACATACCTTCGTAGTTGAGATATGTGAAACACATCGTGCGCATTCGCCAAGGGCTGCGGTAACGCTAAACGATACGCTACCCCACCAACACGCTCCAAGATCTTAAAGGGTCCAACGAATCGAGGACTAAGCTTTCCTCGACTTCCAAAACGAATCACCCCTCTAGTCGGTGGTATCTTCAAGAACACCAAATCACCCACGGCGAACTCTAGAGGTCTTCTCGACGTATCTGCCCAACTCTTCTGTCGGTCTTGTGCTGCCTTCATATGATTTCTGATAGTGTTAACCTTCTCAACTGTCTGCACAACCAAATCTGGTCCCAATAATCTTCGTTCACTGACATCGTCCCAGCAAACAGGTGAACGGCACTTACGACCATACAAAGCTTCAAATGGAGCCATCTGGATAGTTGCCTGAAAACTGTTGTTGTAAGAAAACTCCACCAAATGCAGATGATCCTCCCAAGAACCCTTGAAGTCCAACATGCATGCTCTCAACATATCTTCAAGAGTTTTGGTTGTTCTCTCCGACTGACCATCATTTTGAGGATGATAAGCTGTGCTAAACTTCAATCGAGTCCCCCAAACTTTCCTGTAAGCTCCGCCAAAAGTGGGATAAGAACCGAGTGTCCCAATCGGACACGATGCTCATTGGTACTCCATGCACTCTTACAATCTCTTGTATATACCGCTCCGCCAAAGTCTCTGTTGATTGACCAACCCGGAAAGGAATGAAGTGAGCTGCCTTGGTCAACCGATCAACAATCACCCAATACAGCATTGTTGCCCTTTGGACTCCGCGGTAAAGCCGTCACGAAATCCATTGTTATATGTTCCCACTTCCACTGAGGAATCGGAAGTGGTTGCGATAAACCAGCAATCCTTTGGTGTTCAGCCTTAACTTGCTGACACACCAAGCACTTTGCCACAAAGCGAGCAATCTCCCGCTTCATGCCTTCCCACCAGAAATGCTGTCGAATATCTCGGTACATCTTTGTGCCTCCTGGATGTACAGAATAAGCTGAACTGTGTGCCTCCTTCATAAGCTCTTCACGAATATCTCCCTTTGGCACACACAAACGGCTACCATACCTCAACGAACCATCTTCGTGGATCAATAAATCCTTTCGTAGTCTGGCTTCAACCTGTTCTCGAAACTTTTGCAGTCTAGGGTCCTGCGATTGTGCTGCTTTAATATTCTCGATCAACGATGACTGTACTTGCAGCTGCATCAACTGTCCCGTAGAATGCGGTTGCACAACCTCCAAGTCAAATCTTCGAAAATCTGTAACGATCTCCTTCTGCATAGTTAACATCTGAATTGCTGGTAACCGACTAAGCGCATCCGGCACGACGTTAACTTTTTCCGGATGGTACTTAAGATCAAGATCGTAGTCAGCCACCAGCTCCAACCATCTACGCTGTCTTATATTAAGCTCCTTCTGTGTGAACACATACTTCAAGCTTTTATGATCAGTAAAAACTTCGACCCTTTCGTCCAAAAGGTAGTGTCTCCAAATCTTCAAAGCGAAAATCACTGCCGCAAGCTCTAAGTCATGAGTTGGATAATTCTTCTCATGGGTCTTCAACTGTCTCGATGCGTACGCTACAACCTTCCCATGCTGCATCAAACACATCCCAATCCTTTCCCGGATGCGTCGCTGTGAATCACCAATCCTCCGGAATTGTCTGGCACGGTCAGAATAGGGGCAGTTATCAACTTCTGCTTCAACGTCTCAAAAGCTAAAGCACATTTATCCGTCCATACAAAAGATACCTCCTTGCGCGTAAGCTTGGTTAACGGCTCCGCCAGACGAGCAAAGTTCTCCACAAATCTCCTGTAATACCCGGCGAGTCCAAGAAAGCTTCTTATCTCCGCAACATTCTTTGGAATCGGCCAATCTCGTACTGCTGCAATCTTTTCCGGATTGACGGCAATTCCATCGCCAGACACAACATGCCCCAAAACTTTAGTTCCTCCAGCAAAACTCGCACTTGCTCATCTTTGCATACAACTTTTCTTGTCTCAACGTTTGCAGTGCGATCTTCAAATTCTCAGCATGCTCTTCATAACTCTTCGAGTAAACCAGAATATCGTCAATGAATACCACAATAAAATGGTCCAAGAACAGTGAAAAGATTCGGTTCATCAAGTCCATGAATACTGCCGGCGCATTCGTTACTCCGAAGGACATCACTAAGTATTCGTAATGTCCATACCGAGTTCGGAATGCCGTCTTGCAAATATCTTCTGCTTTCACTCGGACCTGATGATATCCGGATCGCAAATCCAGCTTCGAGAATACCCTCGCGCCACTCAGCTGCTCAAAAAGTTCTCCAATGCGAGGGATAGGGTACTTGTTCTTAATAGTCACCCGGTTTAATTCTCGATAGTCGATGCACATCCTCCTTGTGCCATCATTCTTCTTTACTAGAAGAACTGGAGCTCCCCAAGGCGAGTTATTGTTTCGAATCCAACCTTTTTCAAGTAATTCAGCAACCTATTTCTTGACTTCTTCCAACTCTACTGGTGCCATTGGATAATACGCCTTGGATACTGGCGCTGCACCAGGAATAAGATCAATTGCGAACTCCATGTCTCGCTTCGGCGGTAAACCCGATATATTTTCAAACACGTCCATAAAATCACGAACAACAGCCGGCTCTTCACTCTCATCAACTTCCATTACTGCAAGAATATTGTTTGTCGGCCTAGCCCTAAACTTGACTGGCCCGACGGAACGGCTGCTTCCTTACCATAGCTGCTGTCTGCTGCAAACTCCCCTTCATCCCAGATAAACTCTGCTGCTCTCGGGCTGCCGCAAGTACTTGTGAGAAAGTGGTCAAACCCAGGGAGACAAACTGCCTCTGGATGTCCACGTCCAAGCTGCGCATGAACCCCGTGGCCTGTCTGCATCGTTGGCAACCAGAGGTCCAGCGAAACTGTCGAGTCTTGTCCATTCTGCTGCATGCACATCTACGGTGCTCCCTTCTGTTTTAGCCCGATGAATTTCTCTGCCATTTCCTCCCGTGCAGTCCGCGGGAAGAACTTTTCCAGGAAACTCTTTGAAAAATCCGCCCACTTGATCGGCTTGGGCAAACGGTTCTCCTCCACAAGCCACCATTCTCGGGCGTAGTCCACTAACTGAATGCGTACCACATCAACTCTTTCTCATCTGGAATCTGTGCAGCAATAAGCAAGTTCTCTGGGTCCTCTAGCCACTGTTCTGCTGGCAACGGCTCCTCCAATCCAGTAAATGTAGACGGACCCAAACGTCTGAAATCTGCTACTGTCCCTACTCGGTCAACTGGCTTAGCTCCACATTGTTCACAGACTGCTGAACGATCTGCAAACCTTCCTGAAACGAGTCTGCTTGCTGCTGGATCAGCTCGGTCTGTTTCTTTGATTCTCCAGCATTCTTCTTATCATTCCAAGCATGGCGGCCTCGTCCACACGCCTTGGTACGTCTTCAAATTCTTACCGGCCATACCAAAACACCCAACATCAGCATGATGATAGATTCGAAATATAGATCAAGGCTAGGACTCCAAGATACTTAAATAGAGTGCCGCATTGTAAGTATGCCGCGGTATCATAGCCACAATTACATAACTCCACCCAAGTCGCCTAAGTCCTAGAGATAACAAGGAATCAGGTTTTCTAGTCGATATGCAAAGGAAGTTTGCATATCGTAAAAGATATAATCAGGAAGAATGTGATTCAAGAATGGTAAACGGCAAGGTGGCAGGACATGTTTCCTAAACACGGGTATTCTGATTCGTGTATTGGGTACAATACCAAACTACAAAAGAATCAACCCGACTAACCTATCGCTCTGATACCAAAAGAACCATGTCACGCCCCGCTTCCCAAAGTACGCTAAAGTGGGCACGTGACATAGCCAACCATGCTACCTGTGGATAGGAAAAATCCTTCCACAGTCACATTACGGCTGTGGAGATATCAAGAACAGGAAAGTAAACTACTATCAAGTACATGTCCATAAGCCAGAGTAAAAGAGTCAAGAGATAATAATATGCGGAAGCCAAAAGATACAATAAATGAAACACCTGGAGTTAAACTACATACCGATAGGAACCTCACCGCTCGTCTAATTGCAGCAAAACTCCTAATCAGTCTGCAACAGGGTAGAAGAATCTGGGCCATGCAATACCCAGATGTCAGCGCGTCAAGTTATCAAGTAATAACATAATAAACAGGCAATGCGAATATAAACATGAATAAAGCAAGAGTAACAGTGGGTAAACTAAACTGTACTATCAGGTTCTCTGTTCTAAAGTCTTTGAAACCAAATTGATGAATCATCGATGTAACTCAATAGTATCCCGTACATACCCGGGACCACGGCCACAATATTCTAGGCTGCAGCCGAGACATGCCGCTAGGCACAAAACAGGAATGCGTACACTCGATAGTATCCCGTACATACCCGGGACCACGGCCACAATATTCTCGGCCGAAACCGAGACATGCCGCTAGGCACAAAACAGGAGTGTGTACACTCAGGACAGGTAGTGAACTGTCGAGTTACAAGTCAGGTTTCACCTTTGATTTCCCCATACCCCCAAGTTATATGTGCAAGTCAAGTCAGGTATCCCGAAATCAAGAAACTAATGCCAACACAGGATCAGGTGAACATGTTTGTCTGGATACACAACAGGAACGGTCCATGAGGACTACATGTCAGGTTTGTTGGCATTAGACACAAGATCAGGTAACGGATCAGGTCATGGTACATCATGTCAAGTCAAGCAGTATACGGTACCATGTCGAGTCAATCAGTGTGTAGGTAGCAAGACAGGTCAAGAAGCAAGCGATATCACAGGTGTGCTCACAATCAGTTATATAATCAAGCATGGATATCAACAATATGAAATAAGCAATGAAGTAAGCAATAGGTAGTTTCATTCAATTAGCTATACCGTTATCAATTGTATCACAGATATGATTTCAAACATATAAGCATGCAGTAAGACAATTATGGCCCTTTAATCATGTTAACGAGTTTAAGGGCTTTATAGGTGCAATGATTTATATAAATGTTCAATACAGCTATTACAGGTTAACATGCACACGAGTGTCTAAATGGAACAAAACTATAGAGATAAATTCCATAAGCTATGTCAATATTAAAAATGTGATTAAACAGGTAAATGTAGTTATTAGGTTCAATTGCAAACTGTAGGTTCCAAGTTTAAAGATAAAATGATATATAACAATATTGTACAAGAAAAAGTGGGAAATTATAATACCAAAGTTAAATTGCGGGTGTTAGGGTGTCATTACTTATAAGTAAATATTGTATAGCATGTAGCAAGGGGTACTTGCCTCGACGGGTCGCGAACCGGGAAAACGGAACGTAGAATGTCGGCGGGGAAAACTCGCGACGGGCGCACGGTTCACGGAATGAACCCAAACGACGAACAATGGAACCACGCGGGTTGGGGTACCTCGCTGGAACGTCGGGTCACGTCGTCGGCATCGTCGGATTCCGGCCAAGGAATGAACAGTGAATGTCAAGACATGGAATCAAGAAAGGAAAAGAAAAACAGAGAAGAAAGGAGGTAGGATCAGAGAAGGGGTGCTCACGATGATCCGTGGGACGGTTGGTGACGGTCGACCTCGTCGACGGAGCTCCGGCGGTGGTCTACGACGGCAGCGAAAAGTTTTCAGATCAAGAAAATATTTACAGAGAAAGAAGAAGAAATGAAAAGTGGAGGGAAGCTAGCTCACCGAGGGAGGCTTGCGAGGCCGGGGACAAGAGGACGGGGGTCACCGGCTGCGACTCACGGCGGTGCAACGCACACAGAGGCGTGTGCAGGTGGTCGCAGTGAGGGTGCAGGGCGCGCGGGGGTCGAAGAAGGAGGATGTGGGTGAGATGAGGCTGAGGAGGCGAGGGTGCAGGCGACGGTGGTGCCGGCGTTGGGGCTGCGGCGGCGAGGGCACGGTGGTTAGGGTTTGCGAGGTGATGGGTTTACGTTGTTGAGGGAAAAAGAAAAGAAGGGGGAAATGATTTGAATATAGAGGAGAGAGAGAGAGGGAGAGAGAGAGAGAGAGAGATCGGGGGGAGAGAGAGAGAGATATATAAGAGTGGGGCCCACGGGAAATGAGGGATTCTGATTGGTTGTAAAGGGATTAGTTTGTTAGGTAAATTTTAAATAGAGAAATTTAAAAGATATAAGAAACAGTAAAAATATTATAAGTTTAAGGAATATTCGATGGTTATAAAATATTAAAATTTGGGATTTTAGCGCAAAATAAAACATTTCCAAATCTCGCCCGGGTCGGGTCCAAAAATTTGAAATTGAAATAATAGAATTTTAAGCGGGATCTAAAAGTGAAAATGAAGTGTTTTATGATTAAAAAGCATACCCCCAAAAACGTACACACGCACGTGCACGTAGCCGTCCAAACTCGCCCGTTTCACTGAACGGGACGAGAACACGATGCACGGACGCTACAACAGGGTTAGGGGTGTCGAGTAGGCCAAGATGAATATTTTTAATTTTATTTTAGATGCCATAAATTGTTATATGCAGAAATGAATTTGCCGGGTAAAATTTACAGTAAATAACAATCAAGCAAGATAAGTGAAAAGAGTACCACATTACGCTCAAACAGTAACTGAAATTAGTAGCACTGGGCTCGGGTGTTACAGAATCTTTTACCGAAACCCCGTCACAACCTATGTCTTGTCTGGAACGGTCGTTGGAAGACTTTAGGGTTGCGTCGTACCAACAGATGATGGATTTCAATACGTCCATGGCCGCTATCGTACAACCTAGTGACCCAGTAGCTAGTTTTCAACTAGCTCCAAATTTTCCAATGTATGTTGAGGCGGTTGGACAGGCTGAGAATTTGAGTGGAGAGAGTGAGTTGTACACCCTTCCAAATCAAACCTACCCATTACAAATTGAATTCCACAACTTCGGTTTTGAATGTCTATCTAGTATTCCAAACGATTCACCGATTGAAGATAGAAGCATTAATGAGTTGTGCGACTTTGTAGTGTTTGATTTGCCCGATTGTGAAGGGTCCTTTTTGAGTGAAACCACACCCAATCCTTTTGACCTCTACACCTCCATCTTAGAACCAGAATTGATTAAAATCCATGCTTTTGATGAGGTGTCGGAGAAAATTGATTTTCACTTGATTGAGGATATCGACGCAGGGAATATTTTGGATGATGAACCCACTGCTTTGGATGAGTTTTTCTCTCCAATTCATCATCCCGAGTCATTAACTGTTTATCCCGAACTTCATATGCGTCTTGATTTTGATGAAATTTTCATGGATAAGCTGAATTTTGAGGATATTTTTGTGGATGAACCAGTTTTGCTTGATGAGTCGGATTTTCCAATTCATCCTATCCCTGTCATTGACTGTGTACACCCTCCTGAACCTTTCCATGATACCCCTCCTCAATCACTTCGTTCCATCCTTTCCATCGTTTCGACCTTGCAAGACACCGTATCATTTTCACTTCCTGTGTCTGATTTACCAAGTTCGGCATACCCATGGTTTCTCACGAATCTTGAGGGATTTGACCCCATTTCTCAACGGGTAAATAGATTAGCACAAATGCTTCTTACACATCCGTCATCACAAATTGTTCTAATTTATTCACTCCATTTTCACCCTCAAGTTCGTACTCCATTTCTTTTTTCCTTCTGCCATTCTTCTTCTCATATACCGGGACCGTATACCACTTCTATCCCCGTACGGTCTCGCGTATTCTCCATTTCATTCCTCACCGTATTCTTTCACCAACCAGGACACTACAGAGATAGAATTTTTGAATGGTTGGTGCTAATTTTTGGCCTGTGTAAGGCCTTGTATAGATTGAAACTGTTCTCTTCCCCCCTAATCCTAAACTTCATCGCTTAAACAGTGGAAACACTGTTTTACTTAAGTTTGGGGGGGACTCTTTTTGTGTATATATTTTTGGTTTTCTTTTTTGTTTTGTATATAATTTGTTTTTTGGGAGCGCAGACAATTTTGACCCTCATGGTGTAGCCTGACAGTGAGGGCACTGTCAAGTTTATGTTTGGGGGTGTGCTCGGTAAGCTTTCTTCCTTCTCATTCATTTGTATATTCTGCATTTGCATACTTATTTTAAAACCCATAAAAATCGAAAAAATTTCCAGAAAAATATAAAAACTTTGTCGTCAAGTTAGCTAATAAGGTAACTCAGATTTTTATTCCGAAAGTTTAGTTGATATGTTAGAAATAACTAAATCCTATGCTTAGGAATTGCAAACCCTAAAAATAACACTCATTCAATTTAAACATGGCAATTATACGTCCTTACAGTTTTTTTTGAGAAATAGGTAATCTTGAGTTCAGTTCTTGAGTTAAGTCAAGATGAAGGGAAAGTACTAAAGTTTTACTGAAGGATAAGTCTGAAAAATAGTTTCTATTCTTGAGTTCAAATTTAGAAAGTATATACCCTACAAACTGCACATACACGCACCTTGAAACTTGGGATAGTAGAGGATACCTAGAAATACTCTTTCCTGAAAACCTAGTATGAAAGAAAAAAAACGGTAATTAAAGCTAAACACCAAAACAGCATCATTGAAAAATATATCCGAAAAAGAAAAATAAAGAAAAAGGAAAAGAAAAATAAATAAAGTTAAGACCTGGAAACTGCTATTTACGTTTTAAGCTCACACATTCAGTAATCGGCCGTTAGTGCCTCAATAAACAGTCGCATGAAAGGTGTGTGAGCAACACCGTCCATCATTAATGAAAAGAAGTAGTATTAGGTATTAGGGCAAGGGTACTATAGCTTGAATTGAATTCTTGAGTGTAGGGGTGCAAATATACACACACGCAGGGGTATACAATCGATATTTGGAGGAAAGATAAAAATGAAGAATAAGACTTACTTTTTCTGTAAAGTTGATAAAAATCCCTGATTTGAGACCGCACTTTTAGAAGGAAAACTCAGGAGAATCAACATCTTTCTAAAATTTTTTTGGAATGTATATGATCTGGGGTTAAATAGATTAGAGGCGTGAAACATAAGGGTTGGATATTTCTAACTTAGGATGATAGAATTTTTAACGTAGATACTAAACTGTAGGAGTAGAATCAACGTTAACTTATGAAACTAGCTTGACGGGATTTTGGGGGTAGTATCCGCTGAAAACCCTCAGGAGACAACACTCCTCCTACTAGGGACACTTAGAGGTTTAACGGCTTGTTTCACGTACTCAGTGCAATCGCGTTCCCTGCGAAAGTGAGGCTAGGATTTTGTTTTGCTCGGGACGAGCAAAATATATGTTTGGGGGTATTTGTTCATCACAGAAAACTGCATTTCAATACCGCTCATTCGTTATCTGTTTTGTTATATATCGGTACTATTAACTGGTGTTTGCTTAGTAATACAGATTACAGGTGTCCGTGACAAAATACTAGAAATATATCCAGAATCACGGATATATCATTTGTGAGCCGACACTGCAGCCAGAACCGCAAACCGACCGATATCCCAAGAGTTATTTTGCAAACCACAGTGTGCACAACATTTCAGTCCAACACATAACATGTGTACACACTAACTCTTGGGGCTTAGACTATGGACCTAGGGGGGCAGCCAAGGCATGATGGCTGGGAGCAAGTGGGCTATATGGTGTAACATGCATTAAATGCTATAAAGTAGTGATGTGATTTAGATCTACCATGTTCCCTCCAAGACCTGAGTGCATCCAGAGATGTTTCTGACCAAGCAAATAGCACCAGAGTCATGTGGGGGACAACACAAGACCACCACTGCAATACGGGACTCATCCTTCAGAAAATGGCCGAGCACATTCCCCTAGAAACCGGCCAGGCCGGCCCCACCACCTCCTGTGGGCCCCAGCTTCTCACAGGGTCTTATTTGCTGCCGTTTGGTCTTTATTTTATTGTGTGCTTAATCCATTTTCTTTCCTATAAAAGCAGACCATGGGGAAAAGGTTCAAGGGTCATTCATTAGTCCAATTTTGCCATACATTGTATCATTCTTTTCATTTTGTTTCTGTAGGGTTCCTATGCACTCTCAAGAGGTCTCACAAGGCATCAACCATGCCAATTTCAAAAATTATGGTGCCGAGAAACCCTAGTGTACGGATCGTCGGCTAGATTTCTAGGCGAAACAATAAACTAGTTAACACTTAACTACAAGAATACGGAAATACAACCTTTGTAGATCCGGTTCTCCACCTCCATAGCTCCGCAATGAAGTCTCCTCACTTTCCATAGCAAGTCCCGGGCTCTAGCGTCGGCTTCATCGGAGAATGGACGGGCTAGGTCATCGATGTCCATGCCGAAGATGATCTACGTCGAGGCATCGCTAAATCAAGCTCCGACTTCACCAAGTCAAGAAACTTGTGAAGAAAACACACTCTACTACTTGGCAAGAGGTAGAGGATGAAGAAATAGGAAGTGGGTTCAATTTAGAATTGGATTTCTCACTCTTTATCATCAATCACCATTGATGACCTCAAGATTTTCTTCTTGAGTTCAAGGAAGAAGAAGAAGAAATGATATGATAAGATAATTGAAAAAGAAAAGAATAAATC
Source organism: Agapanthus africanus (assembly GCA_030015575.1). Taxonomy (NCBI): domain Eukaryota; kingdom Viridiplantae; phylum Streptophyta; class Magnoliopsida; order Asparagales; family Amaryllidaceae; genus Agapanthus; species Agapanthus africanus. The sequence continues at coordinate 133,208,528 of JASDDO010000018.1, read as the reverse complement.
AATCCTTATCATAACATGACCATAGTTAAGTGTAGAGAACTAATCATGGTTCAATGCAATGGTTAGGGTTAAGCTAAAATACAAAATGGTCAAAGTCTTCATGAAGCTTCAACAAGCTTCCAAACAAAGCCACCATTTTGCATTATGCTTATCATTTTCCAAAATGAATAAACAAATAAATAAATAGATATGAAAATGAAAACCCTAACCATGACATAACCATGGTTTAAACTTTACACAAAACACAAGTTAGCATGCATCATCAAACATGATACATACAAGTGTACAAAAGTATATCACATATACAATGTGCACAAACCAAGTGAGAAAATCCGTTTAAAGTGAACCAATACTAGTTAGTGCAAATTAATATATCAAATATATAATTATGCATTAAATCACTAAATCAACACTTGATTCAATGATCCGGTCATGTCGCACACAACCGACTAGTATTCAATGTATCGGCTTATCGAATCAATACTTGATTCGATAACTAGGTTATATCGCATACAACCATTCGATACATTCATCGCGAGAATAGAATACGGTATCACATACACGCATTATTCTCGGTCCCGCACATATCTCATATGCGCTCCTATTTCGTTTCGCTTGAGCCAGGAAACCTCTGTGTAGGACTCTAAAGACTCGTCAATACGCCGGCAGCAGGTGATGATCATATCAAACACCCAGAAGCCGCAAGCGGTCTGCTAAACGTAACGGCCACCCGGGTATTGAGCGATCTGAAGATCGACGAGCAAGCCCGCTCACACTCCAGTGAATCCAACCAGTAACACTACCGTACAGTCCGGTCTGATCGTCTGATATGTCGCATATCTCGCTTAGGGGTGGTAAACGTCAGACCCCAATAGCTCGATAAGTCGTGTCGATATGAGGTCTATAACTATTCGAGAAACTTCTGGTAACACTTACCAGTAAATCTCAGCAACCCTGGCCAGGGATTTCCTGTTATAGCCAATCGAACACAGCGCAACATCAACCCCCTATACCGGGAGAGACGAATCCCCTCCTATCGCTCATTGCCTCCATGTGAATCGGGACTGTACCCAAAAACCACCGTTTTGCATGCCCTCTTGGACGTGGTAAGATGGAAATCAAAGCACAGTGGGAACCACACAAGACTCTATGACGATCTCGGGTCAACAGACTACTCTGTACCAGTGTCACCAGAGAACTGCCATCTGACGTGAGGTATAATACCATCTGGGAGTTCTCGGCGAGTCCGTCCAGTGTACCCAGTCTCTACTGAGCACCCGTATATCATCTCTGATGTCAAACACCAATGGATATGGGATCATCCATCGCCCATTTGTATGGGTCGAGAAGGTACACGCTAGTCTACTCTGGTATATCGATGCCCCGTCTCGATACACCCACGACTAGGGACTTTGAAGGATGTACTTATGGACTACCATGTCCCCACTAGTATGATCCGCATCACAGTCCAGGTAGTCAAGTACACATCCTAAGGGCTTTACCAACATGTAACAGAGAGACAATCAGTGTACACGTTAAGGTAAAGATCAACCAGATAGCATACTATCATGTCGAGCAAGAAAGTCCTCCCTATATATGTCCCAGCATCCACTACAATATACATCCAATGTACAGTAATGGCCTCTAGGGCATACATATAACTAACAATCTCCCACTTGCACTAGGGCCATCTGTAGCAGTGGTTGCAGTATCTCATACTCAACCATCCCATAAAAGTCTCTCTCTGGGAACATGCCTTTGTGAGTGGATCCGCTGTGTTGTCCTCTGAGTCTACTCTCCAAACCTCGATCACCCTGGAGATCAACCATCTCCATGATCAGGTGATACTGCCTTAGAATATGTCTGGATCACTGATGGGACCGGCGTTCCTTGGCATAAGCCACAACTCCATTGTCACACAATGGGAGGAACATAGTTCATCTCATGAACCAATATACACCCAAACAGCCTCTTTGGTAGCATCTTAAGTAGCGATGTATCCCGCCTTTATCTTCTAGTATGCCACGGTATCTAGCTTAGAACTCTTCCAACATACCGTCCCTCCACTGAGGGTAAAGACAATGCCTGTGACTGACATTCAGTCGTCTTTATCACTCTGGAACACTTCCAGTGATTCTCCCCAGGATCGATTGATACCATCTCACTACAACTAGTGAGAATCCTAACATCCAATTAGATCTATCTCATAGATCCAAAAACCCAGGATTTAGGAGGTATCACTTTGATCCTATGTGGAGAATCATTGTGATAAGCGGAGATTGATCGAGCGTAGCATAGGAAACTCCTTCCCTATCATGAGCATGACATCCACGTACTCTACGAGGATCACCACCATACTCCCTACTACCCTTTTGTTTATACAAGGTTCATCTACCATTTTGATGATGTCAAACTCTTTGAATTATCCATCAAAACAGATGTTCCAACTCCGCGATGCCTGCTTTATCTTATAAAGCATCTTGCACACGTTTCCGCTGCTCCCACTGTCTACGAAGCCCTCTGGCTGTGTACTTATAGACGCTTTCTTCCAAATCATCATTTAGAAAAGCAGTCATGACACCCAACCACCAGATATCGTAGTCATGGTATGTAGCCGTGACAAGTAGGATCTGGATGGACTTAAGCATAGTCACTTGAAAAGGTTTCATCATTATCCACGCCTGGTCGATGACGAAAAGCTTTAACAAGTCTAGCTTTGAAAGTCTCAACTTTTCCATCTACACCAAGTAATCTTCTCAAGATATACTTGCTCCTGATAGGGATTTAACCCTTCAGATATAGCAACCAAAGTCCATACTTTGTTGGTGTATAAGGATTCCATCTCAGATCACTAAGCATCCAGCCATTCTTACAGAGTCCCACTCCTGATGGCCAGCTCGAAACTAGTTGGGTCATCATCTCATGATGCAATCCTCGCTCCCACTGTCATAGAGAAACAGAAGTATCTCTCAGGTGGGTGAGGAACCCTACTAGATCGGCGGAGAGGCTGAGGTTCATTGGTTACTACTGAATCCTTCGGTTCTACCAAATCATCTGCTGTAGTTCGTATAGCTGGAACTTTTCCAGTTCTACATTACAGACCTTGCCTCGAGCTTGTCCGGATTTTGCTTTCAGACATAGGCCGGACAACCCCAAATCTTAACTAACTTAAGAAATGGGCTCTTCCTTTTCCATATCACATATGAAGTGGTAGGCAACTGATTTGATTGGAACCCTATTCAATAGGTATGCAACTTCGTAAGTGCATAACTCCCAAAAGGAAAAAGGTAACTCAGTATTACTCATCATAGAGCACACCATATCAAATAGGGTGTATCTGCTCCGTCCCGATATACCATCGTGCTATGGTGTATACGGAGGAGTAATGTTGAGAGAGAATCTCATTCTCTTTTGGAATAATCCAGGATTTTCGTGCTCAAGTATTCTCCTCCTCGATCACATCAAAGGACATAATACTTATACCCGTATTTTGGTTCTCTACTTCTAACTTATATTCCGTGAATATCTCAAAAGGTTCGGACTCATGTTTCAACAGGAACATATGTCTGAAGCTTGAGAGATTATCAGAGAACGTAATGAAGTATAAAGAACCAGTCCTGGCATGTGTAGACAGGGGACCTACATACATCAACATGTATCATCCCAAGAGTTCACTAACTCTTTCTCTGTTTCCAATAAACAGAGCTAGTGTCATTATATCTTTGTGACATGACTGGCAAGTTTCACAAGATGTAGATTCAAACTGATTTAAATATGCATCTACATGTAACTTCAGCTAGTCGGGTCACATTGATCTGACCTAGTCTACAATACCTCAAGAAGAGTCCGTTCATTTCTGAACTCTTCCTCTTGTGTGTGTTCCATATACTAAGAACTGTAGTTTGATTTAGAACATTAATGCTTTTAGATAACGTGCCTGAACCGATCAACTTTTGATATAGGAAATGTTCAAAACATTATCCAACAATACAAAATTATATCATTTCTTTACTAATAAAGAGACTGATATGATTTTGTGTATCGGGTTCGGTATCTAATAACATTCGTTCAGAATCAATGTACTTGTAATACAGGGTGACAGTGACCAACAGACTTGGCTGCAACACTTGCCCCGTTTTCTGCCTCATGAAACTTATCACCCGTTCTCAGTTTTCTACCTTTCTGTAGCCCTATGTAACATATTACATATCTGGGATCCTGATCTGGTATCACATACCCAGGACGTAAAGGATACTGAGAAACAGTTCTGTATAATGAACACACCCGAAGATGATGCATCAGCATGCATTCTCTTCGTTTGGGCGGCACGGGAAATCTGGTATTCCCCAATTTCCTGCTCTGTCTTATAACAATTATAAGTTGGAGCGGGACCAACGTTCCCCAGCTCAGTATAACAAGCGGGTTCGGTCAAATATCCGTATTATTATCTTGATTAAGGCGTGATATGGTCGCTACCTGGAGAGAGAGAGAAGAAAACACTCAGCGTGCGCTCTTGCAAGAATAGATTGGTTATTATTTTATCTAATCAGGATGGCTCCCACTGCTTTTTATCAAATCTTCCTTCAAACCCTAAAAGGAAAGACTAGCCGGGATTAATTACACACTACAAGTTCGCCAATCTTTCAGCCAGGCCAGTGTCGGTACTTTGATGGAGGTCTCCCGTGCTTTCGCACGAACCTAATTACAGTAAACCTCGTTTTCCCAGAGGCGTAACCCCGTTGACACCTTTCTAGACACCTACTTGATCGGCTAATTGTAATGTATAAAACTCTCCCAGGAGTAACAATTACTCGCAGCGGGTATCGGGATCCAACTATCTCATAGAAGGTATGCAATCTCATTGCAATTTTCAACACTTGAAATTCCCGATAATATTTTGCCCCTAGCACCCTATGACCTTGACGGAGGTCAACAAACCATAGGCTACTAGTCAAGTTCAACCCGTCATTTCTTGATCGAATTAAACCCACCCGCACGACCCTTGACGGAGGTCAACAAGGCCGCACGACTACCCTAATCCAATCTGCATCATATGCATAAACAGATAAATACTAGTTAGCTACCGCACACTACGCCTTGACGGAGGTCAACAAACGTAGCACGAATACTAAATAGGACTTATCTGAAATGACGGAGGGCTACGACAGGTTTTTCTGAAAACCTATTGCGTAATGAACTTGATATCGTTGTAGAATCAAATGAATTTTGAAAATGGAGTGCTTTTGAGGCTTTTCTAGTTTTGCTAAAGGAGTCACTCCCGGTGAAGGGATCGTCGGTCCTTTCCTCGTCGAATGAGGTGCGGGATATATCATATATATCGCTGTGCAAAGCAAAAACACTTAAAAGCAATCAAAAGACAAACCGAGTGTGTAGCATCTGCCAGTTATTGCTAAAGGAGTCACTCCCGGTGAAGGGATCTCGGTCCTTTCCTCATCGAATAAGGTGCAGGATATATCACATATACCGCTGTGCAAAGCAAGAACTGTAGCTACCTGTTTTATTTTGAAATTCGATTCTACAACATCTTAGGTTTCTTTTATTTCATTAATCACATTAATGAAGTCCCATCATTTAAGTACCTAAACATCACAGATAAATACGATGTACACTTATGCCATCCGCATTCGCCTCGATGTCCCCTCGTGCACCGTTAGGTTAGGTAACTAACGGCAAAGCGGGGCAGGGCTAGCGCGGGTGTAAAACATAAGTAACGCCTATATAATATATCATATATACTATATACTGTATCTATCACAGAACATCACATGATCACATCACATATATTGCAGCAGAAGAATCATATGAAATATTGGATATACTAGGACGTCCGTGTTTTCAATACGAGCCAGTATAAAACACGGATTCCACGGTCGTGATGAATAGCCAAACCCATACCCCTAGACCCCTACGAGAGCGGCAAGCAACCCTACCAATTATAGAGTTAGGAGACCCGGATTCGACTCCTCGAGTTGGTCTCCCACTGGACTCCAGAACCCGGTTACTTGTGCCCTCCTCCTTGGGTCTATCCTAGTGCGGAAAAGTAAATAATATACAAAAGGTGACTACTTCCGCAACCTGGAAGCGCCCCAATAAAAGAATATTACATACAGATTTTTACATGAATGAAAATGAAAAACACTCATCTCACATAAAAACCCCTGGCTATTCAAACACGACGATCCAATATAACATATCCAGCAACACATAACATCACATGTCATCAACGTAAGTAAATATGTCCATCCCAATTGTCGTTGACATAAAGCAACGAAACCGGCGATATCACATATTACATTTACGGTCACAGAAAAGAAAGTGTAAAACTACAACAGTTGGAATCCGCAATCTGCATAGACATCGCATGCCTAATCAAATGAATTCCTTAGACATCGCATGCCTAACAATTATAAACCCCACATTTTAGTCTCAAAATCGAAAACACTTTTCAATATTCAAGTCGGGCAATTCAACAAGATTCCCGACATCCTGATCGAATGCTCGTCGCAAACTTCAGTAGGCGGCCGCACCCCCACGCCGTCGACGAAGTGCACTAAGGCGGAACACCGCTGCCGCGAGCACCCGAACGGATGCTTTCGGCTACGGAGTTCTCCTACAGTCACTTGGTCGGGGCTATGGAGTGAGGCTGTCTATTAAGTTTACCCGGCGAGTATCCGCGTACGCTACGTGATTGCGACGGACTTTTGATCACATCAAAATTCCGTGGCAACCGATCAAGTGAGACTAAAGTGCTACGTTTATAACATTCATTCAGTTATCTCATAACTTATTGTGAATTCCAATTATTGTATCCCATTCCAGATAAACAGAAAATGTTAAACTTTTCGATCGAACAGTCAAACACCCAAGTTTTCCCGATACTGCTCAACACATGAAATAAGTCTAACAACATTCAGTTCGTGCCTCAGTACCAACGGTCCAGCCGTAGAAGGGTCAAGCCAACGCCTCACATGTGGCACGCCGTACTCCCCAAAACCCGAAGGTTCAAAGGGCAGTTCAAGACGGTTACATAATCGAGTTAAGGTTTGTTGTCTTCTAGAGGGACCATCGCATTACTTGCACTACTTAGAACGTCGTTAAACCACGGAAAACTCCAACACTTGGAAATTTCCCGATAGGGGAAAAATTGGGTATTTATATCCGGTCGAACCTTTTAACATATTCTAAAAATTATCCGGAAATACACAAAGACGAAATTTGATACCCCGATCGAAACACCGAATCCCCAAAACAACTCCAGAAAAATTCAACTCTTGAAAAAATATTAAAAATACCCAGGAAAACCAGCACTGTTAAATAGGAGTTACTGTGCAAACTTCGCTGAACAATGATGACGTAAGGCCGCGGAACCGCCGCACGAGCCATGCTCGTGCCGCGGAACCGTGGCAGGTTGATGGAATTAGACAGTCGAACTTCATAGTATCTCTTAAAATTGCCTGCTGATTTTTCTGCATATTTTTAATTTGGAAAAATCCACGTTTTTCAAAAAAGGACAGAGAGCAAGTTTGTGATCGGGTTTCGGGTTCGTTCGGACTTCAAATTCCGTCTGGACTTCGCCTAAGGCTCTAGCTAGGCTCTGATACCACTGTAGGGTTCCTATGCACTCTCAAGAGGTCTCATAAGGCATCAACCATGCCAATTTCAAAAATTATGGTGCCGAGAAACCCTAGTGTACGGATCGTCGGCTAGATTTCTAGGCGAAACAATAAACTAGTTAACACTTAACTACAAGAATACGGAAATACAACCTTTGTAGATCCGGTTCTCCACCTCCATAGCTCCGCAATGAAGTCTCCTCGCTGTCCATAGCAAGTCCCGGGCTCTAGCGTCGGCTTCATCGGAGAATGGACGGGCTAGGTCATCGATGTCCATGCCGAAGATGATCTACGTCGAGGCATCGCTAAATCAAGCTCCGACTTCACCAAGTCAAGAAACTTGTGAAGAAAACACACTTTACTACTTGGCAAGAGGTAGAGGATGAAGAAATAGGAAGCGGGTTCAATTTAGAATTGGATTTCTCACTCTTTATCATCAATCACCATTGATGACCTCAAGGTTTTCTTCTTGAGTTCAAGGAAGAAGAAGAAGAAATGATATGATAAGATAATTGAAAAAGAAAAGAATAAATCAATCCTTATCATAACATGACCATAGTTAAGTGTAGAGAACTAATCATGGTTCAATACAATGGTTAGGGTTAAGCTAAAATACAAAATGGTCAAAGTCTTCATGAAGCTTCAACAAGCTTCCAAACAAAGCCACCATTTTGCATTATGCTTATCATTTTCCAAAATGAATAAACAAATAAATAAATAGATATGAAAATGAAAACCCTAACCATTACATAACCATGGTTTAAACTTTACACAAAACACAAGTTAGCATGCATCATCAAACATGATACATACAAGTGTACAAAAGTATATCACATATACAATGTGCACAAACCAAGTGAGAAAATCCGTTTAAAGTGAACCAATACTAGTTAGTGCAAAGTAATATATCAAATATATAATTATGCATTAAATCACTAAATCAACACTTGATTCAATGATCCGGTCATGTCGCACACAACCGACTAGTATTCAATGTATCGGCTTATCGAATCAATACTTGATTCGATAACTAGGTTATATCGCATACAACCATTCGATACATTCATCGCGAGAATAGAATACGGTATCACATACACGCATTATTCTTGGTCCCGCACATATCTCATATGCGCTCCTATTTCGTTTCGCTTGAGCCAGGAAACCTCTGTGTAGGACTCTAAAGACTCGTCAATACGCCGGCAGTAGGTGATGATCATATCAAACACCCAGAAGCCGCATGCGGTCTGCTAAACGTAACGGCCACCCGGGTATTGAGCGATCTGAAGATCGACGAGCAAGCCCGCTCACACTCCAGTGAATCCAACCAGTAACACTACCGTACAGTCCGGTCTGATCGTCTGATATGTCGCATATCTCGCCTAGGGGTGGTAAACGTCAGACCCCAATAGCTCGATAAGTCGTGTCGATATGAGGTCTATAACTATTCGAGAAACTACTGGTAACACTTACCAGTAAATCTCAGCAACCCTGGCCAGGGATTTCCTGTTATAGCCAATCGAACACAGCGCAACATCAACCCCCTATACCGGGAGAGACGAATCCCCTCCTATCGCTCATTGCCTCCATGTGACTCGGGACTGTACCCAAAAACCACCGTTTTGCACGCCCTCTTGGACGTGGTAAGATGGAAATCAAAGCACAGTGGGAACCACACAAGACTCTATGACGATCTCGGGTCAACAGACTACTCTGTACCAGTGTCACCAGAGAACTGCCATCTGACGTGAGGTATAATACCATCTGGGAGTTCTCGGCGAGTCCGTCCAGTGTACCCAGTCTCTACTGAGCACCCGTATATCATCTCTGATGTCAAACACCAATGGATATGGGATCATCCATCGTCCATTTGTATGGGTCGAGAAGGTACACGCTAGTCTACTCTGGTATATCGATGCCCCGTCTCGATACACCCACGACTAGGGACTTTGAAGGATGTACTTATGGACTACCATGTCCCCACTAGTATGATCCGCATCACAGTCCAGGTAGTCAAGTACACATCCTAAGGGCTTTACCAACATGTAACAGAGAGACAATCAGTGTACACGTTAAGGTAAAGATCAACCAGATAGCATACTATCATGTCGAGTAAGAAAGTCCTCCCTATATATGTCCCAGCATCCACTACAATATACATCCAATGTACAGTAATGGCCTCTAGGGCATACATATAACTAACAGTTTCTCTCTTGTAAATAGCTTAGCTTCCCCTTGAGATCCTTGCCTTCTCTTGATCTTTCACCCTCTTCATTGAGCTTGAAGGTTTAAGGGTTGGTATTTGATCTCAAGGGTTGTATCTTCATATGGAATCAATAAAGCTTCTCTCTTTTGTGCTTCGTTTTGCCTTGGGTTTTTAGCTCTCTCTTGATCTTGCAACCTTTTAATTGAGCTTACAAGTTTAAGTTTGGGTTATTAAACCCATGGTGTGTAACTTGCTCCATGGTTCCTAGTGTTAATTTCTTGCTTCTTTCTTTCTTGTTCTTTTACTTACTTGCTTTTCATTCTTGTCTTTTATTCCTTGCAATTTATTACCATGTCATTTAATTACTTGCTTGTAATCTTTTCTTCTCTTTGTTTATCTTTTCTTTTGCTCTTTGTTGTTGTTTTGTGAATGGTTGTTAATATGTTGTTGTTAGGAATAAATACGATATTGTAATTTAAGCTTTCTTTGATCATTTCCTTTTCCCGTATTTTCCATTGAACTCCGTCCAAACGTTACGCAAGCGCTCCGTTAGGCACCCTACCCTACCAAGGTAACGATCATTCCCAACCGCGACCGGTTGCGTTCGGTTTGGCTGGAGGCGAAAGCAAGAGGCAAGAACGGACGGACAAGGGTCAATAAGCCAGATTCCACGAATACCGTGGTTAAGCACCCTAATCAACATTGTTGTCAATTGTTCTAGCTTCAATCGTTAAGTTCGGCTCAAAGGTTTTAGTGCGGATTTCCTTAGATTACACTATTGTATATTTTCCGAACAACTTTATACTTGCATATAACACATAGGTTAGATTTGAACAATTCTGCCCTCGCGCATTAACTCATAACGACAAGAACGTAAAACACTCCGTCTCCCTGTGGATCGACCCGTGCTCATCGCGGCTAGCTGCAAAGCGACACCGTCTTGATTGCGGTAACTAAAAATCTTTCAATCAAATGGCGCCATTGCCGGGGAGACGGTAACACTTTACTTTTTGTTATTTCGGGTTAATCATTGTACATTTCATCTATACAACTAACCCTATTTTCAAAATCAGCTAAAAATTTCAAGAAACCCAAACCAAAACAAAAACACTAACCTTTCTAACTCATTTTATTCTCTGGAATTCTTACCTGCTTGCACTTAATAACTAAACTGAAGAAATAAACAATGCCAATGAGATGATAGTAGAACAGTGAGATCACAGAAGAAGTTTGGAGCCCAAACTCCACAAGAAAACCGGCGACTTCCTATCATTTTCCGACGTCGCCGGCTGTACCTCATCATCTTGCCTCCAAATTTTCCCCTGTGCTCCAGTGTTCTGTTTTTGTCCTATTGTTATTGTTTGTTTTTTTATAATTTTTAGTGTGCAGGTATTTAGGCATTCGTATCGCTTTTTCGCACTAATATCCGTTTTTCCGACATTTGTAGATTTTTGCGGATTTGCGAACTGCGATCGTGGGGAGCAAAATGTACATTCCAAGTTAAGGTGATTGCGAAGTACAGTGCCAAAGATCCGGGTAGTTTGACCCGCGCAAGCGATCATTTCAAGCTATTCGGATTTAACTTCAACGGGGGTTTCCTAACACAAAGACTTATCGGTACGTATTTTTTAAACACCTTCTTCTCAAATCCGACGCATCCAATATAATATCTTTGCAGGATTCTTTGCAAGTTCGCTTCCAAACGCTCAAATTAACTAACCCGTATTTGTTGCAGTGCTGTGCTTAACGTAAAAAACGATTGTTGATTCTTTATAGAATTTTTATTGAATTACGCATTGCATACATTAATACGGACTTAAGGGCAAGTGAACCAAACAACATACGGTAAAGGATTTCATCACTTTTTCCGTAGCCTACAAATCACGAACTGTGCATAACGTATACCCACACAAATTTTTAAAAAGAAACTAGACTTTAAGCCTTAAGGACTTTGCGCTCACTAGGAGAGGTTAACTGTGTTTAGAATACTGCTTAACGGTATATTGTTTACGGGGTGTCTAGGAAAGTGTTAACGGCGAAACCACTAAAAGAGAAAGAGTTATTTAATTAAGGACCTTCGCGAAAGCGTCGGAAAACCTCCCCTTATCTCTGCACTTACCTGGCCTCATGATCTGTATATCTTGAGCCCGTTTCTCAACACAATTTTACTTCGACAATCAAGTTCTTGACCAGGTCTAGTTGACCTAGGTGAACCCAAGAACGATTAGGAGTGTGGTATTTTTGTGTCATGATTATTTTTCCAGATTATTTTTGTGTGTATACTTCATTCTTTTGTTAATAACTAACTTAGAAAAAAACCACATTCTTTTTCTTCTCTTCTTCTTCTCTTCATATCATGGGTACCCCACCTCGAAAAACTCTTGCCGAACTTTGGTACCTACAACCAGACATAACTTCTTACGGTTCTTGCTTTGACCGAATTTCGAACGACCCCTCCATGCCCAAAATTTCTTTGAAAGATCGGATAGACGCATCTAGGACTACTAATTGGACTCCAGAATCCACTTTGTATCAACCGTTTCAATCTTCACCACCTTCTTACGTTGATACCCCTTTTGAGAGTCCAGTTGTAACTCCAAGACCCATGTCTATTGCTGAACATATTGAACAATCTCGTAGCCGATCTTTCACTCGTTTCAGCACTTAAAATTCTTGGGATCAACAATTCCATTCACCTTCTTATCCAAATGTTGATCCTACTCCTGTCCAACCATTCAATTCCTACCTGCCCTACCCGACTATTGCACCTTCCTTAGACATACCTTTTGAACAGCCTTTTGGGGGTTTCCAGTATCCAAACAACTTCGAATCTTTTACCGAAACCCCGTCACAACCTATGTCTAGTCTGGAACGGTCGTTGGAAGACTTTAGGGTAGCTTCGTACCAACAGATGATGGATTTCAATGCGACCATGGCCGCCCTCGTACAACCTAGTGACCCAGTAGCTAGTTTTCAACTAGCTCTAAATTTTCCAATGTATGTTGAGGCGGTTGGACAGGTTGAGAATTTGAGTGGAGAGAGTGAGTTGTACACCCTTCCAAATCAAACCTACCCATTACAAATTGAATTCCACAACTCCGGTTTTGAATGTCTATCTAGTATTCCAAACGATTCACCGATTGAAGATAGAAGAATTAATGAGTTGTGCGACATTGTAGTGTTTGATTTGCCCGATTGTGAAGGGTCTCTTTTGAGTGAAACCACACCCAATCCTTTTGACCTTTACACCTCCATCTTAGAACCAGAATTGATTAAAATCCATGCTTTTGATGAGGTGTCGGAGAAAATTGATTTTCACTTGATTGAGGATATCGACGCAGGGAATATTTTGGATGATGAACCCGCTGCTTTGGATGAGTTTTTCTCTCCAATTCATCATCCCAAGTCATTAACTGTTTATCCCGAACTTCATATGCGTCTTGATTTTGATGAAATTTCCATGTATAAGCTGAATTTTGAGGAGAATTTTGAGGATATTTTTGTGGATGAACCAGTTTTGCTTGATGAGTCGGATTTTCCAATTCATCCTATCCCTGTCATTGACTGTGTACACCCTCCTGAACCTTTACCTGATACCCCTCCTCAATCACTTCCCTCCATCCTTTCCATCGTTTCGACCTTGCAAGACACCGTATCATTTTCACTTCCTGTGTCTGATTTACCAAGTTCGACGTACCCATGGTTTCTCACGAATCTTGAGGGATTTGACCCTATTTCTCGACGGGTTAATAGATTAGCACAAACGCTTCTTACACATCCATCATCACAAATTGTTCTAATTTATTCACTCCATTTTCACCCTCAAGTTCGTACTCCATTTCTTTTTCCCTTCCGCCATTCTTCTTCTTATATACCGGGACCGTATACCACTTCTATCCCCGTACGGTCTCGCGTATTCTCCATTTCTTTCCTCACCGTATTCTTTAACCAACCAGGACCCTACAGAGATAGAATTTTCGAATGGTTGGTGCTAACTTTTGGCCTGTGTAAGGCCTTGTATAGATTGAAACTGTTCTCTTCCCCCCAAATCCTAAACTTCATCGCTTAAACAGTGGAAACACTGTTTTACTTAAGTTTGGGGAGGAATCTTTTTGTGTATATATTTTTGGTTTTCTGTTTTGTTTTGTATATAATTTGTTTTTTGGGAGCGCCGACAATTTTGACCCTCATGGTGTAGCCTGACAGTGAGGGCACTGTCAAGTTTAAGTTTGGGGGTGTGCTCGGTAAGCTTTCTTCCTTCTCATTCATTTGTATATTCTGCATTTGCATACTTATTTTAAAAGCCATAAAAATCGAAAAAATTTCCAAAAAAAATATAAAAACTTTGTTGTCAAGTTAGCTAATAGGGTAATTGAGATTTTTATTCCGAAAGTTTAGTTGATATGTTAGAAATAACTAAATCCTATGTTTAGGAATTTCAAACCCTAAAAATAACCCTCATTCTATTTAAACTTGGCAATTATACGTCCTTACAGTTTTTTTTGAGAAATAGGTAATCTTGAGTTCAGTTCTTGAGTTAAGTCAAGATGAAGGGAAAGTATTGAAGTTTTACTGAAGGATAAGTCTGAAAAATAGTTTCTATTCTTGAGTTCAAATTTAGAAAGTATATACCCTACAAACTGCACATACACGCACCTTGAAACTTTGGATAGTAGAGGATACCTAAAAATACTCTTTCGTGAAAACCTAGTATGAAAGAAAAAAACGGTAATTAAAGCTAAACACCAAAATAACATCATTGAAAAATATATCCGGAAAAGAAAAATAAAGAAAAAGGAAAAGAAAAATAAATAAAGTCAAGACCTGGAAACTGCTATTTACGCTTTAAGCTCACACATTCAGTAATCGGCCGTTAGTGCCTCAATAAACAGTAATAGTTGCATGAAAGATGTGTGAGCAACACCGTCCATCATTAATGAAAAGAAGTAGTATTAGGTATTAGGGCAAGGGTACTATAGCTTGAATTGAATTCTTGAGTGTAGGGGTGCAAATACACACACACGTAGGGGTATACAATCGATATTTGGAGGAAAGATAAAAATGAAGAATAAGACTTACTTTTTCTGTAAAGTTGATAAAAATCTCTGATTTGAGACCGCACTTTTAGAAGGAAAACTCAGGAGAATCAACATCTTTCTAAAAATTTTTTGGAACGTATATGATCTGGGGTTAAATAGATTAGAGGCGTGAAACATAAAGGTTGGATATTTTTAACTTAGGATGATAGAATTTTTAACGTAGATACTAAACTGTAGGAGTAGAATCAACGTTAACTTATGAAACTAGCTTGATGGGATTTTGGGGGTAGTATCCGCTGAAAACCCTCAGGAGACAACACTCCTCCTACTAAGGACACCTAGAGGTTTAACGGCTTGTTTCACGTACTCAGTGCAATCGCGTTCCCTGCGAAAGTGAGGCTAGGATTTTGTTTTGTTCGGGACGAGCAAAAGATATGTTTGGGGGTATTTGTTCATCACAGAAAACTGCATTTCAATACCGCTCATTCGTTATCTGTTTTGTTATATATCGGTACTATTAACCGGTGTTTGCTCAGTAATACAGATTACAGGTGTTCGTGAAAAAATACTAGAAATACATCCAGAATCACGGATATATCATTTGTGAGCCGACACTGCAGCCAGAACCGCAAACCGACCGATATCCCAAGAGTTATTTTGCAAACCACTGTGTGAACAACATTTTAGTCCAACACATAACATGTGTACACACTA
The DNA here is from genome assembly GCA_030015575.1 of Agapanthus africanus. NCBI lineage: Eukaryota > Viridiplantae > Streptophyta > Magnoliopsida > Asparagales > Amaryllidaceae > Agapanthus > Agapanthus africanus. The sequence goes on along the minus strand of JASDDO010000018.1, from coordinate 133,192,938 downwards.
ACTCTTGGGGCTTGGACTATGGACCTAGGGAGGCAGCCATGGCATGATGGCTAGGAGCAAGTGGGCTATATGGTGTGACATGCATTAAATGCTATAAAGTAGTGATGTGATTTATATCTACCATGTTCCCTCCAAGACCTGAGTGCATCCAGAGATGTTTCTGACCAAGCAAACATCACCAGAGTCATGAGGGGGACAACACAAGACCACCACTGCAATACGGGACCCATCCCTTGGAAATTGGCCGAGCACATTCCCCTAGAAACCGGCCAGGCCGGCCCCACCACCTCCTGTGGGCCCCAGCTTCTCACAGGGTCTTATTTGCTGCCATTTGGTCTTTATTTTATTGTGTGCTTAATCCATTTTCTTGCCTATAAAAGCAGACCATGGGGAAAAGGTTCAAGGGTCATTCATTAGTCCAATTTGCCATACATTGTATCATTCTTTTCATTTTGTTTCTCTCTTGTAAATAGCTTAGCTTCCCTTTGAGATCCTTGCCTTCTCTTGATCTTTCAACCTCTTCATTGAGCTTGAATGTTTAAGGGTTTGTATTTGATCTCAAGGGTTGTATCTTCAGATGGAATCAATAAAGCTTCTCTCTTTTGTGCTTCATTTTGCCTTGGGTTTTTAGCTCTCTCTTGATCTTGCAACCTTTTAATTGAGCTTGCAAGTTTAAGTTTGGGTTATTAAACCCATGGTGTGTAACTTGCTCCATGGTTCCTAGTGTTAATTTCTTTCTTCTTTCTTTCTTGCTCTTTTACTTACTTTCTTTTCATTCTTGTCTTTTATTCCTTGCAATTTATTACCATGTCATTTAATTACTTGCTTGTAATCTTTTCTTCTCTTTGTTTATCTTTTCTTTTGCTCTTTGTTGTTGTTTTGTGAATGGTTGTTAATATGGTGTTCTTAGGAATAAATACGATATTCTAAGTTAAGGTTTCTTTTCTCATTTCCTTTTCCCGTATTTTCCATTGAACTCCGTCCAAACGTTACGCAAGCGCTCCGTTAGGCATCCTACCCTACCAAGATAACGGTGATTCCTAACCGCGACCGGTTGTGTTCAGTTTGGCCGGAGGCGAAAGCAAGTGGCAAGAACAGACGAACAAGGGTCAATAAGCCGGATTCCATGAATACCGTGCTTAAGCACCTTAATCCACATTGTTGCCAATTGTTCTAGCTTCAATCGTTAAGTTCGGCTGAAAGGTTTTAGTGCGGATTTCCTTAGATTACACTATTGTATATTTTCCGAACAACTTTATACTTGAATATAACACATAGGTTAGATTTGAACAATTCCGCCCTCACGCATTAACTCATAACGACAAGAACGTAAAACGCTCCGTCTCCCTGTGGATCGACCCGTGCTCATCGTGGCTAGCTGGAAAGCAACACCGTCTTGATTGCGGTAACTAAAAATCTTTCAATCAAACATCATCAAGAAAACCAGAGGAAAACCATAATAATACAGCGCGCGACTCTAAGGTCGAAAGAATATACACTAGTCATCTATCTCTATCAAATATACAAGTCTGGTTGATGGAGTTTTACTAGATACAACTGAAATAACAAATATACAATGGTAGTCACGATGCAAGTGAACCCACCTACCAAAGCAATCACCCGGAAGGAAATTATGCCAGCAAAGCCGCAACAAAACCTGTACGGCAAAACTTGCAAGGAACTGTGGCACAACGGGGGTGAGTTGCCAACTCGTGAGTAGAAAACATCACAGAGCAGAAATCGCATGTATGACACATCCTAGGTCATATCAAGTAACATTCTCAAATAATATCCTAATCCATCTACATATAAGTGCTCGTGTCAGTGCCTCAGATAGCAACATATCAGATATATGATGTATGAATACGTTACGAATGGAAACAGAATACATCATGAGTGAGACAACTGTTTTCTTTATTTAATGAGATTCCTGTTTGTATATAAATTGAATATCATCAATGAAATCAACAGAGAAATCAGTGTCAAGCATCGACACAAAACATGAATCTCAATATCTCAATATCTCAGGCTCCGGCTATCCGGACTGGCCTGTATCATCAAATCTCAATATCTCAGTGTCTCAAATCTCAATATCTCAATATCTCAGGCTTCGGCTATCCGGACTGGCCTGTATCACCAAATCTCACGACCACGAACGGTATCCTCCGGATATCCTCCGCGCCAAACAATCACCGGTAGGTAGTCTTCCCCTGCCAGGCTCATCGTCTACAACTCGAGCTTATTGCCCGGGGGTACCTTACCGGGCCCACCATGTACCCGAGATGGTTCATCCTACTCCTCGAATCGGGTCTCGAAAACCAACTCAGAACCGAGAAAACATCATGGTGGACAATACTCATCAAATCAAGGAAAACCGCATCTTTCTCTTTAAATAATTCATCAGTTTATAAAATGTCACATGCGGTTTCCATATCCAGAAAATCTCAAGAAGGGTCCGAAATCATCAAAATCACGATATCAATAAACAATGAATACCGGCATAAATCTCCATAATACTGTATGACTAATGAATATATGAATGCATCTGATATCATGCAATAAATGCAATAGTTAAACTAGCATATGAAAGCTATAACATATTGCAACTATCAACTAGCAAGCTATGTCAATGAATAGTATTTTATAAAGTGTACGTGACATGGCAATTACCGATGATGATGTGTGTGAGCCGGCAAACAGGTGTACGTGGGATATACGCATCATCGGTAATGGTGCTGGTGTCCTGACAGCAGGGTTTCATAATAATTACAGATAACATATGTACAAGCATGCAATGCGATGAAACATCATGAATATACAGAAAGCGATGTAGTAACAGCAACACTGAAAAATATACCTACTCAATATACGAGTCATACAATTTTGTATTTAAAATACTCACGATTCTCCACTTTTGAAAATGAGTATGACTCGAGCCCAGTCAAAAGGGTAAGGGAACCCATCTAAGTCTGAGTCGATCTATATATATATATATATATATATATATATATATATATATATATATATATATATATAGTAGTCGGTGATCCTGCCTCAATAGTATCACGACGATACAATAAATAATATGACATCCTCGAGTCAAGAGTGCGGATCTATCCTCATAACTATATCTCGTACGGTAAATCTATCGTAGGGCATCCCAAATCTGGATACGGGTCAAATATCATATTTATCTCATTACTCATCTGGTATCCTTATCATCATATGTCATGAACTGGGGTACAGATCTAAGTCTAGTACAAGCTGATACAATCAACAATATATGTGCATGTGTCTGAAACACCTCGCCTAAAGATCCGCTATAATATCATGTCGTATCTCCTAATACGAACCAAATCATATGTGTATGGGTAACAACCTCACTCTAGGGTTCGCAACTACGAAACCAACTAAACCACTTTCCTCAATTCTCACTAACATTAACCCATGATCTCCTAAAGCTTTTCTTGCTAAGTGTTTATATCCCTCAAAAACACATCTAAGTATATCTATATCTCATCATATCATTTCTTACGACATTGCGGGGGTGTTATACGCCATCCACCGGACTTCCCTCGTAGATATAAATCTACTCACCTTGATCTTCACTTGCCGATGCCGATGTCGCCACGCGCTTGCTTGTAATCTCGAAGTCCTCGTGAGGTACCTACATATCACATATAGCATCATAAACGAAATCACGCACGAAAACCAAAGGTCGCACGAAACACCGATAGGTTAAAACCAATCGTCTTGCATGTAAAACATAACCAATAACCCTCGTAGTTGGCGTTCAAACGCCACACGACGAAATACAATGACTACTACCAAAACTTAAATTCAAAAACATCGCGAAATACAAGGCAGCAACTCAAGAAAATGGTCCCAGATTTTACCTTAGGTCAAACTAGCTAATTTTGCACATATGGAGGGTCTAATTTACTGATATAGGAGCTACAGAACAAGCACGAGCCAGTTCCAAACTACCCAGGCCGCAAATTGTGGCCAAAGGAAATAAAATTGCGGCCAAGAAAAGTCTAGGGGGTCTCAGGTTTCAGTGGTAGCTCCTAGGGTGTCTGCATGACTCACTGTGTTCGCTAAATAAATTTCCAGGTCCCCGAGTGTTAGCAGATTCCAAAATACCCTCACAATTCACACAATTATTCGATGTCGGGGTTTCTAAGTCCGTGTTTTGGGTTCTATTCTCTGTTCTAGTTCAGTAAAAACATCACTCAAGTCTTTTTAACAGCCACTATAACACCACAACACCACCCATACCCTAATCCTTCTCTAGAAATTTTCTAACCTCACTAATCAATACCAATTTAACTCTAAACTACTATAAGGTGCTTTTAGACTTTAAATTAAACTAGATGGAAGAATTTATACCTCACTTGGGCAACCCAAGAAAAACCCTCGTTCGCCAATGTCGTCAAAATCACACTTTTCTTGGTCCAATGTGCAGAAGAGAAGGAAGGGATCAACTTTTCTGAAGGGAGTATAGGGTTTTGGCAAGGTTTTTGAGATGGATCCTAGGGTTTAAGATGGAGGGAAGTGAGGAAGAAGAAGGAGAAGAAGAAAAAAATGATGGAGGGATTATGTGGCTGCCCTCCTCTCTCTCCTTTAATCTTACCCACTCTCACTAATTTACACTTTTGCCTTTTTGTCTTTTTCTTTTATTTCCTCCTTTAAAACCAAATCACATAATACCCATAAAACAACACAAATGCGACAACATGTAGCCAAATGCATCATGACATGGTGCACTAGCCACGAAAAACTGTAAAAACACAGATTTGGCCTAATCGCGATTAACAGTGCACTAATCGGGTTTTCATTTAAACCGCATATAATAAATCTTAAAAATGCCAAAAACTTTAAATATATTTTTAAATGGATAAATAATTTTAAATTTCAAATTATTTCACAATTATTGGTGTATATTTAAACCCTTTTTCGAAAACCCCAATTTCGCAAATCGGCAGTTTTCGGGAAAAATATTATTTTAATATTAAATTCCAAAAATATTATTTTATATTTTTCTGAAATGTTACAGTCTTACCCTCTTAAAGAAATTCGGTCCCCGAATTTAAATTTAAATTTAAACCCCCAAATTTTAAAACATTTCGATAAAAGATCATGCCGTCGGGCTCCGAAATCATAAATACATAAAATATATCGTAGCGCAATGCATGCGCATGAAAAACGAGTATATAAACCAAAATCGAACTCCGTCAAGCGTCATGCAAATCATCGAATTTGCACGCATATCATCGGAGTTACAATGGAGATACAGATCTCAAAATCCACCACTGAAATCCAATATACTTTCGTCAAATACTATGATACATATATAGTACGCATCCTTAAATCTCCAAAACCGAATAGAACACATGCAAAATCTTTTCTAAATCGCCGCATGATGCGTAACCCACGGCATAATTAGCGGACGTTTATTGTAAGAAAATAATCCCATATACATACATACATACATATATATATATATATATATATATATATATATATATATATATTGTTTAACATACGTCCCGCCATTTAGAAAAAATAATTTAGAAGGGTTTCCTTTGAAAAATGCTTCGTTTAATCTCGGACACGTAGGTAAATACTGAGACTATCGCTCCCTTTTGGAAATCCATTCGATAACTATCGATGCATGCAAAAACATAATTAGGTACTGTCCTCGGACTAGTCCTGCTCAGCTACTATACCAATTAGTAAATATCATAAACATCATCTCAAGGGAAATCAAATACAAAATATGTACATGAATGCCACGTGCGTATGGTGCGCACGGGAATCGAAATCAATGAAATGTGCCATACATGTGCACAGAAACAAAAATTAAGTGCAACGGGTGTGCACGAACACCTGTCAAGGGCAACTAGTGTGCCTGACAGCCAAAACCAGGTGCATCTGATATGCACGAAGAATCTCGATTGAGTGCATCTGGTGTGAATCAAAATCGTATCAAGCGCCCAAATATGCGCAAGAATCCAAATCCAGTGCATAAGGTGCACGAAAACAATATCGAATATCACAATCGAAATCGATGGTATACAACACATCTCAATCCAAATCCAAATCAGGTATACCGTGGTATATAATCTCACAACCATGTGCATCAGCGTGCACAAAATCAAATCAAAATACTAAAAGTTTATGAAAACTATGCCGAAATCATAAGTTAAATCACATGCATACCATAGGCATAAAATCAAAATTAACATCTCGAATGATATCTAATCAAAGTCAAGTGCTAATTTAGTGCACAAAATCTCAATCATGCAAATAAATCGCTCAAAATATCAGGCATGGAATCAAAATCAACATCTCGAATGATATCAAATCAAAGTCAAGTGCAACTGTGGTGCACAAAATCTCAATCATGCAAATAAATCGCCCAAAATATCAGGTATGGAATCAAAATCAACATCTCGAATGATATCAAATCAAAGTCAAGTGCAACTGTGGTGCACAAAATCTCAATCCAGTGCAACTAACATGCACGAATGGAAATCCCAATCGAGTGCATCCAGTGTGCATAAAACCATATCTCATATTATGCGCTCAACATGCGCGAAAATCCAAATCAAGTACATCCGTCATGCACGAATGAAGGCTAAATCAAGGGCATCGAACATGCATGAATAAAATCTAAATCAAGTGCATCCAACATGCACGAATAAAATCTAAATCAAGTGCACCAACATGCACAAATAAATCTAAATCAAGTGCATCCAACATGCACGAATAAAACCTAAATCAAGTGCATCCGATGCGCACAAAATCCAATATTAAGAGCCTAATATGCGCAAAAATCCAACCCAAGTGTGTCAGTCCGTGAAAACTATCTAGTGCAGTAACATGCATGAAAACGAACATCAAATGCAGATACGCACAAAACACAAATCTGGTAACACAAATGCTCAAAGACATAAATCGGGTGCAACCGAGGTACGGAGTATAATTCCGGTGCAACCAATGCACAAAATACCTAGCTGGTGTAACAAATGCTCGAAATATGAATCCGGTGCACGAAATACAATACAGTGCAACAATCGCACAAAAATAAAAATATGGTGCATTAAGTGCACAAAATATCGAATACAGTGCATCCAGTGCATGAAATACCAAATACAGTGCATCCGGTGCACGAAATGCCGAATTCAGTGCATCCAGTGCACGAAATACCAAATACAGTGCATCCAGTGCACGAAATACCAAATACAGTGCATCCAGTGCACGAAGTACAATATGGTGCAACGAAGTACAATATGGTGCAACAATGCACAGCGTAAAAACCTAGTGCAACAACTGCACAAAATACAAATCGGGTGCAACAAGTGCACGGAAATGCATTAATAACTCAAATGCGTATAAAAAGCAACACCGAGTGTGCCAAGGTGTCACGACCCAAAATTGGCACATGACGGCCCTAATACTACGCAACGTCTAAAGGCGTAACGCAGTAAAAGAAAACCAAAACCCAGAAATCTAAACCATTAAAAAAGACAAGAAAAGATAATAGAAGTTTTGAAACATTTGAAATCACAACCCAATTTCTTTAAATGTCCAACTTTTCTTTCTTTAAAATTTTGGCAGCACCTCCTTTGTAAAAACTAGCCCAAAAAATGGGTACAACATAAATATAAATAAAGCATCCCCAAACGGGAGCAAATGCGCGCCAAAAGGCAGAAAACAACCACCACAACAAATATACGACGCCGTAGCGAAGAAATAAAAGACAATAGAAAGAAAGCTGTATAAAAGGCAACAAATCACAAATAATATACAATATCGTCCTCACCAAGTCTCTAAGTCAACATGAAAATATAGAAGATGGAGAGTACAAGGATACAACGAATATACAATACAAAAATACGGATAACCACAAAAACCCACCTAAGCAAAACTGCACACTATGAGCCGAAGCGGTATCCGTAGCAAAAGATGATCAGATAGATGAATAGCCTGCCTCGACTACTCTGGGGAACACCCTGCAAAACAACTGTGGCACAACGGGGGTGAGTTGCCAACTCGTGAATAGTAAATAACATATGCAGGTAATCGCAAGTATGCACGTACAGCGTGAATCTAACATATGCAATTAATAGCAATAACAGGTCATATGAATGCAATAATCAACAAAAGTACACTAGCAGGTACAATGAATACATGAAGTAATAATAATATGACAATTAGTATGCAATAATCATGCAATAATGATATGAAAATGTGTATATGCAACAATCATGGAAGATACACCAACAGGTATTACTAATACATGAAACAGTGCATATAAATAAAGGTGGAGTATGGAATGAAATATGTCATTTCCACGGAATCCTGATATCGTGGTTCGATCACAATCCATCAAGACAATACAAATCCCAATTTCCTCAAATCAGCCGCCAAATTGGCTCTCATAACATATAAGTCTCACAAATCCTTTAATGTACAATATCGAATAAATCTCCTATATCATGAATGTACAAACATCAAGTGAGTCTCATATATCCTTTATGTACAATATCAAGTAGGTGTCATATGTCCTAAATCCAATATCAGGTGATTCTCTTATAACCTGGGTATATTTGCATGAATAGAAAAGATGTATATAGAATTAATGTCAATACACATATATTAGCATCCCATTCCACTAATATTGGTGTAAGGGCATATATAACAGCGTCCTAATCCACTGTTATATATACTAAGAAGTAAATAGAAATATCATGAAACCAATGTGCCAAGCATCGACACAGAAATGCTGATCTATCAGGTGCTATCACCAAGACTGGCACCCTGATAGGTATGTATCATACGCTATACCGAAAGCTCGAGTGCCTAGCTCTGACCCTCGCCTTTCGACGTATCCATACGCACATGACACCCGTCGGTATCCCCATGATAACCGCTGAGTCATTGGTAATGTCACCGGAGTGTATGGTTTCCCTGCCGGGCTCATCGACGTGGTGCATCGACATCCCTTTCTTGCCCCGGGTACCTCCGGGCCCCACCATGTACCCTTATACGGCCTCTACGCCTCCTCGTAGGGGTATATATATATCAAAACCGATAAAACTCATGGTGGATGCTGAAATATTATATCAAGGGAAACCGGGTTTTTCAAATAATGCATAATTTCATGAACTCCCACGGTTCCCAAATCCAGAAAACATCATGAAAAATCCATAACTAAAATGCGAAAATCCATGAATATAATATATGCGACAAAACTGAAATGTAAGCATATAAAGGAAAACCGCTAATTAACTGCAATAAGTTAAAATGAAATATCATGCGGTTCCTATTTTATCTAATTCTATATAACATCAAGTAAAGGTAAATATGTAGCTATAACTGATATATGTATAACATACAGGTATAGCAAGGTATAGGTATCTACCGATAAGAAATGATGTAATATACCTCCTAAGTATAAGTGAAGTATATGAGCAAGGTATACCTGTAGCTATGTCATTAAGTGTGTATGTACCTATCGCTAATGGTACAATACTCTATAGGTATACGGTGTCTAAATGTCATATGCGATAAGAAATATGAATCAATGTCCCAATGTCCCTAACCAAGCAATATCATATATATAAGTGGTTTGTGCGTGACATGGCAATTATGGACGGTGTGTGTAGCATAAAATCAGTGCTCGTGCAACATGAGTCGTCATTAATATGTGCAGTGTCCTAAGGATACTAGTCCAAGCACAACAATATCTAAGTAGTAGGGTAAATACGCAATTCTAAATATGACATAGAATATGCGACAAAGGTAACATCTCTAGCCCAGACGCATAACGCCATGAGGGCGATTTCCCTGTAGATGTTAAATCTACTCACCTGGTCGCGTGCTACACGTAGCCGACCACCTGCTTCCCTTTCTTTGCTGCGTTCGATGTACCCGCCTGCGAACCTGAAAATTACATAAGGAATCCATATATAAGCAAAATATCTCGCAAAACATGATATCGAAACCAAATGAGAAACTAGCGTTGCGGACTAAACGCGCGTGTGTACGATACGCTGAAACGTGTGTATACGCGTCTAAAACCACCCCGACACGCCGCGACACGCTGGATCACAAGACACACTCACGTATCGCGCGTATCGCGCAAACAAAACGTACTAGAAAAACGATATACAGTCCCAGATTTTGATACAGATGAAATCTTATAAAATTGCACATGCAAAACACTGGAAAACACTGCAGACTACTCTAACCAAAATCACAACACCTATCTCCCCCATCTGGCCGCAATTTGCGGCCAGAAAGAATAAAATTGTGGCCTGGGTGTAGGGTTAGGGGCTCGTGCTTGGTGTGTGCAGTCTAGACCTAGTATACATGCTCCAGTTTCCTCAATTTTTCTTTGAAGGAGCCGGGTCACAAGCAGATCACAGAAAGGTACAATTTCACTTTAAAACCATAAATTTTGCACAAAAAGGAAACCTAGGGTATTTTAGTGAAATCTGGGGTTAATATCAGATAAAGTGGCCCTAATAACACTTAACTAGGCTAGGCTAACCAAAAAAATCATCCCCTTGTAGGGTTACTAGGCACTCTAAGAAGGTTCTACAAGGCACCAACCATGCCCGATTAAAATTTTAGCTATGCCGAACAACCCTAAACCCGATCTTTGTTCGATAATTAGGGTTTCACATGCTAGTAAATATCATTTACGACTAAGTGAATACGAAATACAACCTTTGTAGATCGGTCCTTCACTTCTAAAGCTCCTTGTTGTAGTCCCTTCGCTGCGATCATGGTTCTCCCGGGCTCTTGCATGGCTTCACGAGGCGAAAGAAGAGTCCTTGCTTGAAGTCTTCGAGGCCGAAGATGATCTACGTCGAGGGAATACCAACTCAAGCTACTACTTCACTAATCTAGAGAATTAGTGAAGCAAACACCCTAAACTAAATTGCTAGTCTAGTAGAGGATGGAGAAATAGGAAGTGGGTTCTCTTTAGAATTTGTTTTCTCACAATCTTTCACTCTCTTTTGAAAACCCTAGCAGTCTTTTCTTTTTCTCAAAGAAGAAGAAGACGAACCAAAGAAAAGATGAGGATAATGATCAAGTCAAGAGAGCTAACCATGGGTGAGTGAGTATCATATACTAACTCATGTAGAGACATAACCATGGCTAATCCAAAATGGTTAGGTTAATAAAAATCTAAAGTAAAACAAAGTTAGTGGACTTTGTCAAAGCATCCACAAGCTTCTACAAGCTTCATGCTTGTGACAAAAGCTCCACTAATTTGTAATTACCTTAAATAATTATAAAACACCATTTAAAATAGAATGGTGTATGTCTTGCACACCCATGTATGATGTATCAACAACCATGATACAAAATGAAAACACATTTTAATATATTTCACATATATATTAAAGTAGTGCACATGTGAGCAAAATCCTTAAGTGAACAAATGTTAGTTAATGTAAATTAGTATATCAAATATACAATTATACACTAAATTATTAAATCAACACTTGACTTAATAATCCGGTTATATCTCATATAACCGACTAACATCCAATGTATCGACTTATCGAATCAACACTTGATTCGATAACCCGGCTATATCACATATAACCGACCGATACAAAAAGTTGCGAGAATAGAATACGGTATCACATACACGTATTATTCTCGGTCCTGCACATATCACATATGCGCTCCTATTTCGTTTTGCTTAAGCTAGTAAAAGCTCTATGTCGGACTCTAAAGACTCGTCAATACGCCGGCAGTAGGTGATGATCACATCAAGCACCCACAAGCCGTCAGCGGTACTAGCTGGACGTAATGGCTACCCGGGTATTGAGCGATCAGAAGATCAGCAAGCAAGCCCGCTCCAACTCCTATAAAAGCCTAACGGTAACACTTGCCGTACAGTCCGGTCTCCTCGTCTGATATGTCGCATATCAAGTCTAGGGATGGTAAACATCAGACCCCAATAACCGACAAGTCGTGCCGATATGAGGCTCATAACGGGTCGAGAAACTTCTGGTAACACTTACCAGTAAATCTTTAAATCAGACCTGGCCAGGGACTTCCCTGTTATGGCCAATCGAGCACAGCACAACATCAACCCCTAATACCGGGAGAGACGAAACCCCTCCTATCGCTCATTGTCTCCATGTGACTCGGGACTGTACCTAAAAACCACCCTTTTGCACGCCCTCTTGGACGTGGTAAGGTGGAAATCAAAGCACAGTTGGAATCACACAAGACTCTATGACGATCTCGGGTCTACAGACTAACCTGTACAAGTGTCACCAGAGAACTGCCATCTGACGTGAGGTATAATACCATCTGGGAGTTCTCGGCGAGTCCGTCCGGTGTACCTAGTCTCCACTGAGCACCCGTATACCATCTCTGATGTCAAACACCAATGGATATGGGATCATCCATTGCCCATCTCATGGGTCGAGAAGCATATACGCTAGTCTACTCTGGTATATCGATGCCCTGTCTCGATACACCCACGACTAGGAACATTAAAGGATGAACTTATGGACTACCATGGCCCCACTAGTATGATCTGCATCATAGTCCTGGTAGTCAAGTACACATCCTAAGGGCTTTACCAACATGTAACTATAAGACAGTTTCAAGAGACAAGTATACATGTTAAGATAAAGAGCAACTAGATAGCATACTATCATATCGAGTAAGAAAGTCCTCTCTATATATGTCCTAGAATCCAATATAATATACATCATCTGTACAATACTGGCCTCTAGGGCATACATACAACTAACACCCATAACCAAAAGTCCATACAATTCACCATAATTAGCACAAAATCACACATTTTACACTAACCGAAGCTATCTACACTTATGTTTAGCAAGTTAGGAATTCAAGCCTAAGAAGTATACCTCACTTGACCTTAGGCACAAGGAGAAGGAGAAGAGGAAGAGAAGAGCTGCTGCAGTTGCTGGGGCTGCTGCTAATGCTGCTGGAGCTGCCACTGGTTCTGTTGCTGCTGCTGCTCCATGCTGTTGCTGTTGTTGCTGCTTGCTGCTGATGGTGCTGCTGCTTCCTCTGCTGCTGCTGCTGCTGAGTTTTTTGCTGGTGTGTGTGTGTGAGTGTGAGAGAATGAGAGAAGTGAGAGTGAGAATGAGAGCATAAGTCCAAACCCCCCTCTCTCTTCATTTAATGAGCATGGCTTATGCCATGAAGCCCATACTCTCTCTCTCTCTCTCTCTTTTTCAACAAAAGAAGAAAAACCTTTTCATTTTTAAAACAACCATACAAAATTTAAAACCGAAAAACACCTAATACAAATATTAAACTAGATTAAGGAAATGGTTAGTCCACCATGGTTGCTAATCATGGTTTAACCCCAAATTAAACCCTAGTTTACATGCACAAGTGTGTGCAAGCCTAGGAAAATTCTAATAAAATATTTATTAAATAGGATAAAATATTTGAAAATCGATTTGGTATACTTTTTATTAAAAACCATATATTAAAATATAATTAGCCACTAAACACATCCTAAGGTGTTACAATCTTCCCCCCTTAAAGAAATTCGTCCCCGAATTTAAAAATATACTGCTACGCGTACCTTCAAGGAGATGAGGGAACTTCTTCGGCATCTCGTCCTCGGCCTCCCAAGTGATCTCTTCACCATTCGGGCTGCGCCAAAGCAACTTCACTGATAGCAAGACCTTCGATCGAAGTTTCTTCACCTGCCGGTCCAATATCACGACTGGCCGCTCGGTGAACGAAAGATCGCGCTCGAGCTAAATGGTCTGGTGCTGAAACAAGTGAGAAAGGTCATGAAGGTAATTGCAAAGTATCGACACAAAAAAAATACGGGGTGAATACTCAATAATCTGGGTGAAAGTACCAAATTAAAGGCAACGAAACTAACTCGCTTATAGGATCTCAAAAGGACCTAAAATCCTGGGATAAGCTTCACAAAACTCAACATGTCATTTATCGAAAAATCCGTAGGACTACATGATCTCCCACTGCGAACTCAAGTCTGGGACCGCAACGGTCGGCATAAGACCTCTTTCCGCCATGGACAATTCTTATCCTGACCTAAAATAACTGGATCATCTCCGAAGTCTCTAGACTAGCTGGGGTCCAAAAATCCTACTACGCAGAGTCAGAAAAACAACAGACTGGTGATCGACACGACCTAACAACTAAACCTAAAGGTTGCCAATTAGAATGCCTCCGGATAACTGCTATCGAAGGAGAACCCTAACAATGGCGAGTGACGATCCCCAACTGCCGACAACAACTAATACGTACGCACAAACTTAACAAAGAACAACCGAGCAAACTGAGTATAACTGGACGACAAGAATCCGAATGGAGTCACACCCTGACTAAACCTGGGTAGGCACCATTACAAAATTTGTGGAGACCTGCTCCCATTCCCACTTCGGAACGGTTAAAGGTTGCAACTCTCCAGCCGGTCTCAGATGCTCAACCAAAATACACAACATGACAAATACCTTGAAACGAAATCCGAAACTTCTCTTTACATCCTTGCCCACCCGTAACTATCTCACAAGTCACGTCAAATGTTGTGGAACTTTAATGAATACAGAGAGTTGACAGATGTGCCTACTCTAGGATTTCGTGTCTCTACCCAATAGTATCAGGTACACAAACGCGTCCCTAAGTATAGCACATCTGGTCACAAATCAAGGACTCCGAATCATTACCCAGCCGAGTATGCTCAAGTATCTCTGACGAACGAGCGTCGGTGGGCAGTGCCTCACGAAAGCGATTAAAGAAAAATGGTCGGGCGCGGACATGAGCAAGCGGTCCCCTCAGTAGAGGCGAACTTAAGCTGTACTCAACGATCGCACAAGAACTGTAAATTTGCAGAAGACTATCTTAACAATCAACACCCGCTGCAGGAAGATGTACATTAAGCTCTGGTGGTCCGTGAAAATCTGACACGACTCTCGAACAAGTAGTGTCTCCAAGTCTCCAACGCAAAACCACTGCGGCCATCTCGAGATCATGAGTGGAATATCCTGCTAGTACTTCCTCCAAATGTAGGGAAGTAAAAGCGATAACTCTATAGTGTCACCTCAGTACACAATCGAGCCCCACTCAAGAAACATTACAGTTAAACAACAAAGTCACCCGAACCAGAAAGCAAAGAAAGAACTGATGCAGTTGTTAACCAAGTCTTCAACTGCCGAAACTCCGCACACATGCCTCAGTCCAAAGAAAAGAAACCTCCATTCTGGTCAATTCAGTCAACGGTGCAGTACTACACTAGCAATCCTGCACGAAACGGCGGAAAAAACTGCTAAGCCCCAACATCTGCGGACCTCCGTCCTGCACACAAGTCTGGGCCTAAGTTGTACGGCCTCGATCTTCCTCGGAACCATACAAAAACGTCTCCCGTAACTACAAGACCTAGGAGTCAACACAAACAAGCCTGAAGGAACACTCCAAGAATCTAGCAAAATGCTGGGGCTCTCCCAATGCCTGCAAAACAAATCCTCAAGTGCTGCTCCTATCCCTCAAGACACATTAAATAGACCAGAATGTCGTAAATAATACAACAATAACTGGTCGAGGAACGGCCTGAAGAAATCCGGTTCATCACATCTACGAATGCTGCTAGGGCATTGGTGATCCAATGACACCACCAAAACACACAAAGACCATAGCACACACAAGGCAGTCTTCGGAATGTCATCACTCCGAATCCGCAACAATGATGACCCGATCCCGAACAAACTTAGAAAATGTCTCACATTCTGGAGCTGATCGAAGAAATCGTCAATGCGAGGTAAAGGATACCTATTCGCACCGTAAGCCGGTTCAATTAGCGATCCATCAATATACAACCTTAATCTGTCATCTTTCTCCTTGACGAACAGAAATAGGAGCTTCCAAAAGAGAACACTCAGACGCACAATCCCCCCAACAAACAACTCTGCAGCTGATCCTTAAGCTCCCTAAGTTTCGCCGGCTCATCTGGAACAACGTCGGAAAACTCTTGCACGAAAGAAAACCGGTCCAACAAACCAACTGTGGCTATGGTATCACGAATGAACCCCAAGAATCCACGATATCTCCTCAAAAGCCGACTAGCGAAAAAGGCTGAATTCAAGCTGTGAGAGGCGGCACAACTATCCACCTTGCACAACAAGAACTGACTTGCCGGGAAAACAAAACCTGAATGTTTCCTCACGGTAGTCCACAGACGCCTAACACGTAGCTAACCAGTCCGTGCCCAGGAGAACGCCAAATCCAACTTCTCTAGAAGGATCAAAACGACGGACAAATCTCTATCTCCTATCCAATTGGCACACGACCGAATTACGTGTCGCGCAACAAAAGAATCGCTGACAGAAATTAACACAACAAACGGCTGATCTACCTAACACGACTCTCGTCCCAACTACGGCACAAAGTGTGAAAAACAAACAGTACATCAAAAGAACATACAAATTAAGAATTACCTGAAAACTCTGCATTGGACGCCCGCGCGTTCCGATGAGTAGAAGAAAACTCTGGTGTCAGCCCCCTACCCGCAACTGGCTGAAATCCTCCTCTGCTAGACTGACCCTTCTGAGCGAACCTTCCGCGTCCATGACCTCTCTACGGTATTGTAACACCTTAGAATGTGTTTTGTGGCTAATTATATTTTAATATATAGTTTTTAATAAAAAGTTTACCAAATTGGTTTTTAATTATTTTATCCTATTTATTGAATATTTTATTAGATTTTTCCTAGGCTTGCACACACTTGTGCATGATAACTAGGGTTGTTTTTGGGGTTTAACCATGATTAGCAATCATGGTTAACTAACCATTTTCTCTAATCTAGCTTTTAGTTTTGTTTTAAGTATTATGGGTTTTAAGTATGATGGTTGTTTTAAAATGAATTTGAAAAAGGTTTTTAAATTTGGGTTGAAGTGTTGACCATGTGAGAGGGGGAGAGAGAGAGTGCATGATGGGGCATGATGGCCTTGCCATGCTTCAATTAATGAAGAGAGAGAGAGAGGGAAGGGGGTTGACTTGTTTGTGTATCATTCTTGCCTCTCATCCTTTTCACTCCTCTCATTTTTCTCACTCTCTCAAACACACACACACACACACACACACTCACACCAAGAGAGAAGCAGCAGCAGCAAAAACAACAGCAACATCAGCAAGAAGCAGCAGTAGCAACAGCAGGCATCAACAGCAGCAGGAGGAGCCCCAGCACTTGCAGAAGCTCTCACCTCCTCCATACACTTCTTCACCTGCTCTCTATGGTTCATTAGGGTATAATTCTGAAACCCTTTTCCCTAGTTTGCTTAGTTGTGTGTGGTTTTGTGTCGATTAGTGTTAATTAGCTAATTTAGTGCTATATTTTGGTGATTTGTGAGATATTGTGGCAAATTGTTGATTGTGTTAACTACCTTAGTTTATTTAAGTGTTATTAGGGTCACTGAACTGAGCTTAGCCCTGGATTACACTAAAATACCATAAGGTTTCTAAATTGTGCAAATTGGTGATTTTAAAGCGATATATTAGCAATCTGGAATCTTCTTTTGACCCGGGGCCTTCAGGACAAAATTGAGGAAACTGGGGCATGTACACTAGGTCTAGATACCACCACCTGAGCACGAGACCCTATCTCCTAAATTGGGCCGCCGGTTTATTAGTTCTGGCCGCAATTTGCGGCCAGGTAGGGGACTGGGGTATTGGGTTCTTGTGTGGGGTAGTTCACTGTTATGTGTAGTGCTTTGGCATGTCTAGTTTTGTAAGTTTTGGCCTGTAGGAAAATCTGGGACTATATATCGTTTTTGGTGTCCGTTGTGTTTGCGCGATACACGCGATACGTGAGTGGGTTCTGTGATCCAGCGTATCGCGGCATGTCGTGATGGTTTTAGACGCGTATACACACGTTTTAGCGTATTGTGCACACGCGCGTTTAGTTCGCGACGCGAGTTTCTCGTTTTGGTTCGATATCGCGTTTCGCGGAATATTTGGCTTATAAATGATTTCCATGTCTTAATTGTAGGTTTGCAGGCAGGGACTACGGACATGGCTATAGGGGGAGCAGATGGTAGGATTCACCTAGCGTGGAGCGTAGGTGAGTATATTTAACATCTACAGGGGAATCGCCCGCATGGCGTTATGCGTCTGGGCTAGGATTCAAATACCTGTCGCACATTCTACGTCATTGTTAGAATTGCGCCTTTACTTTATTTCCTTGATATAGTTATACTGTGACTAGCAACCGTAGGACACTGCACATATTATTGACGGTTCATGTTGCACGAGCACGGATTACATGCTACACACACACCGTCAATAATTGCCATGTCACACAACCCCTTATAGATTCTATTGCTTATCACACATGACATCTAGCTTATCGGTATATCTGTAGTGTATCTTACCATTAGTGATAGGTACATATACACCTTGCGATACAGCTACAGGTATACCATGCATATATTTTACTTATCGGTAGATACCTATATTTAGCTGTACCTTATTGATTTCGCATACATCTGGTTTCAGCTACATGTTCTCATTTATATGCTCACATTCAGATATATCGCATTTATTTGTTCCTGGATTTGCTCATTGTTTATTTGGATTTTTCATGGTGTTTTCTGGATTTGGGAACCGTGGGAGTTCATGAAATTATGCATACATTGAAAAACCCGGTTTCCTTGAGATGATATTTGCGCGTCCACCATGAGTTTTATCGATGCTGATTATATACTCCATACGAGGTTTGGTTGCCGTATGAGAGTACATGGTGGGGCCCGGTATGGTTCCCCTCGGCAAGAAGATCGATGGATTTTGCCGATTGAGCCTGGAGGCGGGCGAGTACCTACCGGTGACAGTACCCATGACTCGGTGGGGGATCACGGAGACACCGCTGGGAGTCATGTACGTATGCATACGTCAGAAGGCGAGGGTCAGAGCTAGGCACTCGTGCTTTCGGGATAGCGCATGATACGTGATCAGGATTTCTGTGTCGATGCTTGGCACATTGGTTTTCATGATATTTCTTTTAATACCTTTGTATATATAACAGGGGATTTAGCCGTTGTTATATATACCCTTACACCAATATTAGTGGAATGGGACGCTAATATATGTGTATTGCCCCCATCATATTTCTTTCTGCATATATATATATATTTAGGATGTTAGAAATTAATTTGAGATTCGACTTGGGATATAGGTGACTCATTGAGATTGGATACTGGATATGAAAGAGATTGATGATTTGTACATTCGGGATATAGGAGATCTATTCGATATTGTACATTGAGGAGATGTGAGATTTATATGATATGAGAGCCCAGCTTGGGGGCTGATTTGAGGATTTGGGATTGAGTGTCTGGATGGATTGTGATCCGGCCACGATGTCAGGTTTCCGTGGGAATGACATATTTCACCCCATGCCTCACACTTATCTATTCTTTGCACAGATTCATATATTGGTTGTACCTGTTAGCGTACCCTTATGATAGTTGCTTATCTACTTTTTCATATCCCTATTGCATACTTATTGCATACTATTTTCATGTCATCATTGCTTCACATATTGATTGTACCTGCTAGTGTGCTTTCCATTACCTTGCATTCACATGACATGTTATTACTGTAAATTATATATCTTAGATTCATGCTGTACGTACATTCCTGCGATTACCTGCATATGTTATCTACTATTCACGAGTTGGCAACTCACCCCCGTTGTGCGACAGGTGTTTCAGGTTTTTCCCCAGAGTAGTCGAGGCAGGCTATTCAGCTTCTCATCTATCATCTTTTGCTACAGATAGCGCATCAGCTCACAGTACACCATTTTGCTTAGGTGGGTTAGATGATTATCTGTATTTCATATTGTACATTCGTTGTATTATGTACTCTCCATCTACTATTGTATTGTTGACTTAGAGACTCGGCGAGGACGTTATTGTGTATTATTGTGGATTTGATGTCTTTTATATACAGCTTTCTCTCTATTGTCTTTATTTCTTCGCTATGGCGTCGTATATTTTGTTGTAGTCATCTTGGCTAGTTTTTACAAAAGGGGGTGTTGCCAAAATTTTAAAGAAAGAAAGTAGGACTTTTAAAGAATTTGGGTTGCGATTTCAAATTTTTCAAAAACTTATATTATCTTTTCCGTATTTTCTTGGTTTAGATTTCTGGGTTTTGGCTTTCTTTTGCTGCGTTACGTCTTTTGGCGTTGCGTAGTATTAGGGCCGTCACGGGCCAATTTTGGGTCGTGACAAAGTTGGTATCAGAGCGCTAGGTTTTACCTTTCGGAGTGTAGGATGACCTTAGTATGATGGAGTAGGTAGCTTAAGCAGAGTAATGTAGTGTGTGTATGTCTGCAGCATACCCACGGTGCGGTACTTTGCTTTAAGTGACCTAAGTACAATTTGCTTGAAATTCCTTCCTTGATGATTCATATTCTTAAGATTCGATTCCTTATTCTCATCGAATCTTATACCTATTTATAGCCTTGCCGCCGATGACTATGGGGACTCAGAGTGATGCAGCGAGGGCCGAGGTCAGAGTTGGCTCGGGTGAGACGAGTATTGACCAGGATGGCACTCTAGTTGAACAGGTGCAGACGGATCAGCCTACGACATATACTATTGATATACTTTTGGCAGAGATGCAGGACTTCCGCCAGGCTATGAGTTCATTGGTTGATGTCGTTCGGGAGCTACGACAGGAGGTTGTCACCCCTGTTACTCAGTTGTCACTTACGATCAGCATGCAGCAGTCCGTCACCTACATAGCACCAGTGGTTGCAGCTCCAGTTGACGAGGCACATATTCCAGAGGCTCAGAGAGTTCCAGGAAAGTGGAGGACTCGTACCAGTGTACCAGCCCAGAGGCAGAGGTTTGGTCATCGAGACAGATTTCGTGGCCGTCGCGGGAGTAGCAGAGGCTTAGGACGAGGACAGTCGTTCAGCTCTCATCCCCAGGATGGTCAGCAGTCAGCGCGTGGATGTTTTCGATGCGGGAGCCTTCAGCACTTCATTAGGGATTGTTCCTTAGCACCTCGTCAGGATCGTTTTCAGAGAGGCCGTGGACGTGGAAGATTCACTCAGAGGGCTCAGTCTACCAGAGGAGTTCATCCAGCTGCGAGTAGAGGGCAGACAAAGGAGTTTGCTTCTACTCATCGGGACGCGCAGACGTCCAATGTGGAGTTTTCAGGTACCCTTGATTTATATGTTCTTTTCATGTATTCGTTTGTTCTTCATGCTTGTACCGTGGTTGGGTAGATTAGTCGTAGTTGTTTTAACTTCTGTCAGCGATTCTTTTGTTACGCGACACGTATTTCAGTTGTGTGCCAATCGGATAGGAGATAGAGATTCGTCCGTCGTTTTGGTCCTTCTAGAGATGTTGGATTTGACGTTCTCCTGGGCACGGACTGGTTAACTACGTGCTAGGCGTCTGTGGACTACCGTGAGGAAACAGTCAAGTTTGTTTTCCCGGCAGGTCAGTTCTTGTTGTGCAGGTGGATAGTTGTGCCGCCTCTCATAGCTTGAATTCAGCCTTTTTCGCTAGTCGGCTACTGAGGAGATGTCGTGGATTCTTGGCATTCATTTGTGATACCGGGGCCCCAGTGGGATTGTTGGATCGGGTTCCTTTCATGCGAGAGTTTTTCCGACGTGTTCCAGATGAGCCGGCGAAGCTGGGTGCTAAAGGATCAGCTGCAGAGTTATGGTTTGGGGAGGTTTGTGTGTCTGAGTGTTTCGCTTTTGGAGGCTCCTATTTCTGTTCGTCAAGGAGAAGGACGGTAGTTTGAGGTTGTGTATCGACGGATCGTCAATTGAACCGGCTTACGGTACGGATAGGTATCCCTTACCTCGCATTGACGATTTCTTCGATCAGCTCCAGAGTGCGAGACATTTTCTAAGTCTGCTTGGGATCAGGTCATCATTACTGCGGATTCGGAGTGATGGCATTCCGAAGACTGCCTTGTGCGTGCTACGGGCCTGGTGTGTTTTAGTGA
Organism: Agapanthus africanus; assembly: GCA_030015575.1. Classification (NCBI taxonomy): domain Eukaryota; kingdom Viridiplantae; phylum Streptophyta; class Magnoliopsida; order Asparagales; family Amaryllidaceae; genus Agapanthus; species Agapanthus africanus. The sequence goes on along the minus strand of JASDDO010000018.1, from coordinate 133,170,921 downwards.
GTCGTTGGATTCACTGATGCCCTAGCAGCATTAGTAGATGTGATGAACCAGATTTTTGCAGGCCGTTCCTCGACCAGTCATTGTTGTGTTATTTACGACATTCTGGTCTATCTAATGTGTCTTGAGGGACAGGAGTAGCACTTGGGGATTTGTTGCAGATACTGGGAGAGTCCCAGTGGTTCGCTAGATTCTTGGAGTGTTTCTTCAGGCTTGTTCGTGTTGACTCCTAGGTCTTATAGTCACGGGAGATGGTTTCGTATGGTTCCGAGGGAGATCGTGGCCGTACAATCTAGGCCCAGACTTGTGTGCAGGACGGAGGTCCGCAGATTTTTGGGTTTAGCAGGTTCTTACCGCCGTTTCATGCAGGATTGCTAGAGTAGTGCTGCACCGTCGACTGAATGGACCGGAAGGGAGGTTTCTTTCCTTTGGATTGAGGCATGTGTGCGGAATTTTCGGCAGTTGAAGATTCTGTTAACAACTGCATTAGTCCTTTCTTTGCTTTTGGTTCAGGCGACCTTGTTGTTTAACTGTATTGTTTCTTGAGTGGGCTCGATTGTGTACTGAGGTGACACTATAGAGTTATCACTTTTTCTTCTTTACATCTGGAGGGAGTACGAGGAGGATATTCCACTCATGATCTGGAGATGGCCGCGGTGGTTTTGCGTTGGAGATTTGGAGACACTGCCTGTTCGAGAGTCATGTCAGATTTTCACGGACCACCAGAGCTTAATGTACATCTTCCTACAGCGGATTTGATTGTGTGATAGTCTTCTGTAGATTTACAGTTCTTATGTGATCGTCGAGTACAGCTTAAGTTTGTCTCTACGGAGGGGACAGCTTGCTCATGTCCGCGCCCGACCACTTGTCCTTAATCGTTTTTGTGAGACACTGCCCGCCCATGCTCGTTCGTCAGTGATACTTGAGCATACTGGGCTGGGTAATGACTCGGAGACCTTGATTTGTGACAATGGTGTGCTAAGTTAGGGACGCGTTAGTGTACTTGGTATCATCGGGTAGAGACGTGTAATCCTAGAACATGTACATCTGTCAACTCTCTATGTTCATTCAAGTTCCACCAACATTTAACGTGACTTGTGAGATAGTTACGGGTGGACAGGAATGTGAAGAGGAGTTTCAGGTTTCGTTTCGAGGTGTCTGTCTTGTAGTGTGCTTGGGTCGAGCATCTGAGGCCGGCTGGAGAGTTGCAACCTTTTACCGTTCTGAAGCAGGAATGGGAGCAGATCTCCACGAATTTCGTTATGGTTCTAACCAAGTTTAGTCAGGGAGTGACTCCATTCGGATTCTTGTCTTCCGGTTATACTCAATGTGCTCAGTTGTTTCTTGTTAAGTTGTGTGTTTGTTTGATTGTTGTCGGCAGTTGGGGATCGTCACTCGCCATCGTTAGGGTCCTCCTTCGATAGCTGTTATCAGGAGACACTCCAATTGGCAACCTTTAGGCTTAGGGGTTAGGTCGTGTCGATCACCAGCCTGTTGTTTTTCTGACTCTACGTAAGTAGGACTTTAGACCCCAGCTATGTCTAGAGACTTCGGAGATGGTCCAGTTGTGTTAGGTCAGGATGGGAATTGTCCATTGCGAACTGAGGTCTTATGCCGACTGTGTTGGTCATAGACTCTAGTTCACAGGGACAGATCATGTATTCCTACGGACTTTCTGATGAATGACGTGTTGGATTTTGGGAAGCTTGCCCCAGGATTTTAGGTCCTTTTTGAGATCCTATCAGCGAGTTAGTTTCGTTGCCTTTAATTTGGCTCTTCCGCCCAGATTATTGGATTTTCACCCCGTATTCCTTGTGATGATGCTTTGCAATTACCTTCATGACCTTTCTCACATAATTTGGCACCAGACCATTTGGCTTGGACGCGATCGTTTCGCTCACCGGCAGCCATTGTGTTAATGGCTCGGTAGGTGGAGGAACATCGGTCAAGGGTCTTGCCATCTGTGAAGGGTTCTCTTGGACGTAGCCGTATAGTGCGGTAATCACTTGGGAGGCTGCGAGCGAGATTTGAGAGTTGTAATCTTCTCTTTGAAGGTACGCGTATCGGTATATTTTTAAATTCGGGGACGAATTTCTTTTAAGGGGTGGAGATTGTAACACCTTAGAATGTGTTTTGTGGCTAATTATATTTTAATATATAGTTTTTAATAAAAAGTTTACCAAATTGGTTTTTAATTATTTTATCCTATTTATTGAATATTTTATTAGATTTTTCCTAGGCTTGCACACACTTGTGCATGATAACTAGGGTTGTTTTTGGGGTTTAACCATGATTAGCAATCATGGTTAACTAACCATTTTCTCTAATCTAGCTTTTAGTTTTGTTTTAAGTATTATGGGTTTTAAGTATGATGGTTGTTTTAAAATGAATTTGAAAAAGGTTTTTAAATTTGGGTTGAAGTGTTGACCATGTGAGAGGGGGAGAGAGAGAGTGCATGATGGGGCATGATGGCCTTGCCATGCTTCAATTAATGAAGAGAGAGAGAGAGGGAAGGGGGTTGATTTGTGTGTGTATCATTCTTGCTTCTCATCCTTTTCACTCCTCTCATTTTTCTCACTCTCTCAAACACACACACACACACACACACACTCACACCAAGAGAGAAGCGGCAGCAGCAAAAACAACAGCAACATCAGCAAGCAGCAGCAGTAGCAACAGCAGGCATCAACAACAGCAGGAGGAGCCCCAGCACTTGCAGAAGCTCTCACCTCCACCATACTGTAGGGTTCCTAGGCACTCTTGTGAAGGTTCATAAGGCATCAAACATGCCCGGATAAAAATTTAGACGTGCCGAACAACCCAAAGCCGGGATCTTTGCTTGATTATTAGGGTTAAACATGCAAGATGATAACTTTTATCTAAGTGTGAGGGATTACAACCTTTGTAGTCCGCTCCTTCACTTCACAAGCTCCGAGTAGAAGTCCCTTTGCCACGATCCACGATCTTCCGGACTCATGAGAGGCTCCACGATTCGAACGATCCATGCTAGCTTGAAGTATTCCAAATCTCTGATGATCTACCTCGAAGTTGCAAAGACTCAAGCTTTCTCACTCTAAAGAGATGAACACACTAATCTCATTGACTAGATGAGATGAGGATGAGAGAGTAGTATTTTTGCTTTCTTTTTAAATCATTTTCTCATATTTATTCATCACATAAAGAAAATCTAGTAAGCTTTCTTCAAGAGAGAAGAAGATGATAATGGAAAAGATAATCATAAGATTAATCCTTTTGTGATGAATAGAATGAAAGCTATATGATTGATTTATTAACCATGGTCAAGGATGAGTGGTCAAGATTTAGTAGAGAATAAACTAGAGTTAGGGTTTGGTTGGGTTAAAGAATGTGTCATCTTAAAATATCTTAAGAATGACAAAAGAAAAAGTTTCTAGAAGGTGCATGAAGCATCTAACCCAAATCAAACCCTAACCTCAATTAATCATCCTTAAACATGTTTAACAATTAATCATATCATGTCACAATAATATATATCACATATATATTATATATTTGCAACAAAAGAAAATAATACAATTAACATATATCGCATATATATCAATGTATCATCCAGTGAGAAAATGAAATAATAAAACGAGCCAATATTAGATAATGTAATAATATATCATATATATTATTATACATTAAATCATCGAATCAACACTTGATCCGACGATCCGGCTATATCGAATATTACCGACTAATATATCATGTACCGATTCATCGAATCAACACTTGATCCGATGACCCGGTTCATATCTTAATATCGCGAGAATATAATACGGTATCTCATATCGCATTATTCTTGGTCCTGCACATATCACATATGTGCCTCTACTCCGTTTCGCCTGAGCCAAGAAACCTCTGTGTAGGACTCTAAAGAATCGTCAATACGCCGGTAGCAGGTGATGATCATATCAAACACCCACAAGCTGCAAGCGGTCAGCTAAACGTAACAGCCACCCAGGTATTGAGCGATCAGAAGATCAACAAGCTAGCCTGTGCGTTCTCCTGTGAATCCAATCAGTAACACTCCCGTACAGTCCGGTCTGTTCGTCTGATATGTCGCATATCAAGTCTAGGGGTGGTATACGTCAGACCCCTGTAACCGATAAGTCGTGTCGATGTGTGGCTCATAACGGGTCGAGAAACTACTAGTAACACTTACCAGTAAATCTCTATATCAGCCCTGGCCAGGGACTTCCAGTTATAGCCAATCGAACACAGCACAACATCAACTCCCTATACCGGGAGAGACGAATCCCCTCCTATCGCTCATTGCCTCCATGTTATTCGGGACTGTACCCAAAAGCCACCGTTTTGCATGCCCTCTTGGACGTGGTAAGGTGGAAATCAAAGCACAGTGGGAATGACACAAGACTCTATGACGATCTCGGGTCTACAGACTACTCTGTACCAGTGTCACCGGTGAACTGCCATCCGACGTGTGGTATATCACCATCTGGTTGTTCTCGGCGAGTCCGTTCAGTGTACCCAGTCTCCACTGAGCACCCGTACACCATCTCTGATGTCAAAACACCGATGGATATGGGATCATCCATCGCCCATCATATGGGTCAAGATGCGTATACGCTAGTCTACTCTGGTGTATCGATGCCTTGTCTCGATATACCCTCGACTAGGAACAGTTATAGGATGTACTCATCGACTACCGTGGCCCCACTAGTATGATCTCATCATAGTCCCAGTAGTCGAGTACAGATCCTAAGGGCTTTATCAACATGTGAGAGTAAAACAGTAAACCATTACAAGTCAACATGTTAAGATAAAGTGAAACCAAATAGCATACTATCATGACGAGCAAGAAAGTCATCTCTATATATATCCAAGCATCCATTATAATATACATCATATGTACAACAATGGACTCTAGGGCATATACATAACTAACAATCTCCCACTTGCACTAAGGCCAGCTACTGTAGTATCTCATACCTAGCATCCCAAATAATCTCTCAAACTGTATCTGGGGAATAGCCTTCGTGAATGGATCCGCAGTGTTGTCCTTCGTATCTACTCTCCTGACCTCGATCTCCCGGCGATCAACTATCTCCCTGAACCGGTGATATCGCCTCAGAATATGTCTGGACTTTTGATGGGACCTGGGTTCCTTGGCTAACGCCACAGCTCCATTGTTATCGCAATACAGAGGTATTGGATGCTCAATGGATGGAACCACTCCAAGTTCACTAATGAACTTCTTGATCCAGACAGCCTCTTTGGCAGCATCGTTGGCAGCGATGTATTCAGCCTCCATCGTCGAGTCTGCAACGGTATCCTGTTTGGAACTCTTCCAACATACCGCCCCTCCATTGAGGGTAAAGACAAAACCCGAATGCGACTTAGAGTCGTCCTTATCACTTTGGAAGCTGGAATCGGTAAAGGACTCCACCTGGAGTTCTCCGTTACCATACACCAAGAACATCTCCTTAGTCCTTCGCAAGTACTTGAGAATGTTCTTTACAGCTGTCCAGTGACTCTCTCTAGGATCTGCTTGATACCGACTCACTACACTTAGTGAGTATGCTACATCGGGTCTGGTACATAGCATCGCATACATGATAGAGCCTACTGCCGAAGCATAGGGTATCCCTTGCATGCGAGCTCTCTCCAAATTAGTCTTGGGAGACATCTCTTTGGAGAGAGTGAGTCCAGAGATCGTGGATTGGTTCCCACGCTTGGATTCTTCCATACCAAACCTCTTTAGTATGGTGTCAATGTACCTGGATTGGGACAATCCCAGTATCCGTTTAGATCTATCTCTATAGATCATGATTCCCAATACGCAGGAGGCATCACCTAGATCTTTCATTGAGAATCTCTGTGATAAGAAGAGCTTGACTGATTGCAGCATAGGAATATCATTTCCTATCAAGAGTATGTCATCCACGTACAATACGAGGAAGACAACCTTACCCTCTGCTACCTTCTTATAGATACAAGGTTCATCTATATTTTTGATGAAGTCAAACTCTTTGACTACAACATCAAAACAGATGTTCCAACTCCGCGATGCTTGCTTTAACCCATAAATGGATTTAAGCAGCTTGCACACCTTTCCGCTGCTCCCACTATCTACGAAGCCCTCTGGCTGAGTCATGTACACGCTCTCTTCTAAATCACCGTTTAGAAAGGCGGTCTTAACATCCATTTGCCAGATTTCGTAGTCATGGTATGCAGTAATGGAAAGTAAGATCCGGTTAGACTTAAGCATAGCCACTGGAGAAAAGGTTTCGTCATAATCCACACCTGGTCGTTGACGAAAACCCTTTGCTACAAGTCTAGCTTTGAAAGTCTCAACTTTTCCATCTACACCAAATTTCTTTTTAAAAATCCACTTGCTCCCAATGGGTTTTACCCCTTCAGGAGCATTTTCTAAAATCCATACTTTATTGGTGTACATGGATTCCATCTCAGATCGCATTGCATCCAGCCATTTCACAGAGTCACCACTCGTGATGGCCTGCTCGAAACTAGTCGGGTCATCATCATCCATGATGCAATCCTCGCTTCCACCATCAATGAGAAAACCGTAGTATCTCTCAGGTGGACGAGAAACCCTACTAGATCGGCGGAGAGGCTGGGGTTCGTTGGGTACTATTGAATCCTCCGGTTCTACCAAATCTTCAGTTTCAGTTTGAGTTTGTGTAGCTGGAATTTCTTCCAGTTCTACCTCTTCGCCACTAATTTCTTTTGTAAGAAATTCCTTTTCTAAAAAGGTGGCATGTCGAGAAACAAACACCTTTTGTTCCTCCCGATGGTAGAAAAGATATCCATGTGAATGTTTGGGATATCCCACAAACTTGCATAGAACTGACCGTGCCTCGAGTTTGTCTGGATTTTGCCTTTTGACATAGGCCAGACAACCCCATATCTTAACTCGTTTAAGACATGGTCTCTTCCCACTCCATATCTCATATGGTGTGGTAGGTACAGATTTAGTTGGAACTTGATTCAACAGGTATGCTGCTGTCTTCAGTGCATGCCCCCAGAAGGAAATAGGTAACTCAGCTGTACTCATCATCGAGCGCACCATATCTAATAGGGTGTGATTCCTCCGCTCAGATACACCGTTGTGCTGTGGTGTATAAGAAGGAGTAAGCTTTTAGATAATCCCATTCTCTTTTAGATAATCTAGGAACTCACTGCTTAAGTATTCGCCTCCTCGATCAGATCGAAGAATCTTAATACTTTTGCCCGTTTGGTTCTCTACTTCGTGCTTATATTCTCTGAATTTCTCAAAAGCTTCACACTCGTGTTTCATCAGGAACACATGTCCGAATCTAGAGAGATCGTCAGTGAATGTAATGAAGTAGGAAGAACCGTTCCTGGCATGCGTAGACATGGGACCGCATACATCACTATGTATCAGTCCTAAGAGTTCGGTAACTCTTTCTCCGTGTCCACTAAACGGAGCTTTGGTCATTTTTCCTTTGAGACATGAATGGCAAGTATCATAAGATGATAATTCGAACGGATTCAAATAACCATCCTTATGTAACTTAGCCAGTCGTGTCGCATTGATATGACCAAGTCTACAATGCCGCAAGTAGGATTCGTTCATATCCGAACTTTTCCTCTTGTGTGTGTTTTGTATATTCAGGACTGTATTCTGATTTAGAATGAATATGCCATTATGTAACGAGCCTGATGCAATCAACTTTTGATCTAGGAATATGTTCATAACATTATCCTGTACTACAAAATTATATCCTTCTTTACTTAACAAGGAGACTAATATAATGTTGCACATCATGTTCGGTATATAATAGCACTCATTTAGAATCAGTGTATTACGACTTGGCAATACAAGGTGATATTCGCCAACAGCTTTGGCTACAATACTTGCACCGTTCCCTACTTGAACGGAATGATCACCTTTTCCCAGTTCTCTACCTTTACGTAGCCCATGTAACTGTTTACATATGTGGGATCCTGATCCGGTATCTAATACCCAGGACGTAGGGTGAACTGAGAAACAGTTCTCAATAACTAACACACCCGAAGAAGATGCATCAACATGCATGTTCTTTTGGGCGGCGTGAGAATCTAGATATTCTCCTGTTTCCTGTTCAGTCTTATAACTCTTATAAGAAAGAACGGGTCGAACATTCCCTAGCTCAGTACAATAATAGGGTTCAGTCAATACATCCATATTATTATCTTGATTATGGAATGACATGGTCGCTACCTGAAGAGAGAGAGAAGAAAACACTTTAGCGTATGCTCTTGCAAGATTAGATTGGTTATTATCTTATCTAATCAGGATGTCTCCCACTGTTTTTATCAAATCTACCTTAAAACCCTAAAAGGTAAGATTAGCCGGGATTAATTACACCCTACAATTTCGTCAATCTTTCAGCCAGATCAGTGTCGGTACTTTGAGGGAGGTTCCTCGTGCTTTCGCACGGACCTAATTAAAGTAAACCTCGTTTTCCCAGAGGCGTAACCCCGTTAACACTTTTCCAGACACCTACTTGAATGACTAATTGTCCTGTGTAAAACTCTCCCAGGAGTAACACTTACTCGCAGTGGGTATCGGGATCCAACTATCTCATAGGAGGTATGCAATCTCATTGCAAATTTCAACACTTGAAATTCCCGATAATGCTTTGGCCCCTAACCCCTATGACCTTGACAAAGGTCAACAAACCATAGGAAGCTAGTCAAGTTCAACCCGTCATTTCTTGATTGAAACTAAACCCACCCGCACGACCCTTGACAAAGGCCAACAAGGTCGTACGAATACCCTAATCCAATCACATCATATGTTTAAACAGATAAGTACCAGTTAGCTACCGCACACTACGCCTTGATAAAGGCCAACAAACGCAGCACGAATACTAAATAGTCTTTATCTGAAATGACGGAGGGCTACGCAGGTTTTTCAGAAAACCCTGAGCGTAATGAACTAGATATCGTCGTAGAATCGAGTGTTTTTGAAAAAGGAGTGTTTTTGAGGCTTTTTCTTAGTTTCGCTAAAGGGGTCACTCCCGGTGAAGGGATCGTCGGCCCTTTCCTCATCGAATAAGGTGCAGGATATATCATATATACCGCTGTGCAAAGCAAAACTCTAAAAGCAATCAAAAGACAAACCGCGTTTTGTAGCATCTGCCAGTTTCGCTAAAGGGGTCACTCCAGGTGAAGGGATCGTCGGCCCTTTCCCCATCGAATAAGGTGCAGGATATATCATATATATCACTGTGCAAAGCAAAACTGTAGCTACGCTTTTTATAAAGTTTTGATTCTACAACATCTTTAGGTTTCTTTTCTTTTATTAGTCTCATTAATAAAAATCCCATCAGCTTATGCTTCCTAAGCATCACAGAAGAAACGAAAGCAGTAATATTTATATATCAGCATATATATATATAGTATAAGCATTCGTCTCAGGCAGTAATATGATCTCATCACAGAACATTGCAGCAGAAGAACATATATGAAATATTAGATATACTAGGACGTCCGTGTTTTCAATACGAGCCTGTATAAAACACGGATTCCACGGACGCGACGAATAGCCAAACCCACATCCCAAGACCCCTACGAGAGCGGCAAGTAACACTGCCAATTCTAGGGTTAGGAGACCCGGTCTCGACTCCTCGAGATGGCCTCCCACTGGACCCTAGAACCCGGTTACTTGTGCTCCCCACCTTGGGTCTACCTAATGCGGAAAAGTAAATAATATACACTGGTGACAGCAACAGCAACCTGGAAGTGCCCCAAATAAAAGAATATTACATTACAAATGAATTTTACATGAATGAAAATAAAAACCCTCATCTCACATAAAACCCCCGGCTATTCTGAACGCGACGATCCAATATAACATATCACAGCAACACATAATATCACATATCATCAACGTAAGTAAATATGCACATCCCAATTGTCGTTGACATATAGCAACGAAAACGGCGATATCACATATTACACTTACGGTCACATAAAAGAAAGTGTAAAACTACAACATTTGGAATCCATAATCACTTTAGACATCGTAAATCCGAAATATCACATACTTCGCATTTCATGCTTAACTCTATGAATTCCACATATTGTATCACATTCCAGATAAATAGACAGTATTAAACTTTTCGAACAGATAATCAAATACCCAAAATTTCCCAAAGTGCTCAACACTTGAGCGGAGTTCAAATAATCCCAGAATATGTCACAGTACCGGTGATCCAGCCGTAGAAGGGTCAAGCCAACGCCTCACATGTGGCACGCCGTACTGCCCCAAACCCGAAGGTTCAAAAGGCAGTTCAAGACGGTCACATAATCGAGTTAAGGTTTGTTGTCTTCTAGAGGGTCCACCGCTTAACTTGTACAATTTTTCCGAAAGATTTAAACCCGAAAAAATTTCAACACTTGAAAGTTTGCCGTACCGGGAAACAGTGAGTTAATGATATCCGTTCAAATAGTTTAACAGTTTCTAAATATCCGGAAAGAAATACGAATTTAAATATTCCGATCGAATCTACTATTACAAAATAAACCCCAGATTTAAACAACACTGGAATCACTTTTAAAAATATCCAGAAGCATCAACAAGCACCTACGGATATTACCAGAAAAGCCACGTGTCGCCAATCGATGAATCCGCCGCGGAACCGCCGCGCAAGCATGCTTGCGCCGCGGTTCCGCCGCCGTTTGGTCGAATTGGGGGCTCGGGTTTTATGGTAATTCTTAGAATTCCCTGCTGATTTTTTTACATATTTTTAATTCAGAAAAATCCCAAAATTTAAAAAATTTCTAGAGAGGGGTCCAATTTTGTCGTTTCGGGTTCGATCGGAGTTTTAACTTCGTAAACACATCGCCTAATGCTCTAGCTAGGCTCTGATACCGCTGTAGGGTTCCTAGGCACTCTTGTGAAGGTTCATAAGGCATCAAACATGCCCGGATAAAAATTTAGACGTGCCGAACAACCCAAAGCCGGGATCTTTGCTAGATTATTAGGGTTAAACATGCAAGATGATAACTTTTATCTAAGTGTGAGGGATTACAACCTTTGTAGTCCGCTCCTTCACTTCACAAGCTCCGAGTAGAAGTCCCTTTGCCGCGATCCACGATCTCCCGGACTCATGAGAGGCTCCATGACTCGAACGATCCATGCTAGCTTGAAGTATTCCAAATCTCCGATGATCTACCTCGAAGTTGCAAAGACTCAAGCTTTCTCACTCTAAAGAGATGAACACACTAATCTCATGGGCTAGATGAGATGAGGATGAGAGAGTAGTATTTTTGCTTTCTTTTTAAATCATTTTCTCATATTTATTCATCACATAAAGAAAATCTAGTAAGCTTTCTTCAAGAGAGAAGAAGATGATAATGGAAAAGATAATCATAAGATTAATCCTTTTGTGATGAATAGAATGAAAGCTATATGATTGATTTATTAACCATGGTCAAGGATGAGTGGTCAAGATTTAGTAGAGAATAAACTAGAGTTAGGGTTTCGTTGGGTTAAAGAATGTGTCATCCTAAAATATCTTAAGAATGACAAAAGAAAAAGCTTCTAGAAGGTGCATGAAGCATCTAACCCAAATCAAACCCTAACCTCAATTAATCATCCTTAAACATGTTTAACAATTAATCATATCATGTCACAATAATATATATCACATATATATTATATATTTGCAACAAAAGAAAATAATACAATTAACATATATCGCATATATATCAATGTATCATCCAGTGAAAAAATGAAATAATAAAGCGAGCCAATATTAGATAATGTAATAATATATCATATATATTATTATACATTAAATCATCGAATCAACAGTTGATCCGACGATCCGGCTATATCGAATATTACCAACTAATATAGCATGTACCGATTCATCGAATCAACACTTGATCCGATGACCCGGTTCATATCTTAATATCGCGAGAATATAATACGGTATCTCATATCGCATTATTCTCGGTCCTGCACATATCACATATGTGCCTCTACTCCGTTTCGCCTGAGCCAAGAAACCTCTGTGTAGGATTCTAAAGAATCGTCAATACGCCGGTAGCCGGTGATGATCATATCAAACACCCACAAGCTGCAAGCGGTCAGCTAAACGTAACAGCCACCCAGGTATTGAGCGATCAGAAGATCAACAAGCTAGCCTGTGCGTTCTCCTGTGAATCCAATCAGTAACACTCCCGTACAGTCCGGTCTGTTCGTCTGATATGTCGCATATCAAGTCTAGGGGTGGTATACGTCAGACCCCAGTAACCGATAAGTCGTGTCGATGTGTGGCTCATAACGGGTCGAGAAACTACTAGTAACACTTACCAGTAAATCTCTATATCAGCCCTGGCTAGGGACTTCCAGTTATAGCCAATCGAACACAGCACAACATCAACTCCCTATACCGGGAGAGACGAATCCCCTCCTATCGTTCATTGCCTCCATGTGATTCGGGACTGTACCCAAAAGTCACCGTTTTGCACGCCCTCTTGGACATGGTAAGGTGGAAATCAAAGCACAGTGGGAATTACACAAGACTCTATGACGATCTCGGGTCTACAGACTACCCAGTACCAGTGTCACCGGAGAACTGCCATCTGACGTGTTTTATATCACCATCTGGGAGTTCTCGGCGAGTCCGTTCAGTGTACCCAGTCTCCACTGAGCACCCGTACACCATCTTTGATGTCAAAACACCGATGGATATGGGATCATCCTGTTAGTTATATGTATGCCCTAGAGGCCATTACTGTACATTGGATGTATATTGTAGTGGATACTGGGACATATATAGGTAGGACTTTCTTGCTCGACATGATAGTACGCTATCTGGTTGCTCTTTATCTTAACTTGTATACTTTCTGTCTCTCTGATTACATGTTGATAAAGCCCATAGGATGTGTGCTCGACTTCCAGGACTATGATGTAGATCATACTAGTGGGGCCTGGGTAGTCCATGAGTACATCCTTAAAATGTTCCTAGTCATGGGAATATCGAGACGGGGCATCGATATTCCAGAGTAGACTAGCGCATATCTTCTCGACCCATGCGATGGGCGATGGATGATCCCATATCTATTGGTGTTTGACATCGAAGATGGTATGCGGGTGCTCAGTGGAGACTGGGTACACTGAACGGACTCGCCGAGAACTCCCAGATGGTATTATACCTCACGTCAGATGGCAGTTCTCTGGTGACACTGGTACAGCTTAGTCTGTTGACCCGAGATCGTCATAGAGTCTTGTGTGTCTCCCACTGTGCTTTGATTTCTACCCTACCACGGCTTTACTGAGTCGTGCAAACAGGTGGTTTTTGGGTACAGTCCCGATTCACATGGAGGCAATGAGCGATAGGAGGGGATTCGTCTCTCCCGGTATTGGGGGTTGATGTTGTGCTATGCTCGACTGGCCATAACAGGAAATCCCTGGCCAGGGTTGCAGTGATATACTGGTAAGTGTTATCAGTAGTTTCACGAATGTTATGGACCCTACGTCGGCATGACTTATCGAGCTATTGGGGTCTGACGTTTACCACCCCTAGGCGAGATATGCGACATATCAGACGAACAGACCGGACCGTACGGTAAGTGTTACTGGTTGGATTCGCAGGAGTGTGAGCGGGCTTGCTCGTCGATCTTCTGATCGCTCAATACCCGGGTGGCCGTTACGTTTAGCAGACCGCTTGCGGCTTGTGGGTGTTTGATATGATCATCATCTGCTGCCGGCGTATTGACGAGTCTTTAGAGTCCTACACAGAGGTTTCCTAGCTCAAGCGAAACGAAATAGGAGCACATATGAGATATGTGCGGGACCGAGAATAATTCGAGTATGTGATACCGTATTCCATTCTCGCGATCAATGTATCGATTGGTTATATGCGATATAACCTGGTTATCGAATCAAGCATTGATTCGATAAGCCGATACATAGGATACTAGTCGGTTATATGCGATATGACCGGATTGTTAAATCAAGTGTTGATTTAATGATTTAATGTATAATTATATATTTGATATATTACTTCGCATTAACTAGTATTGGTTCACTTTAAAAGGATTTTCTCACTTGAATTGTGCAAGTTGTATATGTGATATATTTCTTTGTGCACATAATTGTATCATGTTTGATGATACATTCTTGTTTGGTTTTGTGTAAAGTATTAAACCATGGTTAGTTAGTGATTAGGGTTTCATCTTATTCATTTATCTTTTTATTTTATTTATTTCAAAAGAAAAAGAAAATGAGAAATGAATGGTGGCTAATTTTGTTTTTAGTTGAAGATTCATGAAGCATTGACTTAGTCACCATTCTTGTCTCATGCCTAACCCTAACCACTCATCTAACCTAAGTTAAGTCTCTACACTAAACCATGGTTAAAGATATGATAAGTATTGTATTTTCTTTTCTATTTTAAATTAACTTATCATATCTTCTTCTTCTTTCTTCATCTTCTTCTTCAATGAAGAAAGCTTGCTACTCCAATGGCAAGTCATGAAATCTAGTGAGAAATCCAAAACTAAAGTTTACCCACTTCCTATTTCTTCATCCTCTACCTCTTGCCAAGTAGTATAGGGTGTTTCCTTCACAAGTTTTTCCGACTTGGTGAAGTTGGAGCTTGTTCTAGCGATGCCTCGACGTAGATCATCTTCGGCATCGAACCGACGATCAAGCCCGCCCATTCTTCGATGATGCCGACGCTAGAGCCCAAGACATGATTTGGACAGCGAAGGGACTTCATTGCGGAGCCGTGGAGGTGGTGGACCGGATCTACAAAGGTTGTATATCCGTTCCCTTAGTTAAAATGTTAACTAGTTTGCTTGTTTCGCCTAAATATCTATCAAACGATCCGTAGTCGGGTTTGTAGGCACCCGTAAAATTTGATTTGTGCATGTTTGATCACTTGTGAGACTTCACTAGAGTGCCTAGGAACCCTACAGTGGTATCAGAGACTAGCAAGAGCCTTAGGCGAAGTCCCGACGGAATCAGAAGTCCGATCGACCCAAAACCCCGACTAAGAATATGCTCTCTGTACTTTTTTTAATTTCGAGGATATTTCCGTATTAAAAATATCTAGAAATATCAGCAGGAAAATATAAGAGTAACTGTGCAATTCGTAACCCTGATTCCACAATGTAGGCGCGGATCCGCGGCCTTAAAGAAGGCTCATGCGGCGGATCCGCGGCCACTTTGTCGTTTTGTGCATCTATTTCTGCACAGTAATTCTTATTCTTCTGTGCTGATTTTCCTGGGAATTTTTAATAATTTTTCCAGAGTTGTATTTTCTGTGTTGCATTGGGGACTCGATGTATTCGATCGGACAGTCTAATTTTGTCGGTGTGCGTTTCCGGATAAATTTTAGAATATGTTAAAAGGTTCGACCGGATATAAATACCCACTTTTTCCCCTGTCGGGAAATTTCCAATTGTTGGATTTTTCCGTAGTTTAACGACGTTCTAAGTAGTGCAAGTAACGCGATGGACCCTCTAGAAGACAACAAACCTTAACTCGATTATGTGACCGTCTTGAACTGCCCTTTAAACCTTCGGGTTTGGGGCAGTACGGCGTGCCACATGTGAGGCGTTGGCTTGACCCTTCTACGGCTGGACCGTTGGTACTGAGGCACGAACTGAATGTTGTTAGACTTATTTCATGTGTTGAGCTGTATCGGGAAAACTTGGGTGTTCGATTGTTCGATCGAAAAGTTTAGCATTTTCTATTTATCCGGAATGTGATACAATAATTGGAATTCACAAATAGTTATGAGATAACGGAATGAATATTATAAACGTAGCAGTTTAGTCTCACTTGATCGGTTGCCACGGAATTTTGATGTGATCAAAAGTCCGTCGCAATCACGTAGCATACGCGGATACTCGCCGGGTAAACTTGATAGACAGCCTCACTCCATAGCCCCGACCAAGTGACTGTAGGAGAACCCCGTCGCCGAAAGCATCCGTTCGGGTGCTCGCGGCAGCGGTGTTCCGCCTTGGTGCACTTCGTCGACGGTATCGGGGGTGCGGCTGTCTACTGAAGTTTGCGACGAGCATTCGATCAGAATGTCGGGAATCCTGTTGAATTGCCCGACTTGATATTGAAAAGAGTTTTCGATAATGAGACTAAAATGCGGGGTTTATAATTGTTTGACATGTGATGTCTAAAGAATTCATTGAGTCAGGCATGCGATATCAGAGGTGGTTGCGGATTCCAACTGTTGTAGTTTTACACTTTCTTTTCTGTGACCGTAAGTGTAATATGTGATATCGCCGGTTTCGTTGCTATATGTCAACGACAATTGGGATGCGCATATTTACTTACGTTGATGACATGAGATGTTATGTGTTGCTGGATATGTTATATTGGATCGTCGTGTTTGAATAGCCGGGGGGTTTTTATGTGAGATGCGTGTTTTTCATTTTCATTCATGTAAAAACTTGTATGTAATATTCTTTTATTGGGGCACTTCCAGGTTGCGGAAGTCGTCACCCGTTGTATATTATTTACTTTTCTGCACTAGGATAGACCCAAGGAGGGGAGCACAAGTAACCGGGTTCTGGGGTCCAGTAGGAGACCAACTCGAGGAGTCGAGTCCGGGTCTCCTAACCCTAGAATTGGTAGGGTTGCTTGCCGCTCTCGTAGGGGTCTAGGGGTGTGGGATTGGCTATTCATCACGACCGTGGAATCCGTGTTTTATACTGGCTCGTATTGAAAACACGGACGTCCTAGTATATCCAATATTTCATATGTTTCTTCTGCTGTGATTTATCTGTGATGTGATCATATGATGTTCTGTGACAGGTATTATATATAGTATATATGATATATTATATAGACGTTTCTTATGTTTTACACCCGCGCTAGCCCTGCTTCGCTCTGGCATTAGTTACCTAACCTAACGGTGCAGACGGGACATCGAGGCGAATGCGGATGGCATAAGCGTACGTTATATTTATCTGTGATGGTTAGGTGGACTTAAATGATGGGATATTCATTAATGAGATTAATGAAAGAAAATAAACCTAATTGATGTTGTGGAATCGAATTTCAAAATAAAACAGGTAGCTACAGTTCTTGCTTTGCATCGCGGTGCTCATTATAGAACATCCTGCACCTTATTCGATAAGGAAAGGACCGAGATCCCTTCACCGGGAGTGACTCCTTTAGCAATAACTGGCAGATGCTATAACCCTCGGTTTGTCTTTTGATCGCTTCTATAGTTTCTGCTTTGCACAGCGATATATATGATATATCCCGCACCTCATTCGACGAGGAAAGGGCCGACGATCCCTTCACCGGGAGTGACCCCATTAGCAAAACTAGAAAAGCCTCAAAAACATTCCATTTAAAAACCATTTGATTCCGCAACGAGATCAAGTTCAAAGCGTTAAAGGTTTTCACAAAAACCAGCCGCAACCCTCCGTCATTTTAGGAAGTAGAGTACTTAGTATTCGTGCTGTGTTTGTTGACCATAGTCAAGGCACAGTGTACGGTAGCTAAGTGATGTCTTCCTACACCGCATATGATGCGATTAGTTAGGACAGTCGCGTGACTTTGTTGACCTTAGTTAAGGGTCATGTGGGTGGGTCTAATTAATCACGAAATGACGGGTAGAACTTGACTAGTACTTATGATTTGTTGACCATAGTTAAGGTCATAAGTGCTAGGGGTAAAAACCATTATCGGGAGTTTCAAGTGTTGAAATTTGCAATGAGATTGCATACCTTCTATGAGATAGTTGGATCCTGATACCCGCTGTAAGTAAGAGTTACTCCTGGGAGAGTTTTATACATTACAATTAGCCGATCAAGTAGGTGTCTAGAAAAGGTGTTAACGAGGTTACGCCTCTGGGAAAACGAGGTTTACATTAATTAGGTTCGTGCGAAAGCACGGGGGACCTCCCTCAAAGTACCGACACTGGCCTGGCTGAAAGATTGGCGAACTTGTAGTGTGTAATTAATCCCGGCTAGTCTTTCCTTTTAGGGTTTGAAGGAAGATTTGATAAAAAGCAGTGGGAGCCATCCTGATTAGATAAAATAATAACCAATCTATTCTTGACAGAGCACACGCTGAGTGTTTTCTTCTCTCTCTCTCCAGGTAGCGACCATATCACGCCTTAATCAAGATAATAATACAGAATATTGACCGAACCCGCTTGTTATACTGAGCTGGGGAACGTTGGTCCCGCTCCAACTTATAATTGTTATAAGACAGAGCAGGAAATAGGGGATTACCAGAATTCCCGTGCAGCCCAAACGAAGAGAGTGCATGCTGATGCATCATCTTCGGGTGTGTTCATTACAAAGAACTGTTTCTCAGTGTCCTTTACGTCCTGGGTATATGATACCGGATCAGGATCCCAGATATGTAATCTGTTACATAGGGCTACAGATAGGTAGAGAACTGAGAACGGGTGATAAGTTTCATGAGGCAGAAAACGGGGCAAGTGTTGCAGCCAAGTCTGTTGGTCACTGTCACCCTGTATTACGAATACATTGATTCTGAACAAATGTTATTAGATACCGAACCTGATATACAAAATCATATCTATCTCTTTATTAGTAAAGAAATGATAAAATTTTGTATTGTTGGATAATGTTTTGAACATTTCCTATATCAAAAGTTGATCGGTTCAGGCACGTTATCTAAAAGCGTTGATGTTCTAAATCAAACTACAGTTCTTAGTATACAGAACACACACAAGAGAAAGAGTTCAGAAATGAACGGATTCTTCTTGAGGTATTGTAGACTACGTCATATCAATGCAACCCGACTAGCTAGAGTTACATATAGATGCATATTTAAATCAGTTTGAATTTACATCTTGTGAAACTCGCCAGTCATGTCACAAAGATAAGATGACCATAGCCTTGTTTATTGGAAACAGAGAAAGAGTTAGTGAACTCTTGGGATGATACATGATGATGTATGTAGGTCCCCAGTCTACACATGCCAGGACCGGTTCTTTATACTTTATTACGTTCTCTGATAATCTCTCAAGATTCAGACATATGTTCCTGTTGAAACACAAGTCTGAATCTTTTGAGATATTCACAGAATATAAGTTAGAAGTAGAGAACCAAAATACGGGTATAAGTATTATGTCCTAGGATGAGATCAAGGAGGAGAATACTTGAGCACGGAAATACTGGACTATTCTAAAGGAGAATGAGATTCTCTCTCAGCATTACTCCTCCGTATACACCATTGCACGATGGTATGTCGGGGCGGAGCAAATACACCCTATATATATGGTGTGCTCTATGATGAGTACTGCTGAGTTACCTTTTTCCTTTTGGGAGTTATGCACTTGAGAAGCTGCATACCTATTGAATAGGGTTCCAATCAAATCACTGCCTACCACTCCATATGAGATATGGTATGGGAAGAACCCATCTCTTAAGCGAGTTAAGATTTGGGGTTGTCCGGCCTATGTTTAAAGCAAAATCCGGACAAGATCGAGGCAAGATCAGTTCTGTAGAACTGGAAAGGTTCCAGCTATACAAAACTGCAGTTGATGATTTGACAGAACCATAAGATTCTATAGTTCCCGACGAACCTCAGCCTCTCCGCCGATCTAGTAGGGTTCCTCATCCGCCTGAGAGATACCTCAGTTTCTCGATGACAGTGGGAGCAAGGATTGCATCATGAGATGATGACCCAACTAGTTTCGAGCAGGCCATCGAGAGTAGGGACTCTGTAAGAATGGCTGGATGCTTAGCGATCTGAGATGGAATCCATATACACCAGCAAAGTATGGACTTTAGCTGCTATATCTGAAGGGTTAAATCCCCATCAGGAGCAAGTATATCTTGAGAAGATTACTTGGTTTAGATGGAAAAGTTGAGACTTTCAAAGCTAGACTTGTTAAAGGTTTTCGTCATTGACCAGGCGTGGATAATGATGAAACCTCTTTCCAGTAGCTATGCTTAAGTCTGTCCAGATCCTACTTACCACGGCTACATACCATGACTACGATATCTGGCGGTTGGGTGCCATGACTGCTTTTCTAAATACTGATTTAGAAGAGAACATCTATAAGAACACAGCCAGAGGTCTTCGTAAACAGTGGGAGCAGCGGAAACGTGTGCAAGTTGCTTTACATAATGAAGCAGGCATCGCGGAGTTGGAACGTCTGTTTTGATGTGATAGTCAAAGTGTTTGACTTCATCAAAATGATAGACGAACCTTGTATATACAAAAGGGTAGTAGAGAGTAAGGTGGTCATCTTCGTATTGTACGTAGACAACATACTCTTGATAGGAAAAGAGTTTCCTATACTACGATCGATCAATCTCCTATTATCACAAAGATTCTCCAAATAGGATAAAGATGATACGTCCTAAATCCTGTGATTTGGACCTATGAGATAGATCTAAAGGGATATTAGGGTTCTCACTAGGTATAGTGAGATTGTATCAATCGATCCTGGGGAGAATCACTGGAAGAGTTCCAGGGTGATAAAGACGACTGAATGTCAGTCACAGGCACTGTCTTTACCCTCAGTAAAGGGACGGTATGTTGGAAGAGTTCCAAGCTAGATACCGTGGCAAACTAGATGATAAAGGCTGGTAACATCGCTATTGAAGATACTACCAAAGAGGAAGTTTGGGTGTATATTGGTTCATAAGATGAACTAGGTTCCTGCCATTGTATGACAATGGAAGTGTGGCTTCGGCCCTGGAACCCTGGTCCCATCAGTGACCCAGACAAATTCTGAGGCAGCATCACCTGATCGTGGAGATAGTTGATCTCCAGGATGATCGAGGTTAGGAGAGAAGACTCAGAGGACAACACGGCGGATCCACTCACGAAGGCCTTTTTCCCAAAGAGAGACTTTTAGGGGATGGTTGAGTATGTGATACTGCAACCACTGCTACAGATGGCCCTAGTGCAAGTGGGAGATTGTTAGTTATATGTATGCCCTAGAGGCCATTACTGTACATTGGATGTATATTGTAGTGGATACTGGGACATATATAGGTAGGACTTTCTTGCTCGACATGATAGTACGCTATCTGGTTGCTCTTTATCTTAACGTGTATACTTTCTGTCTCTCTGATTATATGTTGATAAAGCCCATAGGATGTGTGCTCGACTTCCAGGACTATGATGTAGATCATACTAGTGGGGCCTGGGTAGTCCATGAGTACATCCTTGAAATGTTCCTAGTCGTGGGAATATCGAGACGGGGCATCGATATTCCAGAGTAGACTAGCACATATCTTCTCGACCCATGAGATGGGCGATGGATGATCCCATATCCATTGGTGTTTGACATCGAAGATGGTATGCGGGTGCTCAGTAGAGACTGGGTACACTGAACGGACTCGCCGAGAACTCCCAGATGGTATTATACCTCACGTCAGATGGCAGTTCTCTGGTGACACTGGTACAGCTTAGTCTGTTGACCCGAGATCGTTATAGAGTCTTGTGTGTCTCCCACTGTGCTTTGATTTCCACCCTACCACGGCTCTACTGAGTCATGCAAACAGGTGGTTTTTGGGTACAGTCCCGATTCACATGGAGGCAATGAGCGATAGGAGGGGATTCGTCTCTCCCGGTATTGGGGGTTGATGTTGTGCTATGCTCGACTGGCCATAACAGGAAATCCCTGGCCAGGGTTGCAGTGATATACTGGTAAGTGTTATCAGTAGTTCCAAGAATGTTATGGACCCTACGTCGGCATGACTTATCGAGCTATTGGGGTCTGACGTTTACCACCCCTAGGCGAGATATGCGACATATCAGACGAACAGACCGGACCATACGGTAAGTGTTACTGGTTGGATTCGCAGGAGTGTGAGCGGGCTTGCTCGTCGATCTTCTGATCGCTCAATACCCGGGTGGCCGTTACGTTTAGCAGACCGCTTGCGGCTTGTGGGTGTTTGATATGATCATCATCTGCTGCCGGCGTATTGACGAGTCTTTAGAGTCCTACACAGAGGTTTCCTAGCTCAAGCGAAACGAAATAGGAGCACATATGAGATATGTGCGGGACCGAGAATAATTCGAGTATGTGATACCGTATTCCATTCTCGCGATCAATGTATCGATTGGTTATATGCGATATAACCTGGTTATCGAAACAAGCATTGATTCGATAAGCCGATACATAGGATACTAGTCGGTTATATGCGATATGACCGGATCGTTAAATCAAGTGTTGATTTAATGATTCAATGTATAATTATATATTTGATATATTACTTTGCGTTAACTAGTATTGGTTCACTATAAAAGGATTTTCTCACTTGAATTGTGCAAGTTGTATATGTGATACATTTCTTTGTGCGTATAATTGTATCATGTTTGATGATACATTCTTGTTTGGTTTTGTGTAAAGTATTAAACCATGGTTAGTTAGTGATTAGGGTTTCATCTTATTCATTTATCTTTTTATTTTATTTATTTCAAAAGAAAAAGAAAATGAGAAATGAATGGTGGCTAATTTTGTTTTTAGTTGAAGATTCATGAAGCATTGACTTAGTCACCATTCTTGTCTCATGCCTAACCCTAACCACTCATCTAACCTAAGTTAAGTCTCTACACTAAACCATGGTTAAAGATATGATAAGTATTGTATTTTCTTTTCTATTTAAATTAACTTATCATATCTTCTTCTTCTTTCTTCATCTTCTTCTTCAATGAAGAAAGCTTGCTACTCCAATGGCAAGTCATGAAATCTAGTGAGAAATCCAAAACTAAAGTTTACCCACTTCCTATTTCTTCATCCTCTACCTCTTGCCAAGTAGTATAGGGTGTTTCCTTCACAAGTTTTTCCGACTTGGTGAAGTTGGAGCTTGTTCTAGCGATGCCTCGACGTAGATCATCTTCGGCATCGAACCGACGATCAAGCCCGCCCATTCTTCGATGATGCCGACGCTAGATCCCAAGACATGATTTGGACAGCGAGGGGACTTCATTGCGGAGCCGTGGAGGTGGTGGACCGGATCTACAAAGGTTGTATATCCGTTCCCTTAGTTAAAATGTTAACTAGTTTGCTTGTTTCGCCTAAATATCTAGTAAACGATCCGTAGTCGGGTTTGTAGGCACCCGTAAAATTGATTTGTGCATGTTTGATCACTTGTGAGACTTCACTAGAGTGCCTAGGAACCCTACACATCCATCGCCCATCATATGGGTCAAGATGCGTATACGCTAGTCTACTCTGGTGTATCGATGCCCTGTCTCGATATACCCTCGACTAGGAACAGTTATAGGATGTACTCATCGACTACCGTGGCCCCACTAGTATGATCTCATCATAGTCCCAGTAGTCGAGTACAGATCCTAAGGGCTTTATCAACATGTGAGAGTAAAACAGTAAACCAATACAAGTCAACATGTTAAGATAAAGTGAAACCAAATAGCATACTATCATGACGAGCAAGAAAGTCATCTCTATATATATCCAAGCATCCTTTATAATATACATCATATGTACAACAATGGCCTCTATGGCATATACATAACTAACACATACACTTCTTCACCTGCTCTCTAGGGTTCATTAGGGTATAATTCTGAAACCCTTTTCCCTAGTTTGCTTAGTTGTGTGTGGTTTTGTGTCGATTAGTGTTAATTAGCTAATTTAGTGCTAGATTTTGGTGATTTGTGAGATATTGTGGCAAATTATTGATTGTGTTAACTACCTTAGTTTATTTAAGTGTTATTAGGGTACTGAACTGAGCTTAGCCCTGGATTACACTAAAATACCATAAGGTTTCTAAATTGTGCAAATTGGTGATTTTAAAGCGATATATTAGCAATCTGGAATCTTCTTTTGACCCGGGGCTTCAGGACAAAATTGAGGAAACTGGGGCATGTACACTAGGTCTAGATACCACCACCTGAACACGAGACCCTATCTCCTAAATTGGGCCGCCGGTTTATTAGTTCTGGCCGCAATTTGCGGCCAGGTAGGGGACTGGGGTATTGGGTTTTTGTGTGGGGTAGTTGTTCATATCAGATTTTTGCATTTTTATACCGCCCAATTTTTATCACATTGCATGTCGGTAGATACTCTTGAGCCGTGTTTGCTAGTCATTGCAGGATACAGGTTCCCGGGTCTCAAACGAGAAATTCATGGAAAACACGACAAAAATCCGGTTCCTGCCAACTACAGATAAAACACGGTCTCCGTCCCTCATCCGTTTGTTACCAGATACCAGTAGGAAGACAAAATGTCAAATCGATGTCGTTTTCAGGCACAAGGCTCAATGGTAGCACAAGATCCAAGAGATCTACGCGGCGCTCGAGACAATCATGACAAAATCTTAACAAAAAGTCCACCTTTCCTTCAACAGAAATTCTGGAAAAATCGTGAAAACAATTGAAGAAAATACATATTCCAGAAGAAAGTGCTATGAAAACCAGGCCACCACAAAAAGGCAC